>JAZDUA010001272.1:0-121522 GCA_038098605.1 Gryllus longicercus | reverse complement strand
CTTAAGGACTCTTTCCGCGCTTTGATGTGATGGAGAGACCATTTGAATACCAAAATTCGAAAGGTTAGAACACGGTAGGATGTAGGTATTGTAATGGCTTAAAGGCCTTCCGTCTACTCACATAGTAACAAGTTATTTAATTTATATGTGTAATAATTACCTATTAAATAAATAAAATATTTAATTTGTGTGCACGCTTTAATTGTTTCCGTAATACAGTAAGGTTTTCTGATATTTTAAGAAGTCAAGAAAAACTTCGTTGTCTTTTTAAGAATATATCTCCTAGCCACCCCCCTTTCATTTCATTCAAGACCAGCTAACGTGCACGCCTCAGGGTAACTGAATTCTTGCTGAAATACACCGCGTTTAGGCTGCCGTGCTTGGGACGCCGTATGTTTCCGATAGGCATGAATTCAATTGCTCCGTTCCTGAAAGTCATCGCCTTGGTGTATTCACTCGGCACTTACCACGCACCCACGCACCCATTGAAGTGCGTTCCTGCACTAATTTATTGACGAATTTATAGTAGTCTAATGATCCTTACCATCATTATTTGATCTTCAGATCAAATAAATTGTCGTAAAGAGTTATTAAAGTTATAAAATTACTCCCATTAACGTGTTATTTAGACAGAATCCACGGTTGGTGTGTCCTTCATAGTGTAAAATTCGTACACGGTAATGTTACGATATTTGGTTACGATCTTTGTGTCTGCGAACAAAGCAAGTGGAAAAACCTTTGGCAGAATTTTCGCCAAAACCGATATTTCCTGATAAATTTGGATGATGTTGAGAACCCTTGAATTTGCAACGTATACACTGAGGTGACAAAATCCATACGATAGCAATGTACAAATTCACATATAGCTGTGGCATCGCATACAAAAGGTATAAAGGAGTAGAGCATTGGCAAAGCTTTCATTTGTATTCAAGTGATTAATGTGAAGAGGTTTTTGACGTGATCATGGACACACTACAGGAATTAGTAGCCTTTCAACTCGAAAGAGTAGTTGGAGGAATATGCACGAGGTTTTCAATACGGCAATTGTTAGAGAATTCAATATTTCGAGTTCCGCAGCGTCAAGAATGTGCCGAAATTTCTAAAGAGTGAGCGATGGCTTTCACTTAATGACCGATTGCTGCAGCGTTTGCGTAGAGTTGTCAGTGCTAATAGTTAAGAAAATCTGCGTGAAATAACTGCATAAATCAATGTGGTATTTGAAAAACGTAGCCGTTAGGGCTGAGTGGCGAAATTCGGCTTTAATTTTCTACGGCAGTAGAGGACCAACTAGAGTGCCTTCGCTAACAGAACGACATCCGCCTACAGTGCCCCTCCTGTGCTAGTGACCATATCGATTCGACCTTAGACTGTAGTTGGAAGACTGTGACTTTGTCAGATGAATCCATATTTCAGTTGGTAAGAGCTGGTGGTGGTGGTGGTGGTGGTGGTGGTGGTGGTGGTGGTGGTGGTGTAGTGTGGTGCACTCTCCACGAAGCCATTCAAGTTGCCAACAGGCACACTGCAAGGTAGTGGTGGCTTCGTAATGGTCTGGGCTGTTTTTACACAAAATGGACTGGAGCTTCTGATCCAAGTGAATTGATCATTGATTGGAAGTGGTTAGATTCATCTACTTTGGCACTATTTGCAGCCATTCATGGACTTCATGTTCCCAAACATTTATGTATGTTTTATAGATGACAATGCGCGGTGTCACCTCTGCACAACTGTCCGTGATTGCTTTGAAGAGCTGGACAATTTGAACGAAATATTTGGACACCCAGAGTGCCCGACATGAGTCCCATAGAATATTTATGGGATATATAAGCTGAGAGGTCAGTTTGTGTACAAAATCGTGTACCGGCAACATTTTTGCAATTATGGACAGCTTTAGAGGCACTCAATATTTATGTGGGGGACTTCCTACGACTGATTGAATATATGCCACGTCGAGTTGCTGCACTTCGCCGGGCAAAAGGAGGTCCGATACGATGTTAGGTGGTATCTCAATACTTTTGTCATCTTATTGCAGTTATTTTCGGAGAATCGGAATCTACAACATTTCATCTCTTTTTCAAAAACTGACTTTAATTTTTATTTATTCTCAGTTTTTCAGGTCGAGAAAAGTACAAGTATCACAATAACTTGTCAGATTGTCGATAAACTCTATAAATTCTCTACATTCTCTAAATTTTCTAAAATAGCAAACGTTGAATTTCCTACAACTTCAATACTGCAGACAGGGATAATTCTTAACTAAATTATTGAAAATTGACAAACACTGGTTACACATCTCTCTTTTACCTTATATCTTTGGAAACAATTCATCTTAATCATATTAAGTAATAATAAACATATGTTACCAAAACGAGTACAGTTAGTTTCATACTTCAACATTGCTGAATAAAAAACCGAAAACAATATGTAAAAATTTCGACTTTAACTTCATTACTTTGTAAATGACAAAAACTATTCAAAACACGTAAAAACGTCATATTTACTTGAAACATGTCCATCCCGTTGCTGTTAAAATTTTCCTGCACTAGGTTGAACAGTTTCTTATAAATAGGATCAAATGTTCAGGCACATTAACATGGAAGAGATAGATTATGTCTCAGCTTACAAAATTATTCTAGAACCCCAAATGTGTTAGAAGTGAATAGTATTGCTAAGTCAATAAAATATATCGTGAAAAAATAATTTCATTGTATAATTGATATCAACAAGTAGGAGTCACTTCATTGATCGATAATCGGTTGTCTTTGTTTTCTAAGAATACTTTCCGAAAAACGTTATTATAATTGAATTATAATACTCAAGCTGCTTGCATATAAAAGATTAGCTAATTAATCAAGAAGTTCATTAACAAAATGAATGGCACAGGAAACGCCAACCAAAGAACTGGAATGATAAATAATCCATTGAGTTGTCTCTTAAAGCGCAGCCTGTAGGTCGAATGAAATCTGGGGGTAGAGTCGGAACCCTTGCTGGGAAGGATGATCTTCTCCTCCGCTGCGAAGGAAATATTTTATTCACCGACTAATTACCGCTTCATGGCGAGATTTAAAGAAGAATCGCCTGAATCCTCTGTTTCAAGATTGTGGAAAGTAGCTTAAATGGTTATTCTAATTTATTCCGATCGTCTCAAGCAGACCCGAATAAAGAATACGAATATCTGATTCTCCTCTCGGACGAAGGCAAAATTTTCACGAAGTCGATGACAGCCCCAACATTTTCTGCCTGCGACTCCGGTTATCGTCGGAACTTTTATAAATGAGTAACAGAAGACTCGCAGGCTGTACTTATCTCGGCTTCTACTCTGCCGCATTGAGTATTGTAAAAATGTATTCACAGGGAACAATCGCGAGGAAACGAGCGGCGTACAAAAAGGCAGGAATCTTCAGGGCAAAAAAACGCGAAGAGAAGTTTTAGATTCCATGGGAAGAAAAAAGTAATGAAAACCGAAAAAAATAAAGCGCGCCATTCAGTGAACCTCGCAAGCAGCCGAGGGCAAACGAACATCTGAAGGAGAAGGCTGCACCGCATGGCTGCCCCGGGGCAGGGGGGGAGGGAGGGAGGGAGGGAGCGAGCGAGAGGAAAGGCGAACGAAGTCGTAAGAGACGGAGAATGCGAGTGGCGGGAGGGAGGGAGTCGATGCTGCGCTGGTCGAAAGGGCACTGGAGATCGGACGGGAGAGCGAGCGAGACGTAAAAGACGTGACGCGACGAGAATTAAGACGAAGGGGTGTGGAGGAATAGATAAAGATGTGAAGGAAGTGGACATGCTTGTGGAAGCGGATGGCGTTAAACATGTGGATGTAGTGGGGGGGGGGGGGGCGCGGACGGAGGTTCAAAGTGAAGCATCAGACTGAAGATTTCTATACTATGATCCTCATGTCCTATCCTTTTCGACCACACCTTTGAAGATTATTTTGAAGATATGATCTGAAAGGTGATAAAGCAGTAGTAGACTGAGAAGGAGAACTCAAGAACATCTACCCTGAACTGTAATAAATTCTACATGGATCGAACACGGTTCGAACTTACAGAGGAGAGAGTTGATCAACTCGACCAGGACACTACGGATCGCCCAATTGATTGCCGCTCATACATACAAATGCAGATGCCTGGAGCAGACGAGTGGCGTTAAAGAGCGTCGCGGCGATGAACATGGAATAAATCAAATCGGAGAAACACGCCCGTGAGCTAAGAATTAAGGAAAGGAAGTGTGTGGCACTAGACGCGGTGGGAGGTGGCGGACGCGGTGGAAGGTGGCACTAGACGCAGTGAACTCGTGAGAAAGAACGAAAGAACTCGAAAGAAATGAATGTCGTTACACATGTGGAGGGGAATGTGGAGAAAGATGCATCGGACGGTAATCGCATAAGCGGATGGAACATATAATCTTACGGAAATGAGGTGTTGGAGTTCGCAGGGATGTAGGGCCCACAGTGCAAGTCTTATGAGAGACACTTCAGAATATTAGCTGCGAATTAAGACGAAGAACAAAGGGAACTGATAAAGGAATACAATGGGATTAAAAGCTAACGAAGGATCTGTGAAAGAAGAGCGTTGAAGTAGATGAGTGTCGACTGGCACATCAGCAATTGGGAGTGCTGAATGACAACAAAGGAGTGGTCCCTGGATCACAGAAAATGCAGTCTCCTGAGCAAAATGAAATTTAAAGGATACATGGTGGAATGCCGATTAGATGACAAAGTAAACGAGAGATCCGCAGGCGGATACGCTAAGAATTAAAAGGAGGGATTTATAGAAATATAAAATGTGGGAAGGTGGCAAGTAAATGAACAATGCGTGGTACGGGCAAAGAGATTCCGTAAAGCAAACGGAGAGCGATGCCAGCTACCTGGGAAGCACCGGATTGCTTAGGAGCCGGTGGCAATGGCAGCGACAAAGACAGTGGAGAGGGGTAGGACAGACATTCAACTCAACTGGCCAAGTACGACCGAACGGGCGCTCGTGAATCACCCACGGCACAGCGAGCACGGGTGGCGTCACAGCGCGATTGCACCTCCCTGTCCCTGGAGAAATAGCTCTTAGGTCAACCGTTCCACTACTCAATGTTTCAGAGAATGATAGAGCTGTTAAGATGGGAGTGGCGAGCATACCAGCTCTCAGAGTAAGCAATTATTTCGTATTTCCGAGCCCATCAACTAAAACTGGCGGAAAAAATACTACAATACCGCAATTACATTGTGCAATTTATTCATCCGTACAGATACAGCACATACAGACAATACTACATGGGCAGAGCCATGTGAGAGTCGCACGCCAGGCGACAGAGAGAACCATGGACCGGAAACGCCACATCAATACTGCGTGAACCCCGCCGCGGGTAGTACCATAAACCCTGTTTCGGGCTGGCATCCCATTGTACAGGTGGCAAATAGTGACATGCGGTACACTGATCCACGCCTCCTCCACCGTCTTACGAGAGCAGGCAGAGTTGTTGGGGAAGTCACAGCACGGGTTAGGCGTTTCCTCATAATATTCCACGCATGCTCGATCGGGGACAAATCCGGCGAGCGTGCTGGTCAGGGCAGTTGAAGAACATCGCGGAGAGCGTACTGCGTAGCGCGGGCAGTGTGAGGGTGTTGGAACAGCGCCCCACCCTCCCACTGCAAAAAAGATATCACAGGCCGCACAACGTGCCTGATGTATCCAGCACTGGTCAATGATCCCTCCACGAACACTAAAGACGAACACGCGTTGTACCAGGTGGCACCCCCACACCATCATGCTCGGGGTGCGCCTACGTGACGTGGACGGACATACCCTGGACGCACTCAGTCGCCTGTGCGACACCGCACACGCACACGACCATCACTGGCGTGCAGGCAGAAGCAGCTCTTGTCACTGAACACCGCTGCACGTCATTCCCACCTCCCAGCTGACCCGCACCCCACCAGAATTCAAATGTAATAATTCGAGCTATAGTGTCCATTGATGAGAGGCAGGGTATTCACTTTTTTAATTGAATTGAATTGCCTTATTTTACGTGGCGAGACTCGGGCCATCAGGCCCGCTCTTCCGCCTGACCACGCAAATTTCGCTACGCTCCTTTCACCAACTAGCAGAGGAAGGAGGTATTTCTTGGGCGAGAAACAGGCGATTTGAATTTAGCTCAGAGGCGTCATTTAGGCTTGAGGATCTTTTACATGCAAGTAAATCTACTAACATGGGACAGCCGGCTTTACTTCCCCTCCGAAGGAAGGCGTACGAAGGATTTCGCCCTAAAAATCCACGGCTTCGATCGGGTTTGAACCCGCGAGCTTGGGTATAACAGTCCGGTACGCTAACCGTCACACCATCGCCGCCGCCAAACCTTTTCACTCGACTACAGCCGTTCTCCCTCGAGCGCCCTTTCCTCCTCCCTTCCCGTGATTCTGATTCAACCAGCAACGGACCACACCTGTGTCCCGTTGATAAGCGCCGAGCCAAGGTTAGAGCCGATCGCGCCTGAGCGCTCCTTCCTTCTCTCTTACCATCGGTCTGATTCAACAAGCAGCGAGCCATAGCTGTGTCCCGTAGATACGCACTGAGATAAGTAGGCCGTCCATTCAAAACATTCCTGCTTTAAACCTGTGTTAGAACGGCCTGAGTTACTAGATAACGTTCAGATTGTATCCTTGATTGGTCGAAGAAATATTCGAGCGCTATCGGCCGACTGATTCTACTGACCATTGCGATCATTCGACTAGACCAGAGTGTCGACTTCGAAACATTACATATGGGTGACAACAAATGGAATATAAAATATTAAAATTTTTCGCTGCGAGCCATATGTAATACGAGCTGTATTGATATGACATGAGAGACACATTTTTTTTAAGTAAGGCATTTGTATTGCGGTAGTGAGGATACGTTCAAGTAGGAGACGGTCAATCAGTAGCATATTTCGTTTATTTATTCTGCGATTCTTATTAATTATTCTGCCGAATAATTATAATTTATTTTATAACGATCTGACATCATGTAAGGTCGACCATGTTCGCCAGAACACGCCGGACACAACGCGACATTGTTCATGGTCTCGTGAGCTTTTGGAATATTCGGCCATAAACATGCGTATTCTCGGGAAAGCAAATTCTCCAGAACATGGATTCACTTAGACTACAGCGCGGGAAGAGAGCTCAGGTCGGCGAGAGATTTCTCAGCGACGAGAGCGGCGTTTAAACGGCCACTTCTCGCTTTTATTCGACGATTCCCGAGTAAATGCGCTGGAAACGCACAGTGCATTAGCGGTTTTGCGTGTGGATGCAAGCATGACGCTGCGAGATATTTTTATTTTGATACTATCGCGTTTCGCTTGTTCCATACGTTCGCCAACCAACCACTAGATAAATCAGAACAGCATTGTCACATTCCTCTCTGACGAGGATTTGTCTGTACACTAGAAAAATTCTGACGTGGGGTCGTGAATCTGCCGCAGAAAAAAATTGAAGAATAATTTTTAATTGAGAAGAATGAGTAAGTATACCGTGTTCTGAAATGATGTGGTGGTGGATTATCAGGTTTTTTAGATCAATTTTTAATTATTTACATGAACTTTAATTTCTGAAGTTAAAAAATTGTCATTATCGAAATAACGTCAATTCAATAAATTTCATTCATTTAATTCATGATTATTTACTCACGTGTTTATTAATTTACTTGTTTATCTATACTGACTTATATATTTATAAATTTACTAACTTTATTACAGATAAACATATTCGTTGTTTACTTATCAACTTATTTTCTCATAGTCTGGGCTCATACTATTAACTGTGATGTATTCTCGATACTTAATTACTGTTTCCCTAATAGTCCCAACTTTTCCTAGAAATTTTCTTAATTCTTTCAAGAAGTGTTTTCTATTATCACCTAATATGTCCTGAGCAAACGTTATGTTTCTATGTTGGAAGTGATAGTTCATGTTTATACATATTTCTCTCCATGTTTCGCTAACACAGCAAATTAAAATGATGTTGATCTAATCTTAAATAATACCGCAGGCGCACAGATGCCATTGCCATTCGGGTCTTTCAACCTGAGTTGCATCCACCAAGCAAAGCGTATCCTCCCCTCTCGCGTTTCTTCTAAGAGTGTGAACGTAACTTTCGCAACACCATACTCTAAACTACATTATTGCAACACTCCAAGCTGAACCATTTAAACCAGCGTATGGCAACCGGTAGACCCCAGGTTGATCACTGCTGATCATTGCAGGCGTAATGTCAATGCTCTGCAAATAACTCAGACATTATTTAAATTTGCTGAACTCATTTAATAAAGAAAACTTATGTGAAAGAAATAATATGTTCCAGGAAAATTACATTGATATGATTTGGTACAATATGCTCTACTGACTTGAAAAATGACAGAATCAAGAGGTCTGTACGCGAGTGTGTTGAAGAAGAAACCTAGTACTACGGGAAGTATATATTTCCCTTTTCTTTGCTTTATTTCTTTTCCCATAGTTGACAATATTTACCGACAGTACCAAAGTTCATTAAATTGTAACAATTTTAAGCTCATTCCACATGCTTCCCATTGAATCGTAATAGTACCGCATTTTCTAGAATATTTAATAAAATTATTAAGTAAAAATGTTAATAAAAATGTATATGAAAATTATTATAAATGTAAATAGTATAGTTATCATCATTATTATAAATGTAATTATTATTAAACTTCGAGGAAAGCAAAGATGCAGGCAATTCCCTTAATATTTTCTTTAATCAATTATGCTAGTGTTCCGGGAAACTTTAAATTGTGAATTCCATACCTCGCAATGTCTAAAAGCTTGATTGACGCTGGAGTGTATCGGAACGGGAGGGAATGGGACGCGGTCATTTGAATGTTTATAGCGAGTTCACTTTTGATCGTTCTTCATAAACGGGGGATAAATTACAATTCATTTATTACTTCAATTAATTTACTTTCAAACCAAATATGCAACGAAATTCAACATTTTTTCTTCTTATTCTTCTTCACTTCATGGCTTAGGATACTGCCTGATACGTCCTTACAGTTTCTCTCCATCTTATCTTTTGTAATCCTATGGCTCTTCATTCTCTTAGTGCGTAACAACAGCTGCCTTCGGAAGCCTATTTTCATCAATTCTCTCTACATGCTGTGTACGTTTGCGTATAACCATGCATTCTAATATGAATTGCTGTCAATTATTTATTTTCTTATTTCTTCATTTCTTATTCTTTATTCTCTTCAGTATTGACTTAGGTACTTAACAGTATTCTGTAAGACACAGACTATGGCGCTGACGTAAGATCTACGTACTGTAAGAATACATGATATTTGGAGATGGAATAAAGTAGTCCCGAAACACGTGTATGGCCGTTTTCTCTTTTTAAAACTTATATTGTGTAATGTACTTTGTGGTTGATGCCTCCTCCATTCTGTATTAATTTCATGGATTACCACAATAACCTGCTACCAAGAAATGTATAACAACATCATTAAAATATCTTAAATTCTCTGCATAATTTAATTTTATTGTAATATGTTAATCATTGCAATATATTGTACTATCAAGAGTTTGTAGATGCTAGTAGGTTAAAAATGAGACGTGCCGTGCAAGGAAGCTGAACCGCTTAAGCGACGCGTCCTCCCAACAGCCAGGGCTGCTTCGCACGAGCGATCGCTGCAGCGTGTGAGGACGCGGCGAGGGCATAGCGAGGACGGAGCAAGGGCTGGGAGCGGCTCTGAGGGAGCGCGGGAGCGTGGTGCGAGGCGTTGGGCGCTGGGGCGGGGTGGGGTGGGGGTGGCTGGAGGAGGGGAGGGGAGGGGAGGGGCGCGCTTGTTGGCGTGGGCGTGTCCGTGCAAGCGTGGCGCGAGCGCGCGCGGAGGCCAACAATGCGACCGACAAAGCGTCGCGGCGCCGGGCAACGCGAGTTATGCACGCGCAGAGGGTGGGGAGGCTGGCGCTAGGCGAGACGGGCCGCCACAGTACCTGTGGTTACGCAAGGCGCCATTATCGCTCACAGCCTGCCCGTCCCCCCCCCTCCGGCTCGCGTCGCCCGCTTCCCCGCCCCCGCCCATTCCGCTCCGCTCGCCCGTGAACGCGCGCCCCGTTTGTCGTTGCCAAACGCCCAGCCAGCCGCCCGCCCCCTCCCTGCCCCCGCCCTGCCGCCGAACTCGCCACGCGGAAACGGCGGGGCAGTGGGTGACGTCCAAAGCCGAATCCCTTGGACAATTTCACTCATGACTTCTAGCATTTCAATCGTCTTTGCAGAAAGAAAATCATTATGTTTCTCCCTTTTTAGAATCCTACACGAATTAGAAGAGTTAAAAAAGACTTAAATACTCAACATAAGCGTATTTTCTTCTGGAAAACTTAATATCACCAGAGAAGTATACTAGCAGTTTACATTATAACATTTAAATACGTTGAGATGTGAAATATCATTATGTCATGGTTGGTTGATCTACCTGACCTGAAATTAAAGGAATTTTCTCTGATTTTGCGTTTTATTTTGACTGTTAATCGAAGAAAGGAATTAATTGTCCGGTAACAGAAAACAAAAGTTAATTTTCTTGAAGAAAATGTTTTTGTCTTTTTGAAGGCCAAATGTCTAGATAACTAATAATGCGAGCAAGAGCATTTATGTTTTCATGTTCAATGACTTTAAAAATAATGAAAATGTGCATTTTTGTGAAAGGCAGCATGGATTTGCAATAAAACAAATTCGCAAAACGTTGGAAATATCGTTGTATTTAAAATATTCCCCTTTAGCACTGTCTATAAAATTTAATGTATTTATATTCATGTTACAATATCTGTTTGCCACTTTCTAATATTTCAAATCGTGGGAATGTAGGCAAGGCACCAAAAAGAAAGGTGACAACAATAATTGAATATCGCATAATCTGTTATCACATCGTTGTCAAACTAGTTTAAAATATTGAAATGTTGGAAAGTTACATGAAATAAGTACATTAAATGTTTCCATTATATGTGATTTAAATTTAAAATCGTTCTTTCAATAATCTAATACTTATTCATCTGTATTGAATAATGAAGAGTGAATATTTTTCCTCAGAATATACATGTTTACGGTCAATAAGCAATAAGCTTTTTATCAAGTTTACCGACGTTAAACAATTTATCGGCCAGAAGCTATTTCCTATAGGCCTTTTCATTGAAATTTGAATGTGTGATCTGTGAGGGAAAGTACATAAAAATCGATTACCAATCGCAATGTAGGACAATGGTGTCTTCCAAAATAAATATTGGGAAGATCTAATTCATCCATGGTGTTCACTTAACCAAGGTCATACGTGTTAAAGAAAATGCATCATACAACATCCGTGTCTCTCACAATCACATTGCTGTGTGCTAGAGCTAGGTGCACATGCACTAAGTTTGTACCTTCTCGCTCTTACTTCATAAGAAGAGAAAGTTATGTAATCTTGCGCCGGAAAATAGCGAATTTTTAATGAAAATTTCCGGCCACTGATATTGAAAAGTGGATAAATCATGTTGCTATATAATGTAAATTACTTCATTCAACACGTGGTGTATCCAGAATCCTTGGCTTGCGGGTTCATGATCCGAAAAATCGATTGACGGTAAAACGTCTGAGGGTTTTACCGTCCGTCTGTGCACTCGTCCTCTTGTCTGCCCGTTTGTGGTCAACGCTAGCACCTGAACCCTTCAGCCAATTTTAACCAAAATTATATTCGTGATCGATCTAAACGAACTCGAGGTATTAGAAGTTTTAAATAGATATTTTGATTTTGAAGGCATTTTACTTAAGTCTTAAAACTTTTTCAATTTTTTAAATGCACAATTTGTTTAATCTTGCGTACTCGTTGCGAAATAGAAGGACACGAGCTGTGTGGCTGGTTAATTTTTACACTGTCTGACTAAAAAAGCCAATGGAACTTCCACACTTTTTCAAAAAAACATATCAAGAAAGGTTATCTTTGATTAATTTCATTTAAGGAATTTAAAACTCAACCTTCATAAAGAAAGAAATACGAGTCTTCTAACTCATCACGTCTAACTCTCCACATCTAATCCTCGCATATTGTCCGCCGCATATTGTCTTTCGCATATAGTGCTCCGTGTTTCGTTTCTGCCTAGGTCACTCTCGTCTAGGCCACAATTAGCCGGAGTAAGCTCAGCGTAACCCAGATTCGGCGCAGCGTTGCGTTACGTGCCCAGAGGCCTGCTGCGCGAAGGGCGTCCCAGATGCGCGGGCCTGCGCGCGCAGATGCCTGCGGCGGGTGGGGGGGGAGGGGAGGGGAGGGGAGGGGAGGGGAGTCTTTTGCTGCGCGTAATGAGCGATCTTTCTATAGCCGCTTTGTCCACCCGAGGGGAAATTGGTGACGCTCCACCCCAGCCACGTCCCAGATATTGATTTAAGGAAGTGCTGTTGTGAAAAAGCCGTCTCAGAGGGTGATCATAATGATGTGGATTTTATAAAAGCAAAAGACAAAACTACAAATTCGCGAACTAGCACGGCACAAATTTAATATTAGTGAAAAATAATGCTTTTTAAAGTTTACAGGTGTAAAGTATGCTACAGCCATACAATTAAAGTCACGTTTTCAAAAACAAATTGCAAAGAAATAGAATTATTGACAACTGTATTTAATCTCGATCTTAAAATGACAATGTAAAATTTTATTTAAAATTATGTAGGTTTTTAAACAAATACCATAAAATTTCCAAACTCAAAGTTGTTGAAAAATAATATCATTGTAATTTAATGGTTGCAAAAAGAAAGAATTGCACATTATATTCACGCATTTGTTTTTATTGTTTCATTTGTTTGAGGAATGACAGAAAAACATTCACAATGACAACAAATAATGACTAAATGGTTGATAAGAGGGAAGAACATTTGATGTAGATGGAATTTAATGTATCAGTCGCATTAATTTCAATATACCATTTCTAATTTGAATTCAACATTATTTATTCATAACTTTAATATGTGGGGTAATAAATCGAGAAAAACAAACTCATGTATTCATGTACGTATGAATTTAATCACAACCCTTGCGCCTGCATATAAAAAAATATTAGCATATTTCAATAACGAGTATATACTTAGAATAAGATCTGCTGAACCACTTAAAAGACTCGACTCAGCGGGACCAGATGTTGATTTAAGAAGCCGCAGTTATGATAAGCGATATTCACTACCGTTCATAATGCTGTGAATGAAAATGACAAAAAATTTCATCTTGTTCAAACTTTCTTTTCTTTCTTTCAAGGTAAGCGAAAAATAAATGGGGTCAAAATCAAATCAAAACTTGTTGAAAGCATCTCATTTCTGAGAGTAAATATGAGTTTCGTGAAAATTAAATGAGTTTCTTAATAATTAACATGAAAAACATTTTCATGAGAAGACACATAACTTGTTTCAATGTACAAATAAAATGAGTAGGAATCATCTACACAAGATGTTCTGGTGAACAACATTCAAATTATTGCCTCAATCTGTAGGTCAGATCTCATACTGATTTGAAGAAGACTGTTTTAAAAGGTGAGATGACTGGGGATTGATTATGAAGGTATATTTCGAAAAAGTCGCAAAAAATTGTCGTTTCTCAATCATTGGAACCGTTATAAACCCTCTGGGACATAAATAACAATTATTTCTGATGCGCGGGTAGTTGTATTACCATAATTCTTAAATTGAACAATAAAGTTAATAACATTAAATATATTTAAAAACTTAAACATATAAGTACAACCTGAATTACGATGTTTCCTAAATCACCACTCTTTGTCAATTAAAATCATTGAGTAAAATGCTAGGAAGAAACTCAGTTAAAACAAGGGTTTATTTATAGTTAACGAAGTATACTACAAATTTGTAGTTACCGAATTAGTTAATTATGGAAGCAATTGCACGAAAATGACATCTTGTCCAACAATCGCAATATCGATCTAATTTCACGATAATTCCCAGTTCCATGGCGTCAAACTAAGATTAACTTCGGAGGACGCAGTACATGCTGCCCGGGCTCTCGGTCTAACGAACAGTTTTCCGACCGAGACTCCCCGCAGCAGCCGCAGGAGTTAGGGCGCGGGGAAGGCGGGATGGGGAGGGGAGGGAGGGGATGGGGATGGGGATGGGAAGGGGAAGTCTCCCTTATTGGCCAGCTGCTTGCTTCGCGCAGGGCGGTTACGTGCTAGTGTGTGCCCGAGCACGTAATGAAGGGCCCGATCTGCACCATGGCGTTCCTCCTAACGGCAAGGACTCCCTTGAGGTGTGGCATATAGCAAACGAATCAAATGCAGTGTAGACGTGCGGGTTACTGTATTAATGTTGAATGCAGTAATTGCATGTCTGTTAAGAGTGAAGAATATCTTATCCATACACGCTAATCAGTATTCACCACTATTTTGGAATATGGTAAATGAAATCAGTGTTGATTTCAAACACAATTAACCAAGAGGAATTTTTCATACCTGAAGAATGAAAAAATGGGCTCTCATCTGCATTGAAAGAAAATCTAATTTAAAATGTAAAAATAAATACAACAAATTACAAATGTTTTCATTAGTTTTTCATTTACAGCAGACATAATCTCCTTTGCCGTCAGCACAATACACAATACTCTTGCATAACTTTATTTGCTAAGAATTTCTTCTCTTTAATTGAATACTTTAACCTTATAATAAGTATCAACAACAAGTTAATATAATATTGTTTCATAAAAATATGAATATAATAACACAGTAATTATGGTTTTCTGATACTATGTGGTGGTTTATTTTTTATATTTCTGATTGGGGGATTAGTTTTTAAATTTCTCATCCCACAGGCTAACCTATGAAAGTATCACTGTATGCAGTTCTTAACATTAGTTTTGTTCTAATAACAATTTCAGTAAAAAGTACTTCTACAAATCTTTCTGATTTGTTAAATCTTAAACGTTATTTATTAAAATAAATTTTTCCCATATAAAGTATTTTCTCTGGGATTCGAATATACTTTTTAATGTAAAGGATGCATTAATTGCATATTATTTGTCCAAAAACGTGAAAAAAGTAAAAATTCCAAGACGAGAATATTTATTTATTTATGAATAATATTATAATAATAAGAAATGAAATTTTATATAAATGCACAACTTCGAACCTCGATAATACCCTAAAGTATAGTCTTCTACATAGAGCACTGACCGGAGTGACGCAACATTCCCCTGCCGTGAGGCGCGCGCGGCACAAACCCTTGGCCTAACGAACCCGTATAGCCCCTGGCCAGAGGTTCCGGCAGGCGTCCGCCAGGGGCGCCCGTGTCGCCGGCCACAGCTTCCTCGGTCTGTCATCGCGCGCGGACGTCAGAGGTCGCCTAAATGGGGCGAACCCTAATGAAATCGCCCATAAAACCGAAGCGCCTGCCCCGGGAGCGCCCGCCACCGCCTCCGCCGCCGCCGCCGGGTGTATCGCCGCCGCGGGACGACCTCCCCGCCTGGTCCCCCGCCCCTCCCGTCCCCGCGCGTCCGCCGGGCCATCAGGACTGAAATCTTAATGGCGGTCGCGACCGGCCGCGCTCACGTTATACCCCATCAGGTAATTGAGCTGGCCGCCCTGGCCGGGCGTGCCCTCCCCTCCCTCCCCACCCCTCTCCACTCCTCCCCGCCTCCTGATCGGAGCCTCAGCGTGGGTGCGGGTGCGGGTGCGGGCGGCGGGCGCGCTCTCCGATTGTATTGGCCAGATATAAGGAGTGGCTGCTGTAGCTTCGGCCGGCCAGCCGGCTCTCGGCCGGGATTCACCCCGCTGCCCTACGCCTCGCGTATTATGTATTTAAAGGGCCATCCGGGTCTATTGTAGTTTAATCCCCGGCGCCCTTTCAGAAGCTCGTACAATCAGAGGTTAATGACAGCGGCCGCGCGCCCTCGCCGCCGCCGCCGCCGCCGCCGCCGCCGCCGGAGATCGCGTGCGCGAGCCGCGTGGGGCGCAATCTCGCCAATTGCGATTTGTCTGCGCGCGCGCCGATGGCCCAGCGGATAGTGCGACGGCGGCCTCGATTCGGCACGAGGCGGCGCGAGGCGGCGCGACGGTGGCGGGGGTTGGGGCGGTGGCAGTGGCGGTGGTGGTGGCGGTGGCGGGGGTTGGGGCGGTGGCGGTGGCGGGGGCGGGGGCGGGGGCGGTGGCGGGGGCGGGGGCGGGGCGGGGGCGGTGGCGGGGGCGGTGGCGGTGGCGGGGGCGGAATCAGGGGCGGGGGCGGGGACAGAATCAGGGGCGGGGGCGGGGGCGAGGGCGGAAGAGGGGCGGGCTGGAGGCGGTGACTTCGGGGGAGGCGGCAACAACGAGGGTGGTGAGGCGAAGGTATTGGGGGCGGAGCGATGGTGGCGGGATGGGGGCGAAAGAGGGGCGGGCCAGAGGCGGTGGCTGCGGCGGGGCAGTGAGGACGAAGGTGCTGGCGCCGGTGACCGCGGGGTCGGGGGCGGTGGAGATTGCAGAGGCGGCGGGGGCGGAGGGAGCGGAGGGGGCGGCTGGCGCGAAAAAGGGGTGGACCAGAGGCGGTGGCAGCGGCGGGGCGGTGAGGACGAAGGTGCTGGCGGTCGCGGGGTCGGGGGCGGCGGGCGCGAAAGAGGGATGGCCAGAGGCGGTGGCAGCGGCGGGGCGGTGAGGATGAAGGTGTTGACGGTGACGACGGGAGCAGGTGCACATTGCCCAAGAAGGACAATGGAGATAGAAGAGACTACGAGAGTGATGACTACATAGAGACGGCACGTGGCCGACGCGGCGGAGTAAATGTTAGAGGGTCGGAGGACACGGCTTTGAAGGTGCACCTGGCGGTAGTATCAGCCTCAATGGTGTCATATTAAATAACCCAATCAATAAATATATTTATAATCATCTACATACCGAAATATTTAATTCAGGTATGATTTTAAGGCTCAGGTATAGGTATCGTAATTACGTTATGGACCCAATTAGTTCTCGGATCGACAATGAAGAAGTAGCTGTTGCAGAATGGTTATGTTGCATTTGGGCACACAGGGTTGGCCAGAACATTTGCCTATATTGTATTGTGTGGAACAAGTAAATGGTTAAAATATAATATTCATATGAAATAAACAATTTATTCCCTGTATGCTATTAATAGAGAAATGACAGGCGGAATATCATTTAGAGACTGTACATTTAGGAAAGTGGTCCCAGTGAGTTTCAGCCGACACTGTATATTTATCTCCTGGAGTGCTACACACATGAAAAAGACTGCAAACGTAATAAGAAACATTTTCGATTAACTATAATTTACCGAGTTGATATTCTGGAGTCATGGCAGAAATTTAATTGGCTGTTGTTTTACTAAATAGTTATCCCAAGAAAAGACAATTCTCCAGCAGTATTTTGAGATATCTTTATGTAAACCGTGACATTATCTCTCTGTGCACCTCTCACCACGATTGACTGATACAAGCGCTAGCAGTTGCACCTGTTAAGTAATTTCTTCCAACGCTTCGCAAACTGTGGTATACGTGCCCCTAGGAGTAAGCAGTGAGTTAATGTATTTTACAGAAAGATTTGAAAACAGAAAAAAATGGTATGAGAAAAATACTCGGGTATTGAGCTTTCCAGTATATTAAAGCAGATTATATACATGAATCCGATTCAGCGTCATCTAAAAACCTCGTATTTTAGTCAACATGGAGTCGCTTAATATTTTCGGAGGAGGACCAGGCATCAAAAAACTGCATCCAGCCGTCAAGGTGGATGCAATCTGGAAAAAATTGCTAAACCGCATTTCAGTACTCCATAGTTAAACCTAGTACTTAGTCTTGGTTGCTATAATACAGATAGTGAGCTTTCAAAAGAAAGGTATTCAGTGCAATGTAACGAAACTGATAGATGTTGATGATAATTTTTTTTCACTATAATTTTGTGGTCTTCTAAACTCATTACTCCTATTGAATTAATTATAAATTCTGAAATCATTTTAAGAGTATTTTTTAAAACTCCTTTTATTTTAATTACGAAGTATGCACACATATTACATAGATTCGCTAAATATTTCCAGAGATGTGCTCTATTTTGATTGTATTACAACTCTTATATTTCTACGAAAGCCACCGCCGATATTTTCGTTTATTCCTCAATTCGCGGTGAATTAAGTATCTACCAATTTCAAATTTGCCATGACCGTATTGCATATTATACAAGTGTAATATAGATTTCCTACCTGATCAATGAATAGGATGCATTCGTAAATTAGTAATAATCTGTAAACGATCGTGCATGCTTATTAAATCACAAAAAGAACATCATATGTGAAGGCAAATTTGATCAATGTCCAAGGATGCAACAGAGCGTGTAATTGGCTGCTGAGTCGAAATTGGAAGGAGAAGAACACCAGAGCTGAGGTGAAGACAGCATATGCGCTCTGGCACGGAAAGATCCGTGGAGCACAGCTTAAGTGAGACAAAGCGTGGATCGGAAACTAGCGATCAAGAAACGTGGCGAGGAACGTAAAGGGAAGGGGAATTGGAAGTAGTGATGAGATGACAGCTGAGAGAGAAAGGCAGGAGGATGACTGTGATATGGAAGGTAAAGCTTACGGCATGGCTCAGACGAGTGAAATTGAGAGAGGAGATCAATGTGGAGGAAATTGTAAGTTAGAAAGAATTGGGAGGGCAGATGGTCAGAACGATGGAGACGGGAGAGTCAGAGGAAGGCAAAGCGGAGAGGAGGAAACAGTGGAGAAGAGCTAAAGGCGGAGATAATGGCACGGCAGACAGGAGGGCTGCGAGCAAAGAAGGGAAGAGGAAGAAGAAGGCAGGACAGAGTAGAGAAAGTTGGAAAGGATTGCTGGGTAGGGAGAAGGGTTGGGCTGGGAGGAAAACAGAACGAAGAGGATGGCAGGACGGAGAGGAAAGAAAGGAAGAGGAGAGCGCTAGGAAGTACGGGGAGCGATGCGGAATTCATGATGGAGAGAGCGGCATAGAGCGCGGCATAGAGCGCGGCGGAGAGTAGCGCAAAGAGCAGGGCCGGAGAGCGGGATCGGGGAGAATGACCACGACACGCGAGGCGAGGCGCAGAGAGGAGGATGCAACAAGGGAAACGGAACAGGGGGAAGGGAGCGAGGTGTTGAAGAGGGCGCTAGGCGAGGCGTGCATAGGTGAAACGGGGTGGGGCGGGGTGAGAAAGGGCGGAGCGCTGTCGGACACGGCGTTGGCAGCGGCGGCGGCGGCGGCGGCGGCGCGGCCCCGCTCTGCTTGGCGCCTCCAACGCTGTCCCCTGTCACTCGCACCTGCGCCTGGCAGACGCCGACCCCTCCCCCCCCCCCCCCGCGCGGAGAGCTGTTAGAGTTCTAGCTGCACTTCGGACTGCGCCTCTGGCCTGCCGGCGGTGATTTCCCTGTGCGAGAGCTTTATGCTACATCGTGAATCGCTCCAGCGAACCTAAAATAACTTGTAAATGATTACAGTGTAGGGATTCGAGAGACGTATTGAAAAAGACAAACACCTCTTTGAATTGTTACATATTCACGCCATATTACGCAGTATACTATACCTTTGGCTGATTGTAGTGAGGTCAACAAATCTACGAAGAACTGTTATTTCAGAGTTCAAATAATATTTCAGCAAAGTTATATGACATCCTTTAATTATTCAGTTCCATTGAAGTGGTATATTAACATGTCATTTGTAACCTGAGGGCCATACCAAATTATTTTAATTAATCGCCGCATATGATGTTACGAAAGGAACGGTGATGGAGCAACGTTTGAATGAGAGTCAAGAGAAATAGATCACCGAGAAAACCTGACGGCAACCCGGTTTATTCCCCCCTAACAAAAATAAAAATAAATTAGTTTCTTGAATGTGGGTATGTTATAAATATATTTAATAAAATTCAGTGCAATTACCTATGTCTTCTTTGTAATTAAGTATTATTATTATTATTATTAGCATTATTATTAGCATTATTATTATTATTAGCATTATTATTATTATTAGCATTATTATTATTATTAGCATTATTATTATTATTAGCATTATTATTATTATTATTAGCATTATTATTATTATTATTAGCATTATTATTATTATTATTACTATTATTATGTGCAGTGCAGTGGCGTGAAGTGCAGTGACGTTGTGCAACTGAGAGAAACGAGTGAGTAAGAAAGACATTACAGCTCGCTGTATCGCAATGTGCGGTGAAGTGTGGTGAAGTGAAGTTTGGTGAAGTGGAGTTCTATGAAAGATTGCACGGTGAAATGTTCATGAGATTTGTAATGTTTGTAGAGTTTGTATAGTTGTTAAGTTCTGTAATGTTAAGTTAGTGTATTCTGCCACCAAGTTCTCACACTTAATTGCAGAATTATTAATAAATCTAATCTAATCTAATTTAATCCCACATTGATCGACCAGGATTTGAAACCCTTTTCTCAAAGCCGAAAGGAAATCCTTCCAAATCACACCAGCGGTCGCTCCTTTTATAAATACTTCACGCTCTCTATGCAGCAAGCTTAGTGTGTGTTTCACGTCATATTTTCAATCTTAACAATATCATCTTCAAGAGAGCATAGTAATAAAATAACAGTTTTCGTGATTTTTTTTTCTCCGGGAATTCCACGCGTTCCAACGGAGACACGGACTAACACGTCATAAATAGTCACGTGTGCTGTGGAGCGCCGCGTCGTTTGCGAGTCGCCGCCTGCTTTGCATGGGGCGGGCGGGCGGCTGCGCTCGCCCTGCGGAGCCCTGCATGCTGACCCACGGGCGGTGAGCAGGGGGGGTGGCGGTCGCAGACGGCCTCGTAAAGCGGAGGCCGCGCTTCCCGGGAGTTCGTGACCAGCGCCCCCCCCCCTCCGCCCCCGCCCGCATCGGAGTGGGATGGGGTGGGGCGGGTTTATAACCGAGTGCGTCGTGGAGATGGAGATAGGACGTGAGGTGGGGAAGGGAGATGGAAGTGTGAGGCGGGGAGAGGTATAAAGAGATACGTGTAGCAGCGAGTGAGGCGGGAGATTTGAAGGGGTGTGAAGCGGGCAGTGAAGGTAGGCAGTGAGAGCAGAGAGTGAAGTTGGGAGTGAGGAGGAGAATATTATGGTGTTATGGGGAGTGAGGCTGGGAGTGAGGCTGGGAGTGAGGCTGGGAGTGAGGCTGGGAGTGAGGCTGGGAGTGAGGCTGGGAGTGAGGCTGGGAGTGAGGCTGGGAGTGAGGCTGGGAGTGAGGCTGGGAGTGAGGCTGGGAGTGAGGCTGGGAGTGAGGCTGGGAGTGAGGCTGGGAGTGAGGCTGGGAGTGAGGCTGGGAGTGAGGCTGGGAGTGAGGCTGGGAGTGAGGCTAGGAGTGAGGCTAGGAGTGAGGCTAGGAGTGAGGCTAGGAGTGAGGCTGGGAGTGAGGCTGGGAGTGAGGCTGGGAGTGAGGCTGGGAGTGAGGCTGGGAGTGAGGCTGGGAGTGAGGCTGGGAGTGAGGCTGGGAGTGAGGCTGGGAGTGAGGCTGGGAGTGAGGCTGGGAGTGAGGCTGGGAGTGAGGCTGGCAGTGAGGCTGGGAGTGAGGCTGGGAGTGAGGCTGGGAGTGAGGCTGGGAGTGAGGCTGGGAGTGTAACCGAGAGTAAGACGGAGAGACGCGAGGATTGACGCAGAGAATAACATGAAACGCGAAACGGATGGTGAGATGTGAACTCTCCCTTGCAGACGTCCCTGACTGCCATCACACCGTTACTCATTGTCCTTCAACAGTATTACTCTATTACAACTCTTTCAGCAACAGCCAAGATTTCTACGTTCCCCTATCGTTCCCGCCCTATTCTGCCAACTGTTCCCACCAAACTCGCTGCGAACCCACCTACTTTGTCACCGAACCCCATTACATTCTCCGTTTCACACCCCACCAAATTTTCGTCCGCTCCGTTTGTTAACCCGTAATTTCTGTAAGGTTTCTCACTGTTTTCTTCCCTCTCTGATCGGTTTTTCTTCACCACAACTTTGCTTATCCTCGACATTCCTGCCTTCTACGTCCTTACTTGTTCACACACTTTTAGGATTCACCCTCTTCTTCACTCATCCTGACCTCCCCGTTTCTTCCGCCTCCCTCCTCGCTTCTCTCCCCACCACCAATCCTACCTCCGTCTCTTCTTAGATACTCACACTACCTCCACTTGGTTTTGTGATGGTTTGTGAGGGTTCCTGGCGTGTCAAGTGTTATAGCGTGAGCCGGCGTCGACCTACCGTCGGCTACTGGGGTTTTCCCCAACTAGATATCTCCCAATGGCTGGGTACCGTCCACTTCAGCTGGAATACGCTCTAAGCTCCTGACCAATCTCCCATTTATGTGGTTCACGTAATTTTGTTTCTAAGAGGTGAGGACAGGACAAGGCAGAGGAAGGAAAATTCGCGCGCGGTCTGGTTGTTATGGGAATGCTCCGGCATTTGCCTGATGTTTATCATAAAACCCACGGTAAACCTTCAATCAGAACAGCCGGTCGCTAGAATTCTTCGCCAGACGGCGACTGAATTCGACCTAGCCTAGTATCGAAGACCCTGCCACCACTGGGGCTAGAAACCTCGAACCTCCCTGTCAGAGGCACTGCAGTGACATCAGTTGATGCCCTGAGCACCTCTCCCGGTCCTAGCCTCCATCTCCACCTCCGCTTTCGCCCTCGCTTTCGTCCCCGCCTGCGTCCCCGCCGCGTCCACGTCCCAAACCCCGTTCGGGCGCGTCGCCGCCGAAGACACGGAAGCCCCAGGGAATAAAAGCGCGGCGGGGCGGGGCGGGGCGGGCGGGGCGGGGTCTCTGCGCCGGCTCATTGATGGCGAGCGGCTAAAACTGCGTGGGCGGCCGGCGAGGCCATAAAGACGCCAAATCACGCGGAACGGATTTGGCTGGAAGCGAGCCGGAAGCGGGGTGGAGAAAGCGACGGCGCGGGGCGGACCCAAAGGGCTCCGAAGGACGGACGCGCGCGAGCGGTAACGGCGGACGGCGGGAGGCAGGCGGCAGTGAAAAGGGACGGCGCGCCGCGGCGACCGAGCTACCAATGAGACCGCGGGAGGAGATGCGGTAGATGGACGGAAACGGGGGCACGAGACTGGAGGCTATAATATGTTCTCGACGTGCCCTCATTGTAAAGTGCGTCAGAGAATTTTTGGAGGAGGGAATTTCGTGTGGAGATGAAATATACCGAAAGGACAGTGAATATCGAGACATCCGGTGGTAGGTGGATTGAAAGATCTGTGAGTAGCTACGCGAGATAATATGTTGAAATATATACCGTTTTGTTGAGCATATCATGAATGAAATTTTCTAATAGACGAATTAATGTGGGGTCAATGGGGTTGGTATATTAAATGACTAAGAACGGAGAGCATTGAAAATTGACTAGTTGCTTTTACATTATAAATAAGAATTATACAAAATCATTGAAGATGGAATAGTTTATTACGGACCATTAATAAAATATTTATGTTAGAATCTTAAGGGAAATGTCTGTGGGTTATGTGAGTGACGTTTACGGTAAATGATCTAAAAGCACTGATCAGCAATTATTTTGTTCAATAAACAATTTTATCTAATTCATATGCATTCCCAAAATCGCCCTGTTTTGTTCTCAAGATGAACTTATAATTGATTTCATAAATAAGTTACCCACCATTTTTTGTAGTAGTAAAAAAACTGTTTTCATTTTTAGTGTAGATAGTTCTCAAAGAGCTGATTATATTTTTTTTTTTATTTCTTTGGATTAACAAGTGACGTAAGTCATCGTTGTCTTGAATTCAGAGATAACAACAACAATAACCTATTCTTCACCAAATTATGTGTTTGCAGCAACTGTGGAGTAGGAGATTCTTGAAACAAGGGACGTTGCGTCTTTAACAGTGAATTGAATTGTTGGCGCAGCGCAGAATATTAGATGGAGAAACATGTCTTGATTTTGTGTATATGAAAAAATAATTTCTGTCATGTTTGTGGTAAGTTCACTTTAAAAGCACTAAGGAAAAGTTTGACTTCTCATTTTAAAAGAACTTGTGAGTGTTATTTTCACAATAAAGTAGATGAGAAGAAGTATTAAACTTAAATCTTTTGTGCCAAATATGTAACACAATTAAGTAGCTGGTTAATATTATTCTACAATGTAATATTATTCTACAATGTAATATTATTCTACAATGTAATATTATTCTACAATGTAATATTATTCTACAATGTAACACGAACTTAAGGCGCATGTAACAGAGTACATATTCTGCTTGACAAATATATATGTGGAAGAAGTTAAAATCCAATCATACTGTTAAATGCTCATCTTTAGAATCAGAAAATAGAATGCTGCTTAATGGATCAATCTCTCATACCACCTCCATCAAATGACTTCAACGTGACTAAAGATATTGAATGAGTTGATGACAATGATGTTGACCCATATTTTGCGGAAGGGTGAAATGAGAGAGGAAGAGATGAAATAATGTACCTGGAGAGGTCATTGCAGCGAGAATGTAATTACTTTAAAATGTCTAAGAATAGTTGCGAATAGTTCCCAATCCCAGCATTGAAATGGAGGGTACAAAGTAAATCATGGCATTGATGTGTTGTGCGATGCCGGAGAAAATGAGGCGTCAGCATGTGCAGTGAGCGGCAATTTTGACAAAAGTAGCAAACGGATTTAAATTAATTAGTTAGAGAGTGGATGAACCTTAGTAATGTCGTAATAAATGGAGAGACAGCCCGTATTGGTTAACTACTCGAACGGGTTAGAACGTAGATAATGTAAACCACGTTTATATTCGCTTCAGTGATGAAATCAATTATTTTAATTATTTTGTCTGTCGGGCAAATCAAATCAAACAGAGAGGCGTGATCGATGAGTAACTCAGAGAAATTATCATTCACTTCACAAATGTTTAAATTTGTGCTGGTAGCTGTGGTACTTACGATTATTTTGTAAGTCCACCAAACTGGAAAACATTTTAATTAATTTTTTTTCTTGAAAACGAGGTTCAAAATCCGGTTGATCCATGTGGAATTTAAGGTCAATAGAAAAGGTTTAGGTAAAATTTTTGAGTTCTCTTGTTTCCTTTCAATCACTTTCAACCACTGCTCTGTTGTCATTCGCTCATGTCTATGCAGCCTGCAGCCATGTGAGAGATGTCTGTGGTTTTGTTACTCACCAAGTAATTTTGGAAAAATCCAACAACCGTAAAACAGTTTAGATTTTTACTGAACAATGAAAAGAATTATATGTTATTATGCATTTTCTCGTTCTGAATATTCCGACTGAATTCTCGAACTCATGCGTCACTGTTGGCGATACAGCTACATTATGTTTCAGTAAGAATCAAACAAAAAAACCAACATTTGCTATTCAGGTGTTGAGTTTAGCAATGTTTTTTTTATATTCTTAGTATATAAGAAACTTACGTACTAAACATATACTCTACAATGTTATTGCAGAATTCATGGAAACTGTTTTTATTAAAATATTTAATTTATTAAAGAATTATTTAACTATTTTATTTATTTTTCATGATCAGTACTACGATTTGGTAACCATTCTCTGTAGTTTTGTTCACTGGCATAGTTAATGCTGCATACCACGAATATATTGAAAATTATCTATATAGATTGCCTTTGTTAGTGATTCCGGGACAACTGCTAAGGTCATTAGTCCTGTATGCCTAGTGCATGCTTTCCCTCGGGTGTTGGAGGTGATATTCATCCGTTAGATGGCGATATCCGGCGCCGACCTACCATCAGCTAGCGGGTTTTCCCCAACTATCTCCCACCAGCAGGTCATAATCCAAGCCGGGACAATTTCTAAGCTCCCGACCCGTCTCCTGGCATGTGTGACATTGTAGTGCATGTTAGTGAGAGTGTGCGAAAGTATGGGGTGAGGATAGGGCTAGGAAGTGAAACTAAAGGTCGTGCAAGGCCCCTGGTCCATACGTTAACACTTCTCCGGCATTAGCCTGGTGTTGGCCAGAGAAACCAGGAAAAATTACCGATCAGAGCAGCCGGCCGCTAGACGTCTCCAGACAGCATCTGAATTCGACCTAGCTGACAACGTAGTGTCGAAAATCCTGCCACCGTCGGAACTAGAACCTAGGACCTTCAGGTCAGAGGCACTGCAGTGACATCGATTGATGCTCTGAGCTAACTCTCCCGATTTTAAGTTTGTAACATATACTACGAGTATAAGACAACCGTTACGTTAAATAATTCAGTCATTCTAGACACGTGCATATTGACATAATAAAGAATATAGGCCAACTACACGTTTGAACGAGATGAGACGGGTTGAGCTAAGCGAGGGCGTGGCAGCGATTGCGTGTGCAGCGCCCAGCAAATGGGGCGCAATAGGGTTTGGGCGCCCCCTCCCCTCCCCTCCCCTCCCCGCCCCCGCAGTCCCCAGGGCACCGCTCGCCTCGCGGCGGGCGCAGCTGCGGGAGCTGAGCGCTCTTTGCCCTCGACCGCGCCCCCCATCCCGCGGGCTAGTTGAGCACACGGCAGCGGCTGCTGTTGCCGCGGAGTTGTGAAGAGCCGCTTGTCGGCGAGAGGGCCACTGCAAACACTGCCACTCGTCTCCCCTTCGTCTTCCTCTTCGGCGCTTCTTTCCCAAAGCGGGCGGAGGTGGGGGCGGCGAGGCGGAGTGGGCGGCGGTGTAAGGGGCGGCGGGGGCAGCGGAGGCGGAGGCAGTGGGGACGGCGGCGGGGACGGCGGCGGGGACGGCGGCGGGGACGGCGGCGGGGACGGCGGCGGGGACGGCGGCGGGGACGGCGGCGGGGACGGCGGCGGGGACGGCGGCGGGGACGGCGGCGGGGGCGGCGGCAGGGGCGACGGCAGGGGCGACGGCGGGGGCTGCAGTGACGACGGCGGCGGTGGCGGCGGCTTCGGGCAGATTACATTACCCAGCAGTCTCTCTCTCTGGATCACCCGAAGGGCCTTACAGCCCCTGGGAGACTTACCCACGTCCAGACAAAAGAGTAGTAAAACGCGAAGGAAGGGTTCGGAGGATTCCGCGTGCCACACGTTTGTTCCCCAATTTCACTTCCTAAATGTCAGAAGGTCAGAGCAGAATTAGAAATGTTTCGGCACGTGCATGAGACATCTTTGTGGACTTATGCAAGAAAATTAGTTTGTACTTATAATGATGATACTTGAGTTTATTTGAAGTAGTTACAATAAACCGAGAGTAACGAGTTTTAATACTTCATTTATTACTGGAATTAAATTAAGTAAATAGGCAAGGTGTAAAAATACCTCAATTTGCTATGCCAGTTTAAATCGTTGCAAAAAAGAGGTTCAAATTAAGTATATACAATAATGAAAAAGAACTGAAAATCATTCCATATAGAATATAATACCAGATTCTAAAATTAGATATTACGCACCTAATATCTAACTGTTTAGTGAATACACAATATAATTAAATGCCAATAGAATAGAACGTAATTCACGGTACACCTTTCGTTCTCTTACTTCTTCCTCTTGTCAACGGTAAAACTCATTCAATTCTGAAATACCTCGCTGTCTGTTTCACAAAAAGAAACTGCAAATTTCGGCAATAAAAGAAGTCATCACCAAACTGTCCGAAGACTTCTTAACATCGCCTCCCTCGTCTCCCATCACCTCCACATTCAACCTTGGACGCATAGCAGAACCGAACCTACCCATCAACTCTCGCTTCGTGAAAGTTAGAGTCAAACCACCATAAAATAGCAGAAAATTGACCTCAACTGATATGATCTTAATTGAAAAATCATATCAACGATCTTTCTCTGTATTTTCAATTTATTTCCAAAATAATTTAAACTATTAAAATAAACCAGAAACATTTATTGCACATGTCCAGGTTACCCGGAGTTAGGAAATAAACCAAAAGTTACGTATGTTTATATTCACAACCCTGAAAAATATGCATGTTGATCAGGAAGGCAATAAATTAAAAAAAGATTGTTTATAAAACTAAACCTAAATAATTGATAGAACGTCAGTTCCTATTTACTGATATTCGAGGATGATGTAATTGAAACTGCAGTGAAAAATAAATATATCTCAGAAAACTGGCAGCGAACTCGTACGAACAGAGCAGGAAATTCAAAAGCTGATCTGGATTCGACCTGAGAGGACAAGCAGAGCTTTCAAGCGCAGCGGTGCAGGGAACAGAATGACATTTTTGCAATCATTAGAAACTTTACTCTCTGGTGGATCTCTGTATTTCTACGTTTATTACGTGTTTTCATTTAACATAGACATTTGTGGAATATAATTACTTGTATAATTTATTATACGTGTTTAGCACACGCGTGAAACATCAGAATGTCTTCTATAGACATTAAAAAAAACTCTCCATATACGATGGCATCAATAACAAAAACCGTATATACAAAATAACCCAGAGCTATAGGCAGATATATTGCTATCTGCTTAGATTGGGAGTTACTGTTGGATTTCATACACAATGAGTTACAATAAAATACAAAATCAAAAGCATAAAAAATGCATCTGTACTGTTCTTACTACTAGTGTTCAGATATAAAATAGTCGAGTTTAAATAATTGCACATCAGTGTGATCAAAAGTATCCGATGGTGTTTAAATCTAAATGTTTAATCTATTAACAATAAAGAACTCTTTATTTAATTTGTTGTGCTTTTTGCTGTTTTTTTTGAAGGAGTAATTTTAGCCGTATTTTACAACAAAATCCACCACCACTGCAAAAATGACCTTCGTGACCTATTAACATCACTGCCCCTCATAAACACCCAACACCCAACACCCAACACCCAACACCCAACACCCAACACCCAACACCCAACACCCAACACCCAACACCCAACACCCAACACCCAACACCCAACACCCAACACCCAACACCCAACACCCAACACCCAACACCCAACACCCAACACCCAACACCCAACACCCAACACCCAACACCCAACACCCAACACCCAACACCCAACACCCAACACCCAACACCCAACACCCAACACCCAACACCCAACACCCAACACCCAACACCCAACACCCAACACCCAACACCCAACACCCAACACCCAACACCCAACACCCAACACCCAACACCCAACACCCAACACCCAACACCCAACACCCAACACCCAACACCCAACACCCAACACCCAACACCCAACACCCAACACCCAACACCCAACACCCAACACCCAACACCCAACACCCAACACCCAACACCCAACACCCAACACCCAACACCCAACACCCAACACCCAACACCCAACACCCAACACCCAACACCCAACACCCAACACCCAACACCCAACACCCAACACCCAACACCCAACACCCAACACCCAACACCCAACACCCAACACCCAACACCCAACACCCAACACCCAACACCCAACACCCAACACCCAACACCCAACACCCAACACCCAACACCCAACACCCAACACCCAACACCCAACACCCAACACCCAACACCCAACACCCAACACCCAACACCCAACACCCAACACCCAACACCCAACACCCAACACCCAACACCCAACACCCAACACCCAACACCCAACACCCAACACCCAACACCCAACACCCAACACCCAACACCCAACACCCAACACCCAACACCCAACACCCAACACCCAACACCCAACACCCAACACCCAACACCCAACACCCAACACCCAACACCCAACACCCAACACCCAACACCCAACACCCAACACCCAACACCCAACACCCAACCCCAACACCCAACAACACCCAACATTCAACATTCAACATCCAACACCCAACATTCAACACCCATAATAACCACCACTAATAACTTGGGAAATTTTAACAAAGTTTTCTTAAATTTTAAAATCCTGTTGCTCTATGTGACGCATCACGAATCACTCGTACCAAACCTCGCCCAGCAGAACCGGGCGCCATGCGGCCGGCGGACGCCGAACGACCACGAGTGTGCTCGTGGAGGAAGAAGCGACAGGGCGCGCCCCGGCCCGGCCCTGCACCAGCCCTGCGGCGCGGCGCGGCGAGGCGCGGCGCGCTATTCATATCCCGAGCGAAGGGGCAATAAAGGCCGCCAGATTCATTTGCCACACACGGGGAAAGTAATTATGGTCCGGCACGCGAGGCGCCTAACAAGCTTCACACCTGTTCGGGCGCGCGGCGGAGGCGGCGGAGGCGACGGTGACGGCGCGAGCGGCGGGCGACGGAGGCTATTTATTGCTCGCGATTAGGACGCAGCCGCGATTAGGACGCAGTAGGACGCAGCCGCCCGCCAGCCCTCGCCCGTTTGCCTCAGGCCGTCCTCTCCCGACCTCGCCCTGTCCTGCACTTTGCTGCCTAATCCCATCCGATTCTATTCGGCTTTGCCCAAAGAAGTCGTCTTCCAACCCGGTTGTCTTCTCTCGCCCGTTCTGTTCAGTCCCCGATGGCATATTGTTTATTCCCGTCTCCCGATTTCCCTCATTTGCTCCCGTCCATTCCATTCGTCCCATTTGTTCTATTCTCTTCGACCCGTCCCCTTTACACCCATCCGCCACCTCCAGCCACCTTTACCCCCTACCGTTCCAAACACCCCCTCCGTCCCCTTTACTCTTGTCTCTCACCCTCACCCTCGGCCGTCCTCTTTGCTCCTGTCCTTCTATGCCCGTTTGCACCCACGTCCGTCCATCCGCTTCCGGCTGACGCCGCTTCACGTCCAAGCTCCCCCGTCTCCTGCGTCCCTCAATTTCCTCAATTCCCGTTCTTCCTCGTTCGTCACCGTTCTCAGCGTCGCATCCCCTTCGTGAAAGCGCGAGGCACCTTGTGTTTCTTGCTTTGATCACTCGGCATTGAGCTAATGACTACATGAACTAGTATATCCGGCGTACACGTGCTGAAAGAATTGTTGTGAGTTCACCTTTAAAAGGAAAAAATTATGTACGATTGGAAGTGCGTTATGAGAGATAAATGACAAAAGAACAAAAGAATGGGGGAATGAAATGTCAGTAAAAGTATACGGACCCAGAAATAAAAGATTTTAATCACCACATATGTATTTGTTATGCAATACCGATTGATTTTTTAATCCATCAGAGTCTATGTAAATGCGCTGTATTATTAATGCCTCTTAAGGCTGGTTTCCACGTTGACAATACTAGCGGGCCAGTTACCAGCATCTAGACAGCGCTGGTACTGTGCGCGACTGGCAATAACTGTTTACAAAGTGCTAGTAATGGCATTCAAGAATCGATATTTTTCTTGCTGCTCTTAACTTATGCCTGCTCTTCGCGACGTAACACTCGACGTATGACTCGTTACTTGCACCTCCCTCGGAGAAGTTGTCAATTTCCATTTCATTTGCAATTGATTTCAGTGTGTGAAATAATTTTAAATACTCTAATACATAAATGAGCTCAAATTAATCAATGAATTATACCCTGCCGGTATTACAATGCTTAATAATATATACTCATATTGTACACGATTACTTTCAGAAAGATCGTAGCAAATATTTTTCTCGCGTGTATAATACAAACAAAAATATTTAATATGCATCATCTATTTTTAAAAGTAAATTCTTCCAGAGATACAATATGAGTAAACCAACGGTAACTTAAAAATTTAAAAATATATTGTGTCTGAGGTAAATGTTGCCATTTTTAAACTAGAGATAGTACATTAAAATAAGACACGAACATCTCATGCATACAACTTTCAGAGAACAACTAAACACGTAATATGAATAATTAACGCAGAAATGAAGCATAATTGTGACGCAACATAACAACACAGCAACGAGGAAACAGTCGAGAGTCAGGAAGGCAGCAGAAGGGGTTGAGAAGGGGGGGGGGGGGGTGCTTGTTCAGCTGCCTGTCGACGCAGATGTTATGCATAGGCCGCAGGGGTGAAAGCGCTGTGTTTCAACGTGCAGCTCACAGAAGGGAAATTTTTGCGTTGCTCTCGAATATTACGTAATGTAATTGCGTTAAGACGGAAAACTTGTTCTGTATCTCGTCAAAGAGAAGTTTCGAAACTTATGTTCAGGATATAACGGCGAATAAACTCCGGGGAAACAAACTTACTTCCTGTCACGGTTCAGGCGAACTTGTTCCGCGAGGTATCTATTTAAGGTCATGTTTCTTTTCGTTCCTACAGTACACAATGATGAGAGGCACAGTGCTCGAACACATTTCTCATGAAATCGAAACATTAATTTTATTTTCAAAAATACAATTAGGTACAGATTTTAATAACATATTAGAAACTAAGTAGATTATTCAACGAAGTTTAACGAATTAAAATATTGAATCTATTGACATAAAATAAATTATTCAAGTTTAAATTAACATACACACTTGTTTCAGAATAAATATTACGAACGTGTAAGGCATACATACAATCGAAAATAATTACCTTTTGCCATTGAACATAAAGATTTGCATTTACAGTTGCATATATGTATTGATGATACTGATTTTGGGCAATATCGTGTGCAGAGATGTTTGACAGATACACGAATTCCCCTTGAGTGCGTTAGTATATAAACTGCCGAACATCTGCGCATACGGGTTGCATAAACATCAGGGGCAAATGCCTCAAATTTATGTTTATAACTATATATTTATTGGCAAAATGTGATCGTTTTAGACCCCTGTACAAGCCTTAGTCGTTTATATATGAATTATATATTACTATATTGTGAAATACCTGTGTTCTTATAGAAAACGAATGAATAACGAATAATCTAGCAAATAAAAGTAATTTACTTCCCTTTTGTTTCTAAATTTAACAGTAACTAATCTAAATTTAAAAATAATGTACTTTATTAGTAGAAAAATATTTTAATATTCTAGCATTATAAATGATTTTTTCTGTTGTACGAAATCGTTCATAATCAGGTATTTCACGACACAAATGATGACGTATTACATTTACAGCATGAAATGACAATGATAATATACAGCATGAATGTTTGCGTCATCACACGTTCCGCCAGTTGTCAAATTCCCGAGACATCACAAGAAATTTGTTTCGCCAAATTATTTATCTCTTATAAATTTGTAATGCGTTATACAAAAATACAGCGTATGCAACTCGTTTATAATGTTGCTTTATTGTATTCGAACAAAGTTGAAAACACGCTCCTTAGGTCACTCATTTTCAAAACTCGTACTCGTGCAATAAAGTTGAACATTATTAACTAATTGCATCAACTAATATTGTGCTATATTGTTCACTTGAGAAGGCTATTGGGCAAAAATAGGCTAAAATAAATCAGAAAAAATGGAATAAATGATGAATTGGTGAGCTTGGAGCAGTTATGAAGAAATCTGCATTTGCTTCAAAGTGATTCCCGCATTTCTTATATGTTAACCCATTAAGAACCAAAAATTGAAATTATAAATGTTTGAAATACCATTATATATTGACTCTAATATTACACTAAAAAGGATAAAAATCTTATTTATATTGTTTAAACCACTAGTCAATGTGCTACAAAATATTGCGTATACGCAACTTTGGAACCTTGGGTATATTAATTCCTCTTGACAAGAGACGATTGAAAACGGTATGAATGGAAATGAACATTGGATATTTTATATTTGTAGACTGCAGTGTTTTTGCACAAATCTGCACCTCCTGGTTGCGGTTTCTTCTTTTATAATTACGTGCTCTACATCTTTATTGATTGACGATTCTGAGCGCGTCAACTGCTAAGGTCATTAGTCCCGTAAGAATAGTGCGTTATTTTTCGGGAGGTGGCGGTGGTCTCCCCCGTTGGAGGGTGAGATCCGACGCCGACCTCCCTGCCGGCTTACGTGTTTTTCCCAACCAGGTATCTCCCACTAGCAGGGCACCGCCTCAACTATAACCAGCTCTTAGCTCCCGGGCGGTCTCCCAGCAAGTATGGTAGTATAGTGGAAGCACGAGTGTAAGTGTAAGTGGTGCAAGTAACGGGTGAAAAAAAGGACAAGGATGAGGAAGGCATGATCACGTCAGAGGCACTGCAGGGACATTTATGCCCTGAGCCACCTCTGTCGGTATCCGTACATCATCATAACGTACTTCCTAAGGTAGGAAAATGTTTGTGGGTCGACCAATATTTTTCAGTCTCCTGTGTATTCATTTACTCAATATTACATTCACTTCTTTTTGAATATACTTCAGATTTCATTAGTGTCATAGCTAAGTGAGAGTAAATTTATAGTGTGACATATTTTCTTCATTTCCAATATAATATATTGTGAATAGCACGAACGGAGTTCGTAGAACTGGCAACCCTCCATTCGATAACGTTGACAGGGCTGCATTTTAGGCGTAAAGCTTGTAAATTCCCATCTTCTGAAATATATACTCCCCTGAATAGTAACTTTTAGAGAGATTTTACAATTGTAATGGAATTCTCAACGAAGGTCAACTAAGTCTTAATTCGTAATTCCATTTTATTCTCCCGTGTCTGGCGTAGGTTTGCACACGGCAAAACAAAGGTTCACGTAACGCAAAGCCACGACTCACCAGCGCATCTTGCGCACTCAAGTGCAGCATGCGGTTTAGGACAGCTCACATTCCCCATCCGCAAGTATCTCTACGCAAGTCCAATCAAAGGCAGCACGTGCTTATCCACACGCGCCTGCGCGATAATCGCATTCCCTGCGCCCCGCCGCGACGTCCCAGGCCGCAGCCCGCCTCCATCGCCGGGTCGGTGCCCTCGCGCCGAGGCGCGTGAGCGCTCCAAGCGGCCGCGGCCAGCGCCGTCCTGCGCCATTAGCCCTGCGTCAGCGGCCTTAGCAGCTAAGCGGCGGTGGCGGTGGCTGGGCGATGCGGGCGGGGCTTTGGAAAATGAAGGGTGTAGCTGACTGTCACGCTGGTTGGGTCAGCGTCGCAGTTTGCGGGGCGCCAGTGGTGGGCCAATGAGGCGGGCCCATAGAGGCGGGCCCATAGAGGCGGGCCCATAGAGGCGGGCCCATAGAGGCGGGCCCATAGAGGCGGGCCCATAGAGGCGGGCCCATAGAGGCGGGCCCATAGAGGCGGGCCCATAGAGGCGGGCCCATAGAGGCGGGCCCATAGAGGCGGGCCCATAGAGGCGGGCCCATAGAGGCGGGCCCATAGAGGCGGGCCCATAGAGGCGGGCCCATAGAGGCGGGCCCATAGAGGCGGGTCCATAGAGGCGGGTCCATAGAGGCGGGCCCATAGAGGCGGGCCCATAGAGGCGGGCCCATAGAGGCGGGCCCATAGAGGCGGGCCCATAGAGGCGGGCCCATAGAGGCGGGCCCATAGAGGCGGGCCCATAGAGGCGGGCCCATAGAGGCGGGCCCATAGAGGCGGGCCCATAGAGGCGGGCCCATAGAGGCGGGCCCATAGAGGCGGGCCCATAGAGGCGGCCCATAGAGGCGGGCCATAGAGGCGGGCCATAGAGGCGGGCCATAGAGGCGGCCCATAGAGGCGGCCCATAGAGGCGGCCCATAGAGGCGGCCCATAGCGGCGGCCCATAGCGGCGGCCCATAGCGGCGGCCCATAGCGGCGGCCCATAGCGGCGGCCCATAGCGGCGGCCCATAGCGGCGGCCCATAGCGGCGGCCCATAGCGGCGGCCCATAGCGGCGGCCCATAGCGGCGGCCCATAGCGGCGGCCCATAGCGGCGGCCCATAGCGGCTGCCCATAGAGGCGGCCCATAGTGGCGGCCCATAGAGGCGGCCCATAGAGGCGGCCCATAGAGGCGGCCCATAGAGGCGGCCCATAGAGGCGGCCCATAGAGGCGGCCCATAGAGGCGGCCCATAGTGGCGGCCCATAGTGGCGGCCCATAGTGGCGGGCCCAAGTGACAGCGATAGCTACGGCGATAGCGAGGGTATTAGCGACGGCGATAGCGAGGGTATTAGCGACGGCGATAGCAAAAGTATTAGCAACGGCGATAGCGAGAGTATTAGCAACGGCGATAGCGAGGGTATTAGCGACGGTGATAGCGAGGATATTAGCGACGGCGAAAGCGACAGTATTAGCGACGGCGATAGCGAGGGTATCAGCGACGGCGATAGCGAGGGTATCAGCGACGGCGGCTATCGCCCATCGTAATACCCTCGCTATGAGGGTATTAGCTACGGCGATAGCGAGAGTATTAGCAACGGCGATAGCGAGGGTATTAGCGACGGCGATAGCGAGGGTATTAGCTACGGCGATAGCGAGGGTATTAGCGACGGCGATAGCGAGGGTATTAGCGACGGCGATAGCGAGGGTATTAGCGACGGCGATAGCGAGGGTATTAGCGACGGCGATAGCGAGGGTATCAGCGACGGCGGCTATCGCCCATCGTAATACCCTCGCTATGAGGGTATTAGCTACGGCGATAGCGAGAGTATTAGCAACGGCGATAGCGAGGGTATTAGCGACGGCGATAGCGAGGGTATTAGCTACGGCGATAGCGAGGGTATTAGCGACGGCGATAGCGAGGGTATTAGCGACGGCGATAGCGAGGGTATTAGCGACGGCGATAGCGAGGGTATTAGCGACGGCGATAGCGAGGGTATTAGCGACGGCGATAGCGAGGGTATTAGCGACGGCGAAAGCGAGAGTATTAGCGACGGCGATAACGAGGGTATTAGCGATGGCGATAGCGAGAGTATTAGCGACGGCGATAACGAGGGTATTAGCGACGGCGATAGCGAGAGTATTAGCGACGGCGATAGCGAGGGTATTAGCGACGGCGATAGCGAGGGTATTAGCTACGGCGATAGCGAGGGTATTAGCTACGGCGATAGCGAGGGTATTAGCGACGGCGATAGCGAGGGTATTAGCGACGGCGATAGCGAGGGTATTAGCGACGGCGATAGCGAGGGTATTAGCGACGGCGAAAGCGAGAGTATTAGCGACGGCGATAACGAGGGTATTAGCGACGGCGATAGCGAGAGTATTAGCGACGGCGATAGCGAGGGTATTAGCGATGGCGATAGCGACGAGACTGTGGGGGTAGCGACTGTGACAGCGACGGTGGTGGTGGCGGTGGTATTGACGGAGGCAGTGAGAGAGATAGTGAGGGGGATCGTGACGGCGATAACGCCGGAGATGGTGACGGCGATCGTGACTGAGGTTGGCGGATGCGGTGGCGGCGGAGTGGGAGAGGCGCTGGCGTCAATGTCAGCGGCAGCGGGGGCGGGGGCGACCCGCGGTGGCGGCGGCCAAGGGACCGCCGGCGGTGGGCGTGGGCCTCCATGGACCGTCCGCATTATTATGCGTGAACCGCGGTGCGCATATAATACAATAAGCTGGATCCATATTTATAAATGAATGGATGAATCTCGCATGCGGAGGCAGGATGATAATGAGGGCGCCCGGGTGAGGCGGCGGCGCTCTGGGGAGAGAGGGGAAGGGGGCGTGGAGCTGGGAGGTAACGGGAAGGGAATGAGACTCACAAGAATTATTTACGAAGTGCGTATTGGTAAGGAAACAGAAATGTGCTGAAGATGAGAAAAATAGAACACTGGATAATGATACGAAAACTCATAAAACGTAGAATACAAAAAAATTAATGTGTCTCTTCTTAGTAAAATATCCACAATAGTGATATGAAGGAATGCAATCACTTTCTACTTTGTATGATCGTGTATTCTCGTAAGTTAATTTAAGAAATTACTTTAAATTATTCCATTTACCACAGCTGAAAATCAAAATACTACGTTTCTTCTGTTCTATTCATCTTACTTTCGAAAGGGAATACACACTGAACATTCTCTTTACCTGGTAGAGAGAATAGTGATTGGAAATGCATCAAAAGAAAAAGTGAAACATTCATTAAATCTCCCCTTAATTTTCTGACTGTGCGCATTAAGAAGATAGATTTAAAAATTATTTTAACATTGGCGTTTTGAATCCCGGCACGCCAATGAACTTGAAGGGAAACGGCTATGATGAAGAATCGCTTTGGAGAGAGGGGGTCATACAGGTGGTCAGAGAATTAGCTGCCTCCTCCTTCATCTCGTTTGCTCTCTCCTCCGTTCAGCTAGCTGCCGCAAACAATGCCATCCCTGACAGGAACACTTCCTTCTTTACACCCAAAACCGTGCGCCTCTCTTCGGTGCACAACCCTCCTTATTCAGACTTCAGCGTGTTGTCTTCTCGGTCGTTCGCTATCCATACCCTCCATCCCGATTCTTCAACCCCCATTTATTCCTTCTGCCCCTTTGACCCCTTCTTTTTTCTCTAAACCCTTCTACTGTGGGCCACTTGCTTTACTTCTTCCTTCGCATCGGAGGGAATGCTTCATTCTGTTCCACCTCCCTCCTTCTGCATTCCCTACACGCCCAGTTCCTCCCCGCCCATATGGACCTCACCATATCTGTCAAAAACCATTTTCGTCCCCGCCCACGCCGTCCCCGCCCACGCCGTCCCCGCCCACGCCGTCCCCGCCCACGCCGTCCCCGCCCACGCCGTCCCCGCCCACGCCGTCCCCGCCCACGCCGTCCCCGCCCACGCCGTCCCCGCCCACGCCGTCCCCGCCCACGCCGTCCCCGCCCACGCCGTCCCCGCCCACGCCGTCCCCGCCCACGCCGTCCCCGCCCACGCTGTTACCACCCACGTCGACGCCGTCCCCTACGACAGCGTGCTCGCCCACACCGTCCACGCTCCAGTCGATCTCATCAATACTACTCCCCTCATTTCATCCCTTTCCAATTCCGTTCCTTTCATACGCCATTTTCACAAATTCCGTCTTCCCCCTTTCCGTCCCTACTTCTCCCGTCCCTTCTCTAGCTTGTGCTCTCGCCTATACGCAGGTCCTGCCACAGCCACCTTCCTCATTCGCGTCCTAGCCCCTCCTCTCGCACTTTGCTGCGCCTGCCATTGCCCCTGTTCCAGCCCCATGTCCCGCATAACGGGCGTATGCTATCACTCGCGCACGCAATGCTCCCTCGATATGCACATTTATATTGCGCAATGGAGCGTCTCGCGCGCCGCGAAATAACAACCGCTAACGCGTGTAACAAATATTATGTTCGGCGCCGGTGATTTGCATAGATAACCGAATTGCGCATTCAGTGCTTTGCGGCGGCGGCGGCGGCAGGGCTTGCAGTTGTAGAGAATGTGGTGATAGTGACGGTAGTGGTGGTGGGGGTGGTGAAAATGCGTTATGTTGCTGAATGTCGAGATGGTGGTCTAATGATCCGTTTTCATATGTACGGTAATCGTTAGCAAGTTGGTCGTGATCGAAGTGTCGCCACTGGTGGCAAAAGGTGAGCAGTTTCGACACTAATGGTGATTTTTGGTTGTGAATGTGATGGTGATGGTGCAGGAGGGAAGGCTAGTATAAATACAGCGGGAGGTGAGAAATTTAGAGTGATGGATGCTGGCTCATTGCTGATGACCTGAATATGTGCTTGGTGCTTGCGAAATCAAAGAATTTATATTAAAAATAATGAGCTTTGAACATCGAACACTGACAATTTAGAAACACTTTAAAGCGTGGAATTTTTCACTCAATATATAAAAAAAATTGTAAAATTGACAATAAACAACCCTTTTTACTTTTACAAGCCCCTTGTACTTTTTTCTTTTTCGTAGTACATAGAAGGCTACTAAATTTCTCAAATAATCAATATCGAGGTTTTGACGAAATACACAGGAAGGCTGAAGGATTATAGTTGTAGTATAACATGTTTTAGATCCATAGTTATATTAAGTATTATTAAACGTATGATAAATCTTATAATCGTGATGACATGCACAACATATGGTGAAAAACTCCACTTGTAAGAGAACAGAGAATTAAAAGTGTTTGAAGTTTTAATTATCTAAGTTTTGTTTTATGTTCCGTGGATGCAAGAAGTCTAAAATTAAATTTCAATTCGCTTCATTTATTGAATTCACAACTTGTGTGTTATTACAAGTAGGTGAATTTGTGCAATCTGAAGTTGCCACCTATATTTTTACGCTTAAAATTGGTAAGTCCAACGGGAAATATTAACAGGTTGAATACCAAACTCCGTTTAAAGGAATTGATATATACGTCTCCTCACCTCTAGAGATAACATAGAATCAATAAATTGTGTTTACTTTTGTAAAGAGTTGTGTCCTTTAATTTAGTGAATAAAGATCTAAGAGTTACATTTGGGTGAGGTAAGCTATCTTAACTATTAAGTGTTTGGTAAACGGAAAACTTTATCTGAAACGAATTGAATAACGCAGACTTCGACTAATGTTCGGAGAAATGTTATAATTACGATAATAATACGCGCTCGTATGTGTCCGTCCTCCACCGTCCGTCCTCCCCCCTCCCGCTTTGTGCCACGTGTTTACCTATTACAACCTACCGTACGATTATGCATAGTATGCGAGCTTCTTTGAACTGTTTGATTGAGAGATTCAACGAGACTTTACCCATCCCTTGAATAGCGTTTGTTTGCTGTTCTGATGCCTGTGGTTACGGACGACGAAGACAGAGTCCAAATAAATGGTGATTAGCCAGCCTGCATGTTGGTTCAAAATTAGAGAAGCAAAAACAGGACGTATCTTACAAAAACCTTTCTTTGTTTGAAAGGAAAAATGTTGAACACTAAGCTAGGAGTTATCACAATTAGTGTCTTTAAATGGTGCAAACTAACACAGATAATGGTAGCAAGCACAAAGACAACTGCTTATGGCTCAGCGTACCAGGGATTTGGAGGTCACAGAGACATATCCAGCATTGTTCTAAAATGTGCTTGATGTTTTTAATACCGACGAGTTTATGAAACCTTCAGGAACTGCGACAAATTGTTCTGATGAGAGTTTTTCATGGATTTCCTGATCACTCACAGACGAAAGACTGAGCAGCAGGCTGTATAACGGGTTCCGCATCTTGCACAATCTTCCCACTCTCACTACCACTCAGTTTTCTCCACGCCACCCCATTTTCACCTCCACACCATCCTTTCACGTCCCAACTCAAGGCGCTAATATAGCAGCTGTAGCGCCCTAAAACGACAATTCACCCAAATCGCTGGTAAATGACTTTCCGTTTCCTCTCACCAGGAGGCGACTGGCGCGCCAAGCCCCAGAGACGAGCCACAAAGGTTCCGCCGCGCCGCCGCCATCGGCCGTTGAGCGTCCGTCGCGCGCGCGGTGTCGTGCCGCGTCGCGCCCAGGGCGTCGCCGCCGCCTCTCCCGCCGTCGCCGTCACGTGCGGCTAACGCACTTAGCGCGCGGGCGGGGAGGAGGCACGGCGAGGCGAGGCGTCGCTCGGGGCCGCTCATGTTAATCCGCGCGTTATGGCGCCCCGACACCTGCCTTGTTGCCAAATTGCGTTCCCCGCCGCGGGGCGGCGCCGGCGCGTCGCTCTTCATTTGGGCCGCGACGCGACGCGGCCGCCGCCCCGCGGGGACGCCCCGCAGCAGCAGCCTTGGGCGCCGCCCCCGACCCGAACCGGCGCCCCACCCCGTTCCTCCTCAGACCCACCCCCGCCGTGCCCGGCACCGTGCCACTACCGCCTCCCCCCGCCACGGACCCCCCCGCCACGGACCCCCCCGCCACGGACCCCCCCGCCACGGACCCCCCCGCCACGGACCCCCCCGCCACGGACACCCCGGCACAGACACCCCGGCACAGACACCCCGCCACGGCGCCCCCCCACGGCGCCCCCCCACGGCCCCCGCCACGGACCCCCCGCCACGGGCCCCCCCCACGGGCCCCCGCAACGGACCCCGCAACGGGCCCCCGCAACGGGCCCCCGCAACGGGCCCCCCGCAACGGGCCCCGCCACGTAGCATGACGAGCATCGCCACCTGGCGGAAGAGGTCACGACTCTCCCGTACACGACAACGTGCCGCAGGCCTTTTACAGGTCGGAATAATTAACTAACAAACTACCGGGAGATGTGGCTCATGGCATCAACTGATGTCACTGCAATGCCTCTGACCAAGAGGTCCTAGGTTCTAGTCCCGACGGTGACTGGATTTTCGACACTAGTTGACAGCTAAGTCGGATTCAGTGGCCATATCGAGGAGAATTCTAGCGACCGGCTGCTCTGACAGGTAATTTTCCGTGGTTTCTCCGAACGATACCAGGTGAATGATGGAGCCTTACCCTAGCAAACGGACAACGAACCGCGCGAGTTCTATCCATACTCTCGTTGTGTTCTCACCCTTTAGTTACACACATACTGACATGCACTACACTACCACACTACGAGACGGGTCAGGAGTTTAAAACTGGCCCTACCTGGGGCGGTGCCCAGCTGGTTGGAGATACTTGGTTAGGAAAAAAAACCCATTTGCTCACGGTATTTCGGCGCCTCCTCCCACGATAAATAATGCACTACACTTACGGAACTCATTACCTTAGAATTTGATGCGCCCGGAATCACTAAATTTATCAAACTCCAATTTCTAAGGCAATGTCAAAATATCCGGAAAAACGCAATTCCTTTTCCAATCTCTTATAGGATGCGTTACAAGTAATGGATAGATATGCCTTTGGGTGTAATATTCTAATCCGATTTTTGGACTACTCTGCTTTTTTTTGACATTTATTCTTTCATTATTTTGCACTAATTGTATGTATTGTTATCTGCAACAAGTCCGACGAATACGATTGACTTGAGTTCGCCATCGATGTTTCAACTCTCCAGTGAATGATTTTAGAATTCAAATTCTTATTAAGAACACAAACAATTCACTTAATAGACGTTTGACGCCTTCTGAAAGAGGATCACGCAAAAACCGCTGTCATTCAATAGATTCTTAAAAAAACATATTCCATGTTCTTTGCCATACTTTCTGTGGCTTGCCTGCGCCCTACAAAATGCATACTATTTTCATCATACCATTTCATACATATGATAACCACTCCACATCTGAGAATTTACAGGTAATGTCAGAAAAAAAAATGTATTCTCTGCATACACGTAGCCTGCAATTTGTCCGCTCGGAACAACGTATTGCTAGTTTTATTTTAGGCTAATTCTTATGAATCGTTATGTATTTTAATCATTATTCCCGAAGTATTGAAGTTTTTAGCTAGAACTCTTTTGTTGCCGGATTGCGATTTGTTCGAAAACATTGAATGAAATTTATGTGAGAATATGCTATTTTTTGAAATAGAAACGAAAAGTAATTTATACCTAACTTATAACAAAGAGTACCCGTCATACTCTGAGAATTTCAGGTATTTGTCCTCCTTAATCACAAAGGAAGATAATTACTGATTCAGAAAAAGTCATTTAAATTTCTTTTATAGGACACAGTTGCCACAATACAGTTGCATTGGGAAACACACTCACTCTTCTTTTCTCTTTGTTTTATGAAGTGCTTTGGAATAATCACACTCTTCGAAGGTGTAGCTGCCCTATTATCTACATCGCTCTTCAATACATCTTTAAATTCCTCTCCTTCATCCTTCTGCTTGTTGTGGATTGACTTCTTTAATAAAATATGGACGACGACATTTCACATCTTTGACGTCATATGATGTGGAAGATGACGTCAAGGGACAGTTTTCTGTCATCTGCGCTTGTAATTCATTGTAATATAAATGGTATTATTTCGTGTATTGCGAGAAAGGTACACGGAAAGCTACAGCCAAGATTGAGCTTTCTTACCACTGAGGTGCAAAAATGTTGGCATTATTCATACTAATTATGCTGAAAACAAAGAATCTCAATGCCTGATAACAAAGAATCAAAAGTTTACATATTATTTAAATTTGAATTAAATAAAAAAATATTTTATTTGTGTCGTAGATGAGAGATGTAATAATTCGACACAATGGCGTTTATGTTATAATGTTTTGCGTAACAGAAATGTGACTTCAAGTAAACCTGCACATAACTTGAGAGTTTATTGGGTTAACATTACAAATGTAAAATAAATAGTATGTAAGGTTTAAGTTATTTAATATGACAGTATCGAATGATTTTGTTTACTAAGATAAGATTTATATTTATTAAATTCGAAAAAATCTATTTCGTCACTGCTTCAGCTCCACTATCCATTATCCGCCTTCTCGAAAAGGAAGATACACGGTCAAGTAAACCAAGCATCGAGAAACTCTCCAAAGCTCTCAGAGTCCTAACAAGTACTAAAGGCTACCACCAATAGCCCGAAAGCTCCCATTTACTCGCCTCTTGCTTCGCGTTAACTCAATATTTTATCCCATTATTCTCGCATTCCCCACGCTTCTCACACAGAACAAATCGACAAATAAGTATTCAATATATGTCTTCGGTTAAGTTTTCTTTCAGAGAGAATCATTTATTATCTGAGCTTGCCATCTCGTTCTAATGGCGTTTCAGTATTCAGACGGGAAAAAACAGCACGAAAGATATTCTGTTCGAATGCATCCAACCGAGACAGAATAAGATAAATGAGCGAGGGGAGGGTAGCAAAACGGTGATTACCGCGGCATTGCGTTGAAGTGTGTTGAGAAAATGGCAACTCTGTGCCCCACCAGCTTCAGTAGCGCCGTCGAATAGCTCAATTCTTTACCTCTTTTAGAGAGGCGAGTGAGAAAGAATGAGGGCAGTTCAGAGTAAGGAACATGGATGTTTATTACGGTATTTTCCAGCGGATAAAACACAGTTTGTGATTCAAACATCTCTACTAAAGGGGCTTCTTATTCACTGGTACACAATTGTGAAAAACTGAAATAAAATGTGATGTTGTGAAATTATGTTTTGGTGAATTAAAAATGTAGCAAGTTCTGGTTTTAATGAAGCTAAATATTAATAATAAGATTGACCATTACATATTGGCCAGTCTAAGTAATACACAATTTTGCTATTTTTTGCATGTATTTACCGACTACGCCAAACATTTCGTCTTATTAAAATTTATGTTTTATTGTTATTGTAAAGTAAATTTACAGAAGCGAAATTTAGAGTTTTGCTACGTTATTTTTAAAAGCTAGGACTGCCTCATATGTTGTCAAACGTGGTAGATGTTCAAAAACAAATATGAAATTTGGTCGGAAAAGGTAATTGAAAAACTCCTAAAAATAAGATGAATGCGTTAAAAAGTTGATGCGATTTACTTTGAAACCTGCGAGACGGAATGTAGAGGAATAACGTGGTGCAAGACACGCACGAAGATTTGTTCCGAGGAAAAGGAATCAACTTTTGACAACGTTGGAAAATAATATCGGAAAGGGTAATGCTTAAACATCACAGAGATAGTGTAGACGAGACGGTAAATGTGAGAGAAGTGGATTGGTTTTGGGCTAAGTCTAAAGACCTTAAAGTGGCAAGGTGAATAAGTAGGGTAATAGCTGCCGAGAACGGAGGTTTATAACGAGTCAAAGTAATGATTTGGAAAAATGGTAATGGTAAAGCATCGAAGAGAGACTGAAGGTGGAATGAATTTTGTAAGAAATTGATGACTTTCACGCTGGAAAGGTATTTGAGGGGTAATGTGATTGAAGTAAGTAAGCGCACACAAATGCTCACACGGACAAAACATGAAATAGTAATGGCTAGAGGATAATGGTGAAACAACCGAGTGGAAGTGGAAATGTAATGCTCGCATAAAAATGAGGTTCAGGCTTAGTCGTACCGCCTTAGACACAGAATGTCTGGAATGGCTTGGTGACAACTGGTCGCGCTTAATAAAGATGACGTCACCAGTATTCCTCACACGTTACGCTGCCCCGTGGCACACCCCCTCACCTTCACTTCGCCCACACCACGACCGCACCACGTCATCTGCCGGTTGTTGGCGCCACCAACCACGCTCTGCCCGTCGCCCACCAGAAATGTATAAAATATTCAACATAAAATCAATACCTCCTTCATAACACGGGGGCGCTTCGCGGAAGGAAAAATTACCTCTCGAGCCGTCGGTAAGAGAGGGCGGTCTCCTTTTGGCGTACGGCCCGAGCACCTCATATCGATAGGCCTCGCTGTATCGATGTATGTGCCCATGAAATATGTGACTTATCGATGGAATCCAGTATTAAAATAACATAAATTCTGCTCCATTAATTTGGGCGGAAGTGGGCGTGGGGTCGGGGCTCGCGCGGTGGAGAAATATCGTCGGAGATGCGTTTGCGTCGAAGCCTGCTACCCCGGCCCCCTTCATCCCCGTTCCAACCCCCACTCCTCCCCTCGCCACGCCCCTCTCCCCGGCGCCCGCCACCGCCGCCCGCAGCCGACACCTGTTACTGTCAGACGGCTTTCCCCAGAAAATGATGGTGCGCCGCGCATGGTTATTCTGTTTCGCGGCCGGCGGCTCCCCGCCCGCGGCCCCGCCCACCTTCGCCCCGCCACGTCCCGCGCCGCGCCATGCCGCGCAGTATTTCACCTGCTGGCGCGCGATAGACGCCACGGACGCCCCGGCGCTCGCGCCATTGTTCGACGCGCTGCCGAACGCCACGATGTCACGCCACGCCCTTCCCCCACCACCCCGCCCGCCCTCGCACCCCCGCGCATTCAATTCCCTCCCTTCCTACCCTTCCCCACCCTGCTCTACTTCTTTCGGTACACATCATATTCTCTATACACTTGTCTCCGCTCTCTTTCTTGTAACCCGTCTCATACATTCCTCCTTATTTCCTCGCTTGCGTTTTTTACTCAGCCTCGTCATTATCTACGCATACACATCATATTCTCTATAGACTTTCCTCCGATCTCTTTCTTATAATCTGTCTCATCCATTCTCTTCTCATTTTATTGCTTGCATCCCTTACTCCCGTATCCCCTCCGCGTACACATCATCATCATCATCATCATCATCACCATTATCATCCTCTCTGCTTTGCCGTTACATACCTCCATCCATACATTCTCTCTCTTTCCGTTTCCTCGCTCACCTATTCAGAACTTTCCTTTCCTTTTGTTGGGCCTCTCCGAGTACCCTCTCTTTTCTATATTCACTCTCCATTGCTCTCTTTTACCACAACCGCTATACATTCCTTCACTTTCCATCGCCTACTATGCTAACCATTTCTTTTTTGTCTTCTCATTATATATTTTAATTCACATTAAGCTCTTTATCAGCCTCCCGCTCCGTCTGCTCCCATTCACTCACCTCCTCTCCATGTCTAGTTCAATCTCTTTCACTCTCTCCCATTGCTGTTGCAATCATTCCCCGATTTTCACTATTCTTACCACACCCCATTGCAGTCTCCTAGGCTTCATTCCCTTCTACCCACGCCCGCATTCTATTTTCTCGCTTCCCATCACGTACCTTACCTCTTCTTCATTTCAGACCCTGCCATTCACATATATTTTCCTTTTCATCTTCCATCACATCTCGTTACATTCAATCCATTTTTCTGTATACACGTCCATCCACTATTTATTGAAATCCCATCGCACCTCTATTTTTTTTATATTCCCGTCCCTGCCGTTTCCTCAATTCTCAAACTGTCGTGCTCTTCGCTTCTTTGACCTTTCTTCCCACAGCCTTCCTGGCTCCTTAGTCTATCCATCGCCCTGGGCTAACCCCTCCCATTCCCCCCCACCCACCCATCCCACCTTTCACTTTCCTTTCCCGATCCATCTTTTCCTTTTCGTCCCTTCCCACCCCTCCCATCTCCATTTCTAACGCCATTGTCCTCCCCTGCTTTCCTCCCTCCTCTTCCGGAGTGCCGCTCCGCAGCTTTTCCCCTCCCGCTCCGCGCCCCGCGCACCGTCCGCGCCGCGCCGCTCAATTGTTCTCCGTCCGCCTTGTCACCTGCAAGGGCCGCCGCCGACGTCGGCGTCTATCGGCCGCGCAGTCGCTCGAGGGCCGTTTTTAAATAATCGCCCGCCGTTGCGGTTGCCGCTACGAGGACAGGAGCCTGACTGGCAGGTGTTTGGCTTCTTACGCCGCGGCTCCGAAGACCGCAGATCGAAATTCATTACGGAATTTGGAACAATATTGTTTGTATTCTCATGTTGAAGATTCAAGAAACATCGTATGAGCTGAACCTGTTTTGCGTCCTTCCGCAACTCTCACGTTTGGAATCCTTCTCAGAGAAATTGAAGGATTCGCTTTTGTTAAGGCTGATTTTATGTTGATGCTTCCCAGAAAGTTTTGCAAATGGTATGAAACTTCTATAAATAATCAATCAACAAATCAAACAGAGCAAGAGTTAGAAAGATTTGAGCAATTTAATTCTAATAAAGCAAATAATTGTGCGCACTCTTACCCTTCTTAACGGGTTAAAAGTTATAACTACATCATCCTACATCATCCTACATCATCCTACATCATCCTACATCATCCTACATCATCCTACATCATCCTACATCATCCTACATCATCCTACATCATCCTACATCATCCTACATCATCCTACATCATCCTACATCATCCTACATCATCCTACATCATCCTACATCATCCTACATCATCCTACATCATCCTACATCATCCTACATCATCCTACATCGTTATACATCAATTCAATTCCCATTAATCACCAATAAATTTGACTTATTAATAAAACAATTTCTTGTCATTCAGAAAGCGTTTCCTTGCTGTTGAGAACATAGGGAAACTTACAGTTTCACGGAAAATTTCACTGTAGAAGATACAGCACATGTTCCCCTAATCACATCAGAAGAGACACATTTGCCATAGAACGTGGGATCAACAATTGTATTCCCACGTTCTAGATGACTGACATCTGGATAGGTAGCACCTATCCTTGACTTGATTTAAAGGTATGATGTAGAAGTATCATACTATTGTTACGGTATGAGTAATGGTACTTAATATTACGATTATTGTATAAACTAAAAGAAGCATAAGAGAATAACGTGACATATTTGTGAAAAAGTAGAAAATTAGCTATCCTGTCAGGAAATTAGTTTCCAAAAACAGTATATCTAGTACAAATCGTTTAGATTTAAAAATAAATGCAATAAATGAGTATCAATCAAACGATATTTTGGGTCAAAAACTAAAACATTGGTATATTTTCCTTCCCTGTAACAAAAAATATCATGCATCTGTTTAATTTGTTTATCATTTAAGCAAATAATATCGATATTAATTCGTTGTTCCAAATATGACGAGGTGCTTGAGCACTAACATACCATGAAAGGGAAGTCCTTGAATTCCGATTCCTTCATCATTGAATTTCTTACCTGAAATCAAGAAAATTTATTATTACTTACTAATTTACTACAGTACAAATAGCAACTAATTAAAGAAAATTGAGTAAAACTAAATAACATTTACGTCAACCGGAAATTAATATACATTCGCATCATAGAAAATAACACTTTTGTTACAGGACTCTTTAAGGTGGTTAGAGCGAGATTAGTGTTATGTTTAACATGCCTTTTTATTGTATTAATCGAAAGATGATAGGTTCTTCTATGTTCTGGTAGAGTTTGAATCGATTTCACCGTCCAGTTTTTGCGTAACGAGACCGGAAAGTTTGCTGTTTTAACATGGGCTCTTATGGGGACCTGAGAGATCTGACCTGAAATTTTAAAATTGTGAGAAAATTAACTGTTGAACATGCTTTTAAAAACTTTTCTTTTGGTACCTAGCATCTCGAAGAATCAACATGCGCAATTTGAAAGAAATTTACCGTTTCAAATGGGAGAATTTTGCAAAATTATAAGCCTAAATCAGTCCAAAGGGAGAGGTTCGCGCGCTTTCTAGAGGGTCGGGACATTGACGCGCATCTCGGCAACACCGCGCGCTCAACGCGCTTCATTCAAATCGAGTGACAAGACCTCGCAAGAGTTCGTACATTCCTCTGGATCTTCTGTGATCAATTATAATATCATCACTCCTGGAGAACATTGCGTTTGATGGTAACTAGATATTCAGAAAACTGGAATTCTATGGATATAACGATTAGTGCGATCTGAATGAAATTTTAATTCAATTAATATTCCCAATGACTCACTTTGATACTACTCTCTGAGAAAATGGGTGATCTTGAGAGTTTATAGAATTTTTTAAACATTCAGTACAGTACGAGTTCGTATTATTATTTTGTTTTGTGCCGTACGTCAGTTTCTTGCTGCTGAACAATAATTATTTATTCAATTGTTCGAAAATTATTCATATTCTGTTTTTTATGGTGGAGTTACACAGTGGATTGTCATTGTCTTGTGCACCACAGATGCTTACACAGAACTCAAAGCAACAATCTTTATCATACATCACCACCTCAAACGGTATTGCTACTGAGTGGGCATTCAATTCAGAAGAAATAGACTTTGCAGTGGCTTCAAAAGTGTTGCAATGATAAAATACTGTTTTGCTGGTGTTAATAAAATTCTAGGGTTTTGCTGGGGTTAAATAAAAACATTTTATGAAATGTTACGGTTACCATTCAACGTATAGGTGAATGCAGAGCTGGATTTCCTCCTAGCAAAATTAGGCTTGGGACTCCCATCCTCGTGCCCGTTTTTTAAAAATCAATATTAAAAACTTCATAAAATGTTTTTATTTGAAGGAGCATTAATCAAATAGTTTACTGAACAACAATGTTTGATTTTAAAAATAAATTGAATGGATTCATGTATTTGTAAATGATAAATTTAAAAGCAATTTCTACTTTGAAAGCAATTTGTTAATCTGTATTGGAACAATGATTTATTCTATCATAATTAGTGTTTTTTTAGATTTATTTATAATTAGTTTTAAAGATTTTTCTGAATAAGTGCCCAGTATAGGTTTGTGCTTGAAGGCCTATAATATTTAAATCCGCTTGGGCAAATTTAATAATTACATTTATAATTAATAATTACATTTTATTGAAATTGTAAGAGGAATGATATATCCAGCCTTTGGTAGTTTTAGTATTTTAATAGAAACTCCTTTTCTCTTCAGAACTATATTTTATGTAATTGTTTGCATTTCCTGGACAATAATAATGCATTTTGAATGGTTCTCATCTTATTTTCAAAACATTTAAACCTTTTTTTCATTTTGAGTGCAACATCAAGACAAACAATTACAAAAGACTATGCCACTTAGAAATTTCTTTTGAAGGTTTTTCTCCAACAATGGTATAATTTTATTATTGAAAGTCTCAATAATACAGATCTCAGAATTATCTGATGCAGTATTTTCATATTATCAGCTTTAACTTGGTGTGTACTTTACACAATAATCTGCATCTAAATCAATATCATAGCATGATATAAAATTGTGCTGAAAACCAGCAAATAGTTTCTGTGAATTATATAACCGCACTGTTGTAAATAATACGGGTTATTGCAATTGCTAAAATAGTTCTAAAATTTCAATCAAAACTATTAAAACATTAAAAATTGATCATGAAGTTTAATTAACTAAGCAAAAATAAAATAGGGGAATAACAGAAATAGAGGGGGGAAACAAAATATATTGTGATAAGAGGGATAATAAGGAGCAGCAGAAGTCAATGATTACGATGTCTGTCAAGTTAAATATAAAGCTTTATAAAATGTTGGAGAGATCCACACTGTTGATCTTGTTGTCAAGCAATCGAATAATCTAAGGTTTGACCTAACATTGATTCAGGTAATTCAAGAAATAAAAATTAGAGAGAAACAAACATTGAAAAAATATTTGAAAACATTGTATTACGTAATTTTTCTCGTAATAATGGGGGAATTATTTCGTTTTATCTCAAATTCCGCCTTGGAAATGAATTTTCCGCCAATTCGCTTAGATTGTGATATTTACCGCGTGTCGACCAGGCAACGAACAGTATTCATAGTGATTCAAAACAACGAAACTTTGTAGAAGCATGACCTCGGAGCAGTCATGCCAATCTCAAGGACATTACGGTGTTGCCGAATTTATTATAGTCGTTTTGCCCCACTCACACATGGAAAAGTTTGCCATTATTAGCGATCACTGTACCAAAATATATAGATATGTGTCTATAATGTTACTTTTTATGATTTTACACGTACTTATTGTGTAATAGTTCCTTTTTATGTTCAACCTTATGCTTCAATTTTTCAGTCCGTGGCCACGCGATATGTTGGTACTAGTGAAGAAACTAGTCAACGGTAGCTCTTTATGTGGTATTAAAATATTTTTATTTTACATCTATTAAACTAAATTTATTTGAATAATTAAATGAAACTCAGCAGAAAAGTCCCTATTTGGTTTATGTAGGTCCCACAATACCCACTTATCTCGCAAATGATTATTTTTGAACATAATATGGACTCTCTGTCTACTAGGGAATATCTCGCTCTAACCACCTTAATTGAAGGCAATATAATACTGAAAATCCAAGAGAAGAAAATAAAAGCAAAACATTGCCCTTCACATGACACTGATTTAAATGAATGATTAGAAAAAGGCTTTGTAACAAAAGGCGTTCAAACGGAACCACCAAATACTAAAAACCAAAAATATATTAATTTTGTCACCAAAGAATAGAAATATAATATGATAAAACATAATGTATATAAAAACATAATTATGAATAATATAGACATTATCTATTATTTATTACACCTATTTAATCCAACATGTGTATACAATATCTGAGCAAATGGAGAATTAGTTTTCTAAGTTGAAATTTTGTCATTAATTGATCCTTTATATTCACTAATATTATTCGATAATTTCATTTGAGAGTATGTAGACTTTTATACATTAACACAAGATTGTTTTAAGGAAACTGAATTTTTGACTGAGGACAAAACAGACATGGAACAAGGAAAATTGTATGTCTTAGAACAAAATACAAGAAATACGTAATGTAAAAATGGATATCGTCAAAACAAGCTGTATGAGCTTTATTTTAATATGAAACTTTTTTAAAAGAGAAGAAAGATTTTGTAGACTTCAAAGCAAACAGCCGTAGCTGCGTCCACGGGTGCGCAAAGGGCCTACACGACAGCGGAAGGCGAGGCGCTGCAAACAATTGCGCAGCGCAGCGTTGTCTAAACATTTACGCCGGTCGAGTGCTGCGGCGCGGCAGGGGGCAGCGGCGGGGGCCGTGCAAGGGAGCGGAGGGGGAAAGAATTGGGAGGGGAGGAGAGGTCGAAGGGGAGGGGCCACTGTGCCTGCGAATGACACGCGGATTACTCGCCAATATCAGCGAGCGCGCGCGTTCATCCCGGGCTGAGGCGGAAGCGAACGAAACAGCAGCGGCGCGCGCGCTGATTAGCGCACGCAATTAAACAAAATCTTGCGAAGCGACGCGCGACGCCGCGCTGCCCCGCCCCCCTCGTTTCCGCCCCCGCCGCCACTTATCGCCTGCACTGTCCTCGTGTCCCTTTTCGTCCTGTTGCTGATTTCGACGCCGATTATAGCGAATTCCTGTCCTTCACGCGTCCTTTGCCCTGTCACTCGCTTCGTAACCTACCTCCCCCTTCACGTTCCTACCTCCCCCCTTCACGTTCCTACCTCCCCCCTTCACGTTCCTTCCTCCCCCTTCACGTTCCTTCCTCCCCCCTTCACGTTCCTTCCTCCCCCCTTCACGTTCCTACCTCCCCCCTTCACGTTCCTACCCCCCCTTCACGTTCCTACCTCCCCCCTTCACGTTCCTACCTCCCCCCTTCACGTTCCTACCTCCCCCCTTCACGTTCCTACCTCCCCCCTTCACGTTCCTACCTACCCCCTTCACGTTCCTACCTACCCCCTTCACGTTCCTACTTCCCCCCTTCACGTTTCCAGTCTCTCCCCATTCCACCATTCACACCGTTCCCACCCCGCCCCTCTTCGCCCCAATATATTTCGGTCCCTCTCCCATGAACACGCCTTGCCCACGCCTTTAACTTCATGTGCTCAGACTGTCATCTCTCTCTTTCTCTCTCCCTTTCTTTCTCTCTCACTCACTTTTTCATTTCTTGCACCTATTCTCCTCGTCTTCCTTCTCCCTTCTCGCTCTGTCCCGACCTTGTATTTTCCCGAATCAAATTTCATCCTTCTATATCTGTTCCCGCATCCGCCTCACCTCCAACCCTTCCACTCCTCCACTCATTCCACTCTCTTTCCTCCTCCTCCTCGACTCCTCCTCCACATGTCCGCTCCACTGTCGGCGCCCTCTCTGTAACCCCTGTCGCTCGCACAGCCTCTCGCTGGTTGTCCCCGCATCGGGTTGAAATCTTTCGCGTTTCCACAATCCCACTTGTTTTTTCTGCTCCCAATCGCCTTTCACGCTTTTAAAATTTTTTACAGTCGTTGTGGTCATCCCGCAACCAGCCCCTTACTTCTCATATTTTCTCTTTCCCGATTCCCTTTACGTCATTCCCGTTCTAGGTTTTTCCTATTTCCTTCAATTTTCATTTGCTATTTTTTTTTCATTCTTCTGATGCTTTGTTTCCACAAGCCTGTCTCGTATTTCCTGAACACTCACGCCCACATCATTGCCATTTTCACCTGCGAATATTCCCTGGTAATGTTCCCCCATGCTCTGTTGCATGTTCTGATTCCAGGGAGACTGCAACAGGGAGTCACCCTGGGACTCACTACATGTGGAGTATTCAAAAATCCCCGGCAATGCAAATCAATGCAACATACAAAGACTACGCAAAACGTCGCAACGCTCTGCAGCTTCACTCTGGCCTCATCGACCGATGTGACTCGGGAGAGAGCATTGCAGAGTTTGTAGAACCGTTACATAAATTTTACACCGTATGTTACTTAATATTCGATAGTGAGGGTTTCCTTGTATTAACAGAATGCTATTAAAAAAACAAAACTCAATCAGCAGAAAATAAAGAAAAATATACTGAAATGTAACTGTCACTTTCGAATTGTTTTATTCGAATTTAACGTATTACTTATGTGACATCACCGTCTAAAATACATTTAATAAACACGTAAGCCGACAAGAAATGCGTGAAAGATAATACAGCACAAACAATATTTGCACTTTAAACTATGGGTATAAATACATTACTGTTTGGTTACATTTCCTGTTTTGTAATATTCCTCCAGTTAAATCGCATTCTAAAAAGAAGGGTAATTAAATATTCTAAAGCGAACTGTGACAAAAATAATTCAGTAATATGCTTTTAATTCGCGACACATGCGCTAGGGAAAATAATTCGAGTATGCGGTGATACGTTAGATGTATTATTTTAAGTTTTATATTATTTTTCTTCGCTAACTGACTCTTAAATATGTCGGGCATAATTAATGTTAAATCTTGACTTTAATCATGTTTTCTTAGACTGCAATTTAAAAATTATTATTATTATTATTAATATTATTATTATTAAGTAATGCTGTTTAATAAGTTGAACATTACGGTAAAACAATCAATGTGTTAAATAACTGCAGCAATATTACACCAGGAAAATCTTTAATTTCCCTTTTAAAATATAACTAGCATGAAAATTTGTTTATTAAATTGCAAATAGAAGAGCATGTTATTTCATGTAATACAAGGGTAAATTTCTTTAACAGACGAGTTCATTTATCTCTTGTCTAATCTTTAGGAACACCAATCATCTCAGTAATACCGACGCATATGGTTAAAAGCACTGATGCAACAGAAAATAACGCATAATATGAATGAAACTTCATTGGATCAAGTGCTTATTTGCAATTAATAATACTCTGTTGGCGGGCAATAAAACGTTTTTGTAAATAAATAGAATTACTCTTTCTGTCCGAGAGTCCAAAAGTCTTGGTGATGAAGATCATCATACAAACTTATAGCACGCAGGACTTGATCCGAAATGTCGCGTTTTTATTTCCTGCAAATAGACATGGGATATAAAAATACCGTGTGCTAGAACAGATTGAAATTTTTGATTGTCATCAATTTTTTATACTTCGCATGGAGGAAAGAAAAATAGCTGCTATGAAATAGTGTCACTTCATTACGTCAATTTCTCAGTTACCAGTTTATTGCTGATTTTCGGTGAAAGAAACAAGTTGACGGGCCCGCAAATCGTGAGAAAAGAAACTGTCATAATTTTACGTTCGGAAATTACAAATCTATGCTTTAAACTTTTTAAATCTACATGTACTATTGCCATTTTGGCAATTGTAGTTAATGCAGGAAAATTCAAGCGAAAACTTTTTATTAATTTCATTATTTAATTGTTATAATAAGATAATTTCTATCACATGGTAAAGTAGGCTTATTATTTAAGCAAAGAATGACCACAATGCAGTTTCAAGTAATTAACCCGGCATATACTTCCTGTACCCTCCATCGATGTACAGATTCATAGTCCTCAATGTAATCAGGCATCAGCATCAATGGAGTACCGGATGTCGCCCTATTGGTCTCCTGCTGCGCATCCACCGGCGAGGGGGGGGGGGAGAACCGACCTGTTTCGCTTCCTACTCAGCCCCCACCCTCCTCCCTTGGCCGACACCCTCCGCATCTAGTCCCACTCAACAACGCGTACTGCCCTCCCACGCACCCCTTCCTGCCGCGCTCTTCTCGGGTCTCCCCGTCACTCCCTCCACACTATAACGACTCGCCCGGACTCGACTTGACCTGGCGACTCGACTCGATTAATTAATTGGTGGCCCCCCATTTAATTAACCCTGGCGGATCTGATCGACGCGACACCCATCGACCAGACACCCATCGACCAGACACCCATCGACCAGACACCCATCGACCAGACACCCATCGACCAGACACCCATCGACCAGACACCCATCGACCAGACACCCATCGACCAGACACCCATCGACCAGACACCCATCGACCAGACACCCATCGACCAGACACCCATCGACCAGACACCCATCGACCAGACACCCATCGACCAGACACCCATCGACCAGACACCCATCGACCAGACACCCATCGACCAGACACCCATCGACCAGACACCCATCGACCAGACACCCATCGACCAGACACCCATCGACCAGACACCCATCGACTTTCACCACACTTGACCCCTGTCAACTCCCTCTCGAGCTCGTTTCTCCCCATTCTCTTCAGTTTTCTCCTCTCATTCATAATCCCCTGACCATCCCCACCGCGGATCACTCCACTTCGCCCGACCCACCCCTCATCCATGCCAGCCTACCCCGTCCCACCCCTGTCCGGTCCTCCTCGCGCCAACCCGCACCCCCGTCCCGCGTCGCCGCGCCCCTTGTCCGCCGCGCCCGCGCCTCCCTCCCTGCCCGTCGCGCCGACGAGCTGTTTGCGGCCGCGCGCCCTGACAGCTACGCGGCGCGCGCCGCGCCCGCGTTATGTTGCGGCCCGCGACCGACGCCCGACCATAATTGCCCTGATCCTATAACTTCCGCGCATGGACTCCAAAATTAATTATCATATTTTGCGCGTGCGGTTTGCTCCTGTTTTATTAGGAATTTGCGGTGCACGCGCGTGTTCTGTTTTTGCGCTGCGGACGACTGGGCGCGGGTAGCGGGCGGGAGAGCGGGGGGCGGTTACCCATTGCCACCCCGGCTGCCGCCCCGCCCTACACAGTGCCTGGCCGAATTAGAAAATTAAAGCCCGGCTCGCGGTGCCACTGTAATAGCGAACATGAGCTGCGCGGAGACTTTATTTAGGACCCGCGAAGAGCTTAGCGGGTGTGGACGCGGCCGAGCGGCGTGGCGGCGGGGCGGGGCGGGGAGGGCGGCGGGGACGGGGCGAGGACGGAAGGGGGGCGGGGCTGGATGTGCACCCGCGTCGGCGCTGCCGATTCAATTCGCCGGCGCTCGAATAAAAACCAGCTCGAAATTCAATTTGGCGGCTTTAAAGCCAGGGGCGTGGGCGTTACATTATGATTTTCGGTTATCCCGGTGCTAATCCGGCGAATTCGTTCGCCGACCGGTTCCAGCCGTTTTTCTCGCCGTCGCCGCTGCCCGCCCGCCCGCGATGCGCGGAGGCCTGTTCTTTGGGGCGAACAGCAAATTGACACAGTCGCCCATCCTCATGTGGAGTTCACGGGCAGTCCATCAACCAGCGATGGGCGAGTAATGCGTTAAAATACAAAGGCTCGTAACGCTGGAAATTTCATTTCAACGAGTTCTCAAATTAAAGAACTAAGAAGCATACTGATTTATTATTTCATCAACGTACGCAAACACTTTATGAATTTAGAGTTTGGTTTTGCAAATGTGAGTACCATAGCTGCATTGGGATTGTAAACACGTGTGCCGTTAAGTATACATGGTGTAGGGATGCAAATTATTATTCTCTTCAATAAATTTCAATACTCGATTTTTATTTTTGAAATTTTAAAAATTGTTACAACACACTACAAATTGTACAATGCATTTGGGAATGTTTGTGTGATAAGTATCTTAGACATATTTAAACAGCTTGCTTTTCCTATTCAACAAAAAATAATTCCTTCCTCCTAATACAAACACCAAGTGTTGCAGAAATAGATCAATTTAAGTCAAGCAAAGTCCACAAAATAATTCAGGAGAACGAAATTAAAGAATCATATATCTTCCGGTGTCTACGCTTCAAGATACACCGATGTTTAGAACTATACTTAAGAATATAAAGAATAGTACTCTCGTGGATTGTTTTACAGTATTGTAGGGTTCATAGAATTTTGGTTCGAATTTATGACAGTAAAAATATGACAGGATATACAAAAAAGAAATTAGAAGAGGAATTTATTCAGTCTTATCTACTTTTGTTTTCCGTCAAAATCAGTAAAAATGGATATGACGATGAAAATGGAGAAATTCGAAAGCAAACAAAAGGCATTATCTCAAGGAGTTAAGGATTTTTTTAAAAACAAGCACTTAGGTAGGGTACTATAACAGAAGCTGTTTATTTATAATATGTGCCTCAAATATATGCAATCTTTACAAATTGTGCTATAGAAACTAATGCATTTGCATCATTATGCGTGCTAGTGCTACAATGCACAGCTCCGCCCAATGACATTCGCAGTTAGGATACGGATTAACTTTATTTTCAGTTTTAAAACAATTCTGATTTACAAATTGCAGAATATTCACAAGGGTCCAACAATTACAATAATAATCCCAATTTTGCAATTAATATTTACGGCGAAATTAAATATGCACAGAGATTGATGGATCGATAGAGGTATAAAAATAATGGTCACACGCTACTAATCAAACCGGAGGAGGTGGCTCAGGGCACCAACTGATTTCATTGCAGGGCTTCTAACCGGGAGATCCTGGGTTCGAGTATCGAAGGTAGCAGGATTTTCAACACTAGCTTGTTACCTAGGTCGAATTCAATCACCTACACTAGCATGCTCAACACTATCACACATGCCATGAAATCGGAGCTTGCCCCAGCTGGGGCGGTGCTACGCAAGTGCGAGATACCCGGTTGGGGAAAAACTCAAGCCGATGGTAGGTCGTCGCCGGATCTCGCCATCCAGCGGAGGAACATCACCGACACCTCTGGAGGGGATGCACTACCATTACGGGAATAATGATCTTAGCAGTTGACGTACCCGGAATCACAGTCAATCAATCAGCTGCAAATCGGGATCGGGCATCCACAGATGAAGCGATCAATGCAGGTTTCCAAAGAGAAGAGAGCGCTGCGGGGCCCCGGGCTAGCGCGTTCGTTCTAGGTCCCCTTTCACTTGCGTTGTCGACGCAACCCGCCGAGCGCCCGCCACCGAACAGGCCCAGCCACCTCTGAATTGGTTAAGGGTGTTATATTGATTTCCTTCCCGTCATTCTGGTCAGTGTTACACGGGGCCGCGTAATGTAGTTTATTTGTAGACATTAGGATTTATAGAGCGAGGGTGCGCGCTCTCCCAACACGCACTCTTGATTAAGCGGAGGGGGGTGAAAGGGGCGCGGACAAAGCAGAGCGGGCAGAGCAGAGCAGAGCGGGCAGAGCAGAGCAGGGCAGAGCAGAGCAGAGCAGGGCAGAGCAGAGCAGAGCGGACAGAGCAGAGCAGAGCGGACAGAGCAGAGCAGAGCGGACAGAGCAGAGCAGAGCGGACAGAGCAGAGCAGAGCGGACAGAGCAGAGCAGAGCGGACAGAGCAGAGCAGAGCGGACAGAGCAGAGCAGAGCGGACAGAGCAGAGCAGAGCGGACAGAGCAGAGCAGAGCGGACAGAGCAGAGCAGAGCGGACAGAGCAGAGCAGAGCGGACAGAGCAGAGCAGAGCGGACAGAGCAGAGCAGAGCGGAGCGGACAGAGCAGAGCAGAGCGGACAGAGCAGAGCAGAGCGGACAGAGCAGAGCAGAGCGGACAGAGCAGAGCAGAGCGGACAGAGCAGAGCAGAGCGGGCGGAGCAGAGCAGAGCGGGCGGAGCAGAGCAGAGCGGGCGGAGCAGAGCAGAGCGGGCGGAGCAGAGCAGAGCGGGCGGAGCAGAGCGGGCGGAGCAGAGCGGGCGGAGCAGAGCGGGCGGAGCAGAGCGGGCGGAGCAGAGCGGGCGGAGCAGAGCGGGCGGAGCAGAGCGGGCGGAGCAGAGCGGGCGGAGCAGAGCGGGCGGAGCAGAGCGGGCGGAGCAGAGCGGGCGGAGCAGAGCGGGCGGAGCAGAGCGGGCGGAGCAGAGCGGGCGGAGCAGAGCGGGCGGAGCAGAGCGGGCGGAGCAGAGCGGGCGGAGCAGAGCGGGCGGAGCAGAGCGGGCGGAGCAGAGCGGGCGGAGCAGAGCGGGCGGAGCAGAGCGGGCGGAGCAGAGCGGGCGGAGCAGAGCGGGCGGAGCAGAGCGGGCGGAGCAGAGCGGGCGGAGCAGAGCGGGCGGAGCAGAGCGGGCGGAGCAGAGCGGGCGGAGCAGAGCGGGCGGAGCAGAGCGGGCGGAGCAGAGCGGGCGGAGCAGAGCGGGCGGAGCAGAGCGGGCGGAGCAGAGCGGGCGGAGCAGAGCGGGCGGAGCAGAGCGGGCAGAGCAGAGCGGGCAGAGCAGAGCGGGCGGAGCCGAGCGGGCAGGGGGGGAGGGGGGAGAGAGCGGTGAAAGAACCACCAATTCAGAGAGGAAGAAGCGGTGAGAAAAGGGCGGGAAAAGGGATTGGCGAAGTTGTGCGCGGAGGGTTGTGGTGCAGGCACAGGTGCACAGTATGGCAAAGCGGATGGGGGTTTCCCGCAATAATAATCCGCCTTCATCGCTGCCACGCCGAGAACGAACGCTCGAGAGCAGTGAATGAAACGATTAGCGCGCGAGCTCTTCTGTTCGCAATTGCACGCGTGCGTTCGTTACGAGGTCACCTTCGCGATGTTCAGAAAGACACGTTGATGTCGAGGCTGGAGAGGAATCGCGCAAGCGCGAAGAGTCTTTAGAATTTGTCGAGCAATTAGTTGCTTGTAGCAAATTGAAATGGTGAGTGCGATATCGTGTGGTGTAAGCAGCCACTGTTGTCACGGAGACTTCATATTTCACGTTGAGGGATGATTTTGTCTGTAATTCGTAATAAGTATATTATGTCTAGCTGCCAACGCCAAAGAACATTGCTTAAGCTGGTTCAGTTTTGCACCACTCATACAAACAGCAAGATATTTTTGATATAATTAATAATAATAAAATTAATAATAATAGTAAATAATTGTATATTTCATGAAATTAATTATGCGCATTTTTAATTCGGATGCAGAAGGTGGTTGTGTCAGTAGGTTTCAGTATTCAAAAACTCTAACACTTACAGATAAATGGAAAGAATTTTTAATGATCAATGGAGAAGGAAGAGAGAACACATGAAAAATGTAGAGGACATAAAATAGGAAGACATAGATTAATATTTAGTAGTTTTGCCAGTAAATGCTGTACTGAGTAAACTTAACAATTCGGAAAAGACAACTTTCAGGACAAAGTTTCTGGAAGAATATCGGTAGCTGGGAGAATTAATTATGCAAAGTATGAAAAGACGTCACTCAGCCTTGTCTTCCTTCTCACTCCGTTTGATGAACGAAACACCGTACAACCTTGAACATGGTGACTCTCTCACGGAGTTCCGTTATATATTAGGTTTCAGAAACACGTATTAGTTAGTCTGTAAAATGGAGGTATAAAAAATAAGTATGTCACTTTTTAAATGAATTATGCAATTACTACAATTAATAAAACTGGTTTCCATTATTTGTATTAGACGTAAAAATATATATTCCATATTCTTAGATATGTGTCACTACTTGATATTTGAAACTGTTTTCCTTTTCCTTCATATTGAAGACATTCCAGATAATTTGGATGTATAAAACGTAATATTAAATATATACAGAAATTATGTAAGTTTTTACTCAACTGAAAATATGTAATTTATTTTATTGTATATCCACATTCCTATGTACTTCCAGAAAGTCTTCATGGTACCCACCTAAATTTCTTTGAGAATATTTTACCAAAGTCACATCACATTAACGTTTTTAACATTACAATAAAGGATTCGCGAGAGATTACCCACTTCCGCATCTTGTCGGTTTGAGCAGAGACATCTACTTTCAACGCTGAGCAAAACAGAGGGGTGAGAACGAGTGGCCAGATCCGCAGCAGAGCAGAGGCAGAACAGCCAAGTGTGACGTAGCGAAACGAGAATAAATTCAAATAACAAAAATTAAAATAGTATATTGAAAAGTTACAGACTAGTTACAATAAATTGCTAAATTTAAACACTCCGGCAACCTTTTCCTTCCAGTACCCTGCTTTACCGCAGAAAAAAAGCCACGCGTGATGCGAGCTGTCGGACTTCCGTCCCGTGACAATTACTGTCACATGGCCTGATGCCAAAATTTAAACCGGTCGCCGTCTGGCGGACCGCGTGCACGAAGCACCCGAGATCGTCTGGCCCTTACACTCCGGACATCTCGCCCCCACTCTTACGCTCCCTGTACCTACACGTACTAGGCCCTCTGATGTAAACTGAATGAGAACGCGGGCGCAGATGGCGCCGCGTTAAATAGTTGATGGCTACACTCCCACCTCACAAGTTCCCTAGATAGGCTCGCCCGCTGTCGGCAAGCGAGGCTCGCTAGCCAGCATCTTAGGAGGGGGATACACCCCCACCACACAAGATGCCCAGGTAGGCTCACCCGCCGTCGGCAAGCGAGGCTCGCTAGCCAGCTTCCTAGGAGTTTACAGCCTAAGGTTATTTTTGGCTCTGCCACGCTGTCTGCGTCAACTGCCAGAGCGCAAAATCCCGGAAGTTCAGGCTCAACCCCTTCCTCCCCCGAAGCGCACTTTCACCGACCTAACGGTTCTGGCCCTCGTGTTAACGACGCCACACAAGCGTAAATGCTAGGGTGGAACAGTGATGATAGAAAACAAGGGTGTTATAGTGAGAATGGAAGAAGAAATGCAGCTGTGGGCTGAACCGTGACGGCGCAACAGAGAGAAATGAGCAGCGGTGACGAAATAGCAATGACGAGACAGCGGAAATAGAACAGTAAAACGAAAGAGTGAGAACGCACCGACAGTGGTGGTAGTGTGTAAACGGAACAGCAAAAACGAAAAAACAACGAAAAAGCGTTGTAGAAACGCACGAGTAAAAACAAAAGAGCAAAAATGAAATATCAAAAACGAAACACTGGCGAAAACGAAACAGCGGCAAAAACCACGAAACAGCTAAAACGGAACAGCGAGGAAGGAACAGCAGGGAAGGAACAGCGGGGAAGGAACTGCGAGGAAGGAAGGAGTATAAGTATGTATAATGTGTGAATATAGGGCAAGAAGAGAAAGGTAACATCGCGCGTGGTCCGTTACCCGTTTCTTTAGGGTACTACTCCGTCATTTGCCTGGTTTTGATACGAGAAACCACGGAAAATTATAGATCCGGGCAGCCGACCGCTAGAATTCTCCTCCAGACAGCGACTGAATTCGACCTACCCGACAAGCTAGTGTCCCTAGAAGAAAACCCTGCCACCGTCGGGAGTGTGGCCTAGGACCTCCCGTTCAGAGGCGCTGCAGTGACATCAGTTGATGCCCTGAGCCACCTCTCCCGGTCGGAGCAGGCGAGGCGGCTCGGAAAGGGTGCATGCCAGCAGCGGCAGCGGCAGCGGCAGCGAGCACACGGCCGGGGCAGCGGCAGCGCTAATGCAGCGCACGATTGAAGGCCGCGCGGAGCAGCCTCGTCGCCTCAATAATTCGCGGCGGGGCAGAGAGGGAATGGGGAGGGGCGGGGAAGTGGCGGGAAGTGGCGGGAGGGGGCGGAAAGAGGCGGGAGGGGGCGGAAAGAGGCGGGAGGGGGCGGAAAGAGGCGGGAGGGGGCGGAAAGAGGCGGGAGGGGGGCGGAAAGAGGCGGAAAGAGGCGGAAAGGGGCGGAAAGGGGCGGAAAGGGGCGGGAAGGGGCGGGAAGGGGCGGGAAGGGGCGGGAAGGGGCGGGAAGGGGCGGGAAGGGGCGGGAAGGGGCGGGAAGGGGCGGGAAGGGGCGGGAAGGGGCGGGAAGGGGCGGGAAGGGGCGGGAAGGGGCGGGAAGGGGCGGGAAGGGGCGGGAAGGGGCGGGAAGGGGCGGGAAGGGGCGGGAAGGGGCGGGAAGGGGCGGGAAGGGGCGGGAAGGGGCGGGAAGGGGCGGGAAGGGGCGGGAAGGGGCGGGAAGGGGCGGGAAGGGGCGGGAAGGGGCGGGAAGGGGCGGGAAGGGGCGGGAAGGGGCGGGAAGGGGCGGGAAGGGGCGGGAAGGGGCGGGAAGAGGCGCGAAGAGGCGCGAAGAGGCGGGAAGAGGCGGGAAGAGGCGGGAAGAGGCGGGAAGAGGCGGGGAGGGGAGGGGCGGGGACGTGGCGTCGAGGGTGGGGAGGGGACGGGGAGGTGGGAGGGGGAGGAGACGTGGCAGCGAGGGTGGGGAGGGGACGGGGAGGTGGGAGGGGGAGGGGACGTGGCAGCGAGGGTGGGGAAGAACGGGGAGGGGAGGGAGCGGTTTGACGCACTGGAAGGGGGTGCAAGCGCGCACGCGCGTGTTTTTTTTCGTCGCCGTTTTTGCGTCACCCGCAGCGACGGTGCTAATGGACGCTGCATTATAGACGCCTTGCCACGCGCCGCCCCCGCGAGGCTGCAGCCCTGCCCTCTGGCGGCCGCTGGCCGAGTTCCGCTCCGACGCATCTGGAGCGGTTGTGCGACCTCTCGCCGACCGGCCGACTGACTGGCACGGCGTGCTGCTCTTGTGGTTGCAGCAAAGGAATTCACCACCCAATTAGGTTCTAATGTAAAATTAGTCTCGGCAGAATATTTCCTTTTTTCCAATGTATCCACTAGAGAAAAATACAAGTTTGGCTTTTTTTTTGGTTTTACCCAGGGTGCAAAGTGGTAAGAAACACAAGGAATTGTCCATCTCTAGGGAATTTCATGCCCAAACTAGGAAAAGTATCAGTGTGTCCCTGCTAGAGACACAATTAATCAACATGTAATGTCTCAATGATTTTAGAGTGAACATTCCGTTTTATGGTTCCACAAGTGTGAATCAAGAAAACTAAAAAAGAACAGAGAGAATTATTAGAATTTATTCACAATGAACGCTGACTCACTCGTCAATTCACCCTCCGCCTTACTCGAGCCTATTGTTCTTTAGAAAATTGAACATTAGATCCCAGATTTTACCTTTCGTATGTTGTAAAACATAAATTCCAGAATCTTTATATTTGATGACGCTTTTTTCGTGTCTTATAACGGATATTATCTTTTACAAACATTTCTTTCTTGACACTTCTCGCGATGTGATTCTTACACATTAGTGACGCAGTTCGAAGTGAGCAATAAATCAGACGGTAATAAAAGTTTGCCTTGGATCCTTAGCCAAACAGCAGCGTGACAAGTCAAAGAGTGTTCGCATTCGTATCTAGGAATTCAGAAATGTAATGTAAGGCATTTTGAATCAATTGCAATAGAAAATTAAAAATCCATATTATCCTACTCTGCAATTGGTCTAGAGTGCTCTACCGTAAAACCAGTATTCATTCTCTAATCCGCTTCAACGTGTGTTCAGAGAACGGCTTTCACCGAACGAACATTGTAACAATCAGGCTATTGTGTTTAATGAAGTTGTTATTAACCGTGTTCACTTTTGAAATACGTCCATGCACAAATTCTGCCCCATTATCGTTAAGTATATTACGTGTTAATTGTGGTACTTGGGAGTGTCACGGCCATACATTTACTAACACTGAGTAGACTGATAACGAGGAGAGATACTGATGTTTAAACAGATCGTTTCCTTTTGATTTACCCACTCGAAAACAAATTTAATCATACATTTTTTTTAAACTTTCACCCAAATATGAAATACTCCAGTCTTGCCTTTTTATAACGTTTTTGGTAGCTATTACATTCTTTAAATTCAATACCAAATATTTTAGAATTTGAATTTTCATTTTGCACATTTCCTGATTCTCATAAAAATTCAAGATTCTAGTAAACATTATGGAACAAAACATCCCTAATCACAATTACCGATTGGTAGGAAAATGTGAAATATTTATAATGATACCCAGAGCATCATGAACAGTGAATACTATGAATATCTTAATTTAAAGTCATTTAAAAATATTATACTGTTGCCACATAAATAAACATTACAATACTTCCAACATTTTCTTCCCGAATTTAAAAGTTGGTAATGTCAGGTATAAACAGTAAAGAAGCATACGGAGTCAGAGATTAAAGAAAATTGCTCTGTAGGGAAATAAATATAGAAGTGAGAGAATTCGGGCTGTTTCTTCAGATAAAATTGTAGGTGCCATTCCTTGGCCTGAGAAATCATATTTTCCTTTCCCTGATCCTGTTCCTTACATAGCCTTCAACCACCGTAACCTCTCTCTTCTCCTAACATGGACTCGGCCGCTCTGCGCCCTCACCGCTGCACTCACCCCCAAAACCCCCACCCACCCCCACAACGCCGGTGGCTCTTCATTCCCTTCATTTTCCGACCCTGCCCTACAACTACCCTTTCTGATGACGCACCGCTCTGCCGTCACTCATGCTGCCTCTCAGCGCCCTCTCCCAGTCTGTATATATATATATATATATATATATATATATATATATATATATATATATATATATATATATATATATATATATGCATGCACTTGGCGCGACAGCCCGTGAACGGTCTCAGACCTATCGGCGACGTCCCTGCCTCGCGGCCATGGGTTAAGGTGGTAAGCACGTAGACATCCCCACGGCGTATTCCGGTCTTCTCGACCTGTGAAGTGGTTTTTCTCATCGTCACACAGCAACATACGGCATTGCAAGTAAAACGAACACTATAGTCTTGGTTCGGCTGACAATCGAATCCGTGGTCGCGTAGTGGAAAGCGAATTCGCTGACCAAGAGTTAGCCACGAGTCCTCTCCCAGATAGTAATGTCAAATTTTAGCAAAACATCGATACACCCAAAACGTTTCCGCTTTCGATGAATACATCGACCAAACATCGATGTTTACAATATCAATGTTTTAAGTGAAAGGAAATATTTCGAAGTAAAACGGCCTGATACCAATGTGCTACATAGCACGCCAACACTAGTTAAACGTATACACTGCCTCAAATTTGTCATCTTAATTTTCTAACCAATATTTTATGTTGTCAAAGTTAAGAACGCATTTTAACGATATTACCGCGCACAAAATAATACAAACAAGTAAAAAATCGGTGAAAGGTTTTGAATAGCAAGCAGGCTGAAGATGGACAAGAGTGACAGTTGTCAATGGCAGTTGATTACGGGCAATCCACAAAAAATTAGGCATTGAACATTTTATTTTGATCAAGAGATTCTTTTAAAATTATCAATTGCTTCTTTACAAATACATTGGTCTTAAGAAAACATTGAAAGCAAAACATTGATGTTATAATAAGTTATTTCTTCCATCCCTACTCCTAACACCACAGACGTTTCTGCGAAGGTCTCCGTCCCCACCCACGCCCCCGCTCACGGCCGGCTGTGATGGCTCATTCCTGTAGCATCTGCGGTGACACTGACAGGGCAGGTCAAGAACTACAGTTCTAACGATGGTGATTTTCGACTCTAGCAACTCCGGCTGGTGGAAGATTGTAGCAGTCGGTAGCTCTATTCAATAGTTTGCCATGCAAACGCCCAGCAAATTACGAAGCCAGCTTCTATAGAACAATCCTGAGTGAGTGGCTTTCCGAACTTTTACCGGCTGTGATAGCACAGTGGTAACATAATTTCCTCTGATGAATTGTCGACCGGGAGGACAGAGGTTTAATTCCCGGAAGTGCGGATTTTTGGGTTAAACTAGATAGCTGAATAAATGAATTATTTCAAATTATTTAATTTATTATAAAATAAATTATTTTTCGGAAAAGAATTGTATCGCTCTTCTGTTCTTACACGTAGTTTACCGTGGTTTCTGCGATCAATACCAAACGAATGGCGAAGCAGTAACCTTACTAACTGGGAACGGACCTCACGAGATCTTTCATTCCAGACTTATGCCCCCTTATATCTCCTTATACACACACTCATCTTATACATTTACGCACTATACTACCACCCATCTCGGTAGCTTCGAGCTCGGACCTCACGAGATCTTTCATTCCAGACTTATGCCCCCTTATATCTCCTTATACACACACTCATCTTATACATTTACGCACTATACTACCACCCATCTCGGTAGCTTCGAGCTTGTCCTGCTTGGATAGTGCTCTACCTGAAAAGGTACTTGCAGAAGAGAAACCCCTGCAGAAGAGAAACCCCTGCAGAAGAGAAACCCCTGCAGAAGAGAAACCCCTGCAGAAGAGAAACCCCTGCAGAAGAGAAACCCCTGCAGAAGAGAAACCCCTGCAGAAGAGAAACCCCTGCAGAAGAGAAACCCCTGCAGAAGAGAAACCCCTGCAGAAGAGAAACCCCTGCAGAAGAGAAACCCCTGCAGAAGAGAAACCCCTGCAGAAGAGAAACCCCTGCAGAAGAGAAACCCCTGCAGAAGAGAAACCCCTGCAGAAGAGAAACCCCTGCAGAAGAGAAACCCCTGCAGAAGAGAAACCCCTGCAGAAGAGAAACCCCTGCAGAAGAGAAACCCCTGCAGAAGAGAAACCCCTGCAGAAGAGAAACCCCTGCAGAAGAGAAACCCCTGCAGAAGAGAAACCCCTGCAGAAGAGAAACCCCTGCAGAAGAGAAACCCCTGCAGAAGAGAAACCCCTGCAGAAGAGAAACCCCTGCAGAAGAGAAACCCCTGCAGAAGAGAAACCCCTGCAGAAGAGAAACCCCTGCAGAAGAGAAACCCCTGCAGAAGAGAAACCCCTGCAGAAGAGAAACCCCTGCAGAAGAGAAACCCCTGCAGAAGAGAAACCCCTGCAGAAGAGAAACCCCTGCAGAAGAGAAACCCCTGCAGAAGAGAAACCCCTGCAGAAGAGAAACCCCTGCAGAAGAGAAACCCCTGCAGAAGAGAAACCCCTGCAGAAGAGAAACCCCTGCAGAAGAGAAACCCCTGCAGAAGAGAAACCCCTGCAGAAGAGAAACCCCTGCAGAAGAGAAACCCCTGCAGAAGAGAAACCCCTGCAGAAGAGAAACCCCTGCAGAAGAGAAACCCCTGCAGAAGAGAAACCCCTGCAGAAGAGAAACCCCTGCAGAAGAGAAACCCCTGCAGAAGAGAAACCCCTGCAGAAGAGAAACCCCTGCAGAAGAGAAACCCCTGCAGAAGAGAAACCCCTGCAGAAGAGAAACCCCTGCAGAAGAGAAACCCCTGCAGAAGAGAAACCCCTGCAGAAGAGAAACCCCTGCAGAAGAGAAACCCCTGCAGAAGAGAAACCCCTGCAGAAGAGAAACCCCTGCAGAAGAGAAACCCCTGCAGAAGAGAAACCCCTGCAGAAGAGAAACCCCTGCAGAAGAGAAACCCCTGCAGGAGAGAAACCCCTGCAGAAGAGAAACCCCTGCAGAAGAGAAACCCCTGCAGAAGAGAAACCCCTGCAGAAGAGAAACCCCTGCATAAGAGAAACCCCTGCATAAGAGAAACCCCTGCAGAAGAGAAACCCCTGCAGAAGAGAAACCCCTGCAGAAGAGAAACCCCTGCAGAAGAGAAACCCCTGCAGAAGAGAAACCCCTGCAGAAGAGAAACCCCTGCAGAAGAGAAACCCCTGCAGAAGAGAAACCCCTGCAGAAGAGAAACCCCTGCAGAAGAGAAACCCCTGCAGAAGAGAAACCCCTGCAGAAGAGAAACCCCTGCAGAAGAGAAACCCCTGCAGAAGAGAAACCCCTGCAGAAGAGAAACCCCTGCAGAAGAGAAACCCCTGCAGAAGAGAAACCCCTGCAGAAGAGAAACCCCTGCAGAAGAGAAACCCCTGCAGAAGAGAAACCCCTGCAGAAGAGAAACCCCTGCAGAAGAGAAACCCCTGCAGAAGAGAAACCCCTGCAGAAGAGAAACCCCTGCAGAAGAGAAACCCCTGCAGAAGAGAAACCCCTGCAGAAGAGAAACCCCTGCAGAAGAGAAACCCCTGCAGAAGAGAAACCCCTGCAGAAGAGAAACCCCTGCAGAAGAGAAACCCCTGCAGAAGAGAAACCCCTGCAGAAGAGAAACCCCTGCAGAAGAGAAACCCCTGCAGAAGAGAAACCCCTGCAGAAGAGAAACCCCTGCAGAAGAGAAACCCCTGCAGAAGAGAAACCCCTGCAGGAGAGAAACCCCTGCAGGAGAGAAACCCCTGCAGAAGAGAAACCCCTGCAGAAGAGAAACCCCTGCAGAAGAGAAACCCCTGCAGAAGAGAAACCCCTGCAGAAGAGAAACCCCTGCAGAAGAGAAACCCCTGCAGAAGAGAAACCCCTGCATAAGAGAAACCCCTGCATAAGAGAAACCCCTGCAAGATGATGTCTAGTTCGGAGCCGGATCTCATGTTCCAGCGGGATTTGAAGCACCACACCCACACTGGACGTACCATGCACAACAGTTCTAGGACAATTGTGTAAGTAGTTGCAGCGTCCGAACTCGCTAAATAATCAGGCCCCAACCCGTCTCAGCTGGACTGCAGGATTCTCCCCACATCCCGTCTTCGCCACCGGCCTTTCCATCCGCGCCACCGCCTTCGCCTACGCCCCCGCCCACGCCCCCGCCCCCTCCCTCCTCTGCGCGGGCGGAGCTTCTCGCGTTTCATTCGACATTAACGAGCGCCGCGTGGGCCGCCCAGACGCCGGCGTTTGTTCTAATTACATCAACTCTCGACTTTCAGCGCGCGCGAGATTGCCTCCTTTTTCGCGGCGTTAGCGCCGTCCGCGGCGGTGGAGCAGGCGCGGAGGGGGCGGGGGAAGAGGCCGGCGCGCCGGAGCGCACCTGGCCGCTCTCCCGCCGCCGCCGCCGCCGCCGCCGCCGCCGCCTGGCGCCGCGCCCGCCTCAGCGCGCAGATGGGGAGCCCGCTCGCCACCTGCCCCCGCGCCCCAGCCACTCCCTCGCCCCAGCACGGCACCCGCCTTCCTCTGGCCGGTATTTGCCGTCGGCCCTAGTCCCCGCACCCACGCACGCCACCTCCCCCGTTCTCGCCCTAGTCTTTACTCTCGCCCGTGGTGGCTATACGTGCCACTCGTCAATTTCCTCCCTCACTCAAATTCCCGATCCCACTTTAATACAAGCTTGTGCTTCCATCCCCTTCACCGGTTCATCCTCTCCGCCGCTTCTGCGTTCTCTTTGGGCTCGTCCCCGCTTCCATCCTCGTCCCCGCTTCCATCCTCGTCCCCGCTTCCATCCTCGTCCCCGCTTCCATCCTCGTCCCCGCTTCCATCCTCGTCCCCGCTTCCATCCTCGTCCCCGCTTCCATCCTCGTCCCCGCTTCCATCCTCGTCCCCGCTTCCATCCTCGTCCCCGCTTCCATCCTCGTCCCCGCTTCCATCCTCGTCCCCGCTTCCATCCTCGTCCCCGCTTCCATCCTCGTCCCCGCTTCCATCCTCGTCCCCGCTTCCATCCTCGTCCCCGCTTCCGAATTCCGTTTGAGTTCCTCCCTGGCTCTACTTCCTCTCCGCCCATCTTCCTTCTGCTTCCGTCACCGACTCCGTCTCCATCCCCGGAGCAACATCCATCCTCGTCCCAGCGTCCATTTTGTATCTGATTCCATTCCCGCCCTCGCCCGCCACCTGCTTCTAACCTCTCGCAACCGCCCGGCCCATGGTTTCCGATGCCCATCTACTGGACGCAGATGTAGCTGTAGCTGGCCCTCATCCAGCCTCGTTCCAGTCAGCGGCCACAGCCCTTCGCTCCCTCTCCCAGCCCAGCGCAGCCCCTTGCCGCATGGCTTCCGACGCTCACCTACCGGAAGCTCACGGCTATTCCACGCCCGCGCCCCGCCCCCGCCTCCTTGCGCCCCGCCGTGAGAGCGGCGTTACCCGTCGCCTCGAGGGCCCCGCCCCGCCCCGCCCACCACCACCTGCCCCGCTCGCCCACTGTCTCCTGCCTCGCTCGCCCACTGTCTCCTGCCCCGCTCGCCCACCGCCTCCTCCGCCCCGCTCCGCTCCGCTCCGCCCCGCTCCGCCCGGCCCCGCCCCGCTCACCGCCCCCTGCCCACGCCCGCGGCGCCAGCCGCTCGCGGGAAACCGATACGGCGCCAGGCGCAAATAGAATATTCGATTACGCGCGAGCGCCCGCCGCCAGCTGCCGCTCCGTGGCCCAAACAGCGCCCGGAGGGGCGCGCTCAATTTGAGAAGAAGAGCCGATAACCGCCCGCGCTCCGCCCCCTCACCCGCCCCCGCGCGCCGCTCGCGCCCACCACGCGCCCCGCCACGTGTTTCTGCCCGCCACGCTCCGCTTCGCCCCGCCCACCTTCACGACTGCTGCCTCCTCGGCCAACGCGAAAAAGCCCGTCCCGCTGTGCCTTCGTTGCTTCGTTGGGGCTGCGAGCTTTGGAGGCTAAACGTCGCTTTGGTACATTGGGCTTTCTGTTCGCAGCTCTTCACGACAACTTTTCTCTATGTAGATAAAAAAAATATCAATATATAATATTGAAAGCGAATATTACCAAGTCTATCATTTAATTATTTAAATCAAAATATTGCAAATATTTCATGTAAATACCTGTTATTACGAATTTCATTTTATCAAGTGTATTTATTGTTGATAATTAGTTCAGGTTATTTTTTAAATAAAATTACACATTTCACTGCCTAAATACAACTGCCTAAACAAAATCTGAAGCAAATATTTAATTAACTCCTGGGCGAGGCAAATATCAATACTGCAGGGACCACATTAAAACAGTTTGGAAAAAGATAATGTTTAATTTCAACTAAATGCTGCACGTAATGTATCCATGACAGAAGGGTGACATCAAGTATTTCCTTCTCTTCGAAGGGACGAAAACGAGTGTGAAAACAACTCGTGGCGTAAAAAGAAAAACTCTCCAGGTATAATTAAAAACAATAACTAATAACGATAGTATTAAGAATAATAAATAATAACAAAGTACGATATTAACAATATATTGACATTAATAAATAACACTGTCAAACACACAATGATATGAATCAAACAACATAATATAAATAATTGGAATAATATGACACGTTTCCAAAAATTCAATGAACTCGGTTGCATTTTGTTCATGTAAAATTTAAAACCCATCGTATGCCCTTTATTATATATTTCTTTGAAATACACCAATGTATTAATTACTAATTTACCCTTTTAAATCTATTAATACTTTGAATATACCATTTTTTCTCTCGGATTTAAAAAAATTAAAACAGTTCAGGTAATTGCACATTTTTAAATGGCATTTTTCAAAACTGACTCTAAAGCGTACAAATTTAATTACTGATAATTTTTTTTAGAATTATAGTAATATTTTTTACATAAATGCAGCTAAATAGAAAACCCGAGAACCAGTAACCAAAGGTAAAACATTATTATACACAGTACAATATTAATACTACATTGGTATTGAATGCAGATAAAATGTTATAGAAGATAAAAAGCTATTCCTGATATTTTCTGATACTTCCTTATTTTCTGTAATATTGCAATGATTACCAAAGTTCATAAATGTCACAATCGCCAACTAGCGTACGTAAAGACTTTGATATTGGCTTAATGTATGATTAATGTTTTATACACAAAAGGTTCAAATGTTCATTGTACGAATTAAAACCTATAATTTGGACTAATTGCACACAATATTACAATGTAAACACAACAATTTTCGATTAATACCTGTTCTTCCAGCAAGATTTACGCAATGATTAGAATTTAATTAGTACAAATGCTCCAATGAGATATCTCTTTGCATATTATTACTCAAATGAGCCGCTGTAACCACAATCGATATTTAAAACTGGCAGGCATATTGTGTTTCGTGTAACAAAATACGCTTGTACTCTTTAAATGTTACAAAATAAATGGAAAGGTATAAAATCACGTGTCTTTGGATTGAGAGGATAGATGTTAATTTAGTTCTAACGACAGGAAATGACTCTCTTCATCCGCTTGGGAAAAATTGATAGGGTCATAAATCCATTCCCGAAAATTCTTGTCAAGCTTAATCATCGGGTCATTTATGGAAAGAACGAATCATGCTTGATTAGTCCCCATCCCGACCGTCCTCTGTGGGGATCATAAATGTCAGGTGAAATTTATTCGGCGCAGTGCGCGCCGCGTTCGCGGGCCGCGATCGCGAGCAGGAAGGGCTGGAGAGGGGGGAGGGGAGGGGAGGAGTGGGTTAGGAGGGGAGTGAGTGGGAGGGAGGGGAGGATTTGTCCCGACGCCGCACTCACACGGGTATTCCCCCACCCCGCGCCATGCCGTAGTTGGCCAGCGGCAGGGGCAGCAGGCGAGTGGGACATCGGGGACGACAGTGTGAGAGCCCGCTGGGGAATAGATGAGCTGTTTGAGCGCTGGACGATGATCATGTGGTAGATGGGAAAGCGTGAGGAAGATACGACAAGCGAGTGAACGAACAGTTGGGAGGGAGAGGATAGAGATGCAAACTGGGATGGGAGTAACATATGCTAATACGACTACGAGAAATTTATTTTCTATGTCTCAAAATCTAAAAATCTCAAGTTCTCCTTGTGTACGCGTGTGGCCAAATTTGATAGCTGTATCTTTCACTTTCCTGCGGCAGCATACAACCCCAACTTCATTGTGAGGCAGTGAGAACCTTCAAATTCATTCATCACTTCATTGTGAGGCTCACTGCTTTTGTGATTCCTTCTTCTGTGATTCTTTTTCAGATGACAAAGGAAATAAATTCTGTAGATAAGAGTAGATAATAAATTTTGACTGCCGATCTCCAGCTCTCGTCTTTCTTCTCCCTTTAGGTATAAAAGTTTCGTTATCTCGATATTACTTGTTGAGATCCATGAAATAAAGTTGTATCTCCAATTTAAGATAGAAATATTGAACTAATATTTTTTTACTCTGTATTTTGCATGATATCCCATAACGAATTCCAATACAATACAATCGTATTGAAAGTAATAATGTTCAGTTTTGAAGTTCTTGACCTCTCACAAGCTGCAACAAATTTTTCAATAATGTAATGTTAATGTTTTGTATTTTAGAGGAATTCATATTAAGAATTTTGTGTCGACTTTTAAAAAAATAATCCGTCATGTAGTAATGCTTGATATCCGCAGTAAGTGGTTTCGGGTTAAATAAAAGTTTGCCTAATAAATTGTTGAAGTTAATTTTTTAGAGTTGTTTTCAGCGTGCAAAATAATGTACAAATACATTCCAAGCTATTACAAAAAATTAAAATACCTTTGGTATATCATTATCGGGCCACGAAAAATAATTTGTCTCTTGTGATTACATTATTTCGGAGATACTTTTGGTAATAGGTAGCTTTTACAGTTCATAAATATGCTCGCAAAAAAAACTTAAATTAAAAAACTTATAATATTAATTATATTAGAAAATTATAAAACTTGAATATTTAATCAGGAATATATCGACGAAAATTATCTAGCTACCATTTTTAACCCAAAGGTGAAATTCGTTCATATGAGAAACTTTACACACCTAAATTTGGTATATGTAAACCAAACAAACAAAAATTGTAAATGAATACAGAATTTTAGAGTCTATTTAGCTTTTTTAAGTGGATTAAATTGTTTTGGTATTTTGTCTTTCCAGCTATAAACAAGTTAGCTTATGGCCGTTAAAGAATTACGTAGTTTATTTTTAATGATTTTTTTTTAAATTTCTTGTTGATCATATGATTGTGATACGTTGCAATGATCATATGATTTATCAGATGCTTTGGAACACGCCATTAATATGTAGTCAAAACAAATGGAAAAATGCAGCAGCTAATACATGAACAAACACTGAGCACTCGAATCGGGCTAGTTCCAGCTTGACATCGAAGGCGCGCCTCCTACCGATAAAGCAGCTTCATTTTATCAGATTTTGTTTCAAACATAGTGCGAAAGTGCTCAACTAATTGTCATATATGAACTTGGCAGAATGGACTTCCTTCAACCGGAGTTTCGTTTAATTCAATTTCCCTATCCCTTGTTAGTGCTGATGAAACTATTTCATGCAATATGTAAAGTACGAAATGGTACCTTCGAGTATTTTTATGCCATTTCAGTGCTTTCAGAGCGCATAAAGTATGATCACTATCCCTTTGAGCGTAATGCACGTTTTTTATCCCGGAGGATGGAGGCATTCCTCACCCGCCGGAGCGTGAGATCCGTTGCTGACGTCCACGTCCGGGGATTCCCCTCCCAAAATTTCACGAGCAGCGCGGCATCACTCCAAGCTGGATAAGCGCTACGCCCCCGAATGGTCTCCGACATAAAATAGTAGGATGCACATAAGTTGAAGTGTGTTTGTGTGTGTGTGTGTGTGTGTGTGTGTATGTATGTAAAGAGGAGATGATAGGACAAGGAAGAAGAAGGAAACATTGGGCGCGGTCGTTTATCCATTTGTTAGGGTACTGCTCGGGAATTCGTCTGGAATTGATCGGAGAAACGACAAGAAAATATTTAGGAGCCCAGCCGGCCGCTAAACTTCTTCGGACAGTGCCTGAATTCGATTTAGCTCGTCTTGAATATCCGCCACCGTCGGACTAGATCCGAAGGACCACCCACTCAGAAACTCTGCAGTGGAAAAAATGTTCTCAATGAGCTATCTAGCGATTTGGTAATGAAACAAATTTTTTAAAAAAACAACAAAATAACTCATACACACAACTATATATCTATTTAAATGTGAAGTTAAATTAAATTGTGTGAATTTTATTTTCGCAAAGAAACTTCTCCGTGTGCTAAACTCTCTCTGTAGCGTCAATAACAACTGTTGTATTTCCAGGAAGAATAGTAATTCAAACATCGGAAACAATAATGCGTACCTGGGGTATTGGAATATACCCTAAATACCCGTGTCATAAATGGACTCTTAACCTATTCATAGACCTTTAAAGATCGAACGGAGATTCAGATATGATTACTTTACGTTGCTTCCGGTCTACGTGGAAACACTACATTAATCCTTAGTTACATATTTCCTCACATTCTTAATCACTTATCACAATTATGATAATGTCGTTTTAGATTTTCGAAATAGTGGTGATATACGAGTCATATCTTATGCAAAATACAGTTGTTAATAAAGTTACAATAGGTTTATTTTTAACAACTTATTTTGATTACAAATTTAATTGTACATACAATGAATGTTCAATTGTGTAATAAATTCAATGAGTTTCTACTATTATTTGAATATGACATGCCTTCTTAATAAATGAATTACTCTATTTTAACATTTTTTATTGTTCAACAACTTTGAAATTGGATGATATTTAAAATGTATTATACCTCAAAGTTTATCACACTTCGTCATTACTTATTATCACTACTTCAAACAGGCCCTAAAGTAGTATGGGTTGTTCATATCTAATATTTTGCAGAACATCTCTTTATCATGAGGACAACTGAAGCGCATACAAAACCAGATGATTGCATGATTCAAGTCGACAGAGACGGCTTCAGCCCATCGGTGCATTAGTCGTTTGCGATGAAAATGACGCTACTGCCACTGCGCCAACACTCACGCTAATTTAATGTCCTCTAAAATTATCAGGAGTTTGCAACTGATTTGCAAGAACAAGCGCAGACGATCAGATAATCAGAGAAGCAGACAACCTGTCCTCGTATGTTACCTCCCACCCTCTTGCGTTGTTGCCTCGTGCGTGGCTCAAATGGGTACATCCGATTACCGCTATCGGAAACACCCGACTAGAAGCGGGCAAACATCGGACACGGCTCTAAATCAGAGGAAACGGATCAATAGACTGTTGACGGAGCAACGCTACACTGTCAACAAAAAAATTTTTACACGAATGCGACATTCGGATTACCTCTGTCGACGCCAATGCCCGCGATCTGTGACAGCTCCGGCAGAGAGGACGCGCTGCAAGTTGATAAAATATTTTCGTCCCGGCGGCCACTCCATTATATTATCCGAACCAGCGATCCGCGAGTGATTAATTTTGCGAATTTGTCGCGGCAGCAGGCAGTGGCGGAGAGTGGTGAGGAGGGCGTGGAGGGGTGCCGACGCGCGAGTGATAATATGCGAAGGGCCGACGCGCGTTTTAATTGGCGCGCCAGCTAACGAAACGCGCACACGTACATACACACTCTCGCATGCACACACACGCACGCACATACACACGCGCGAAAGTTCTCAGCACGCGATTTGCACAAGATTTGTCAAGAATGTGTGGTTCATTCTGAAAGTGCGGGTTGGTCTCGAGCGAACGGTTGGTCTCGAGCGAACGGTTGGTCTCGAGCGAACGGTTGGTCTCGAGCGAACGGTTGGTCTCGAGCGAACGGTTGGTCTCGAGCGAACGGTTGGTCTCGAGCGAACGGTTGGTCTCGAGCGAACGGTTGGTCTCGAGCGAACGGTTGGTCTCGAGCGAACGGTTGGTCACGTAAAATGGGATAAGTTGAAAATACATTATTTTCCAATAAGAACAAAATTTAGTCATTGCTAGAAGGGTTTCAATAACTATGTTTTTGTGGGGGGGGGGATGCATTTCAAAAATACGTCATGGTTCAACGACATTGTCAATTTCAAACTATTTTTTGGTTGGTCGGTTTTTGTTATAAAATGTAGCTTCATAAGTTAGCCTCAATCATTGCCTTATAATTATGCAATAAAATTTGCAATTTTGAAGAAATGAGAGAATAACATCGCTTTAATTTGCTCCACACTATACAAATGAATGTTAAACAAACAAATGTGTGTTAGTCTATTTGCCTATGGTCCTTTAAAATCATAATTTAAACCAGATTACTATACATGTAAAATCAAATTAGATTCCACAAATTTAACATCACATTTTAAGGATTTCTCCTTATTCTACGTTATTAATTTTAATATAATTTATCTTTCTGATTGTTTTGCTGTTTGTTTCTTATCTCATCATCATCATTTTCATCATAAGCGGTTATTCATTACGGTGCATTATGACACTTGGGGAAGACTAAATGCAATTGGTCAGGCAAATTCTCGCCCTTCACGTACAAAATGAAAGTTGAATTGAAACATTATCCATGACCTCCGTAACATCCATTTAACCGAAAATGAAACTGAGCCAAGAGTATTTCTGTGTATTAAATATTTAGCAATTTGTTAGACTGTTTAGATATCTTAGAAATAGCAGTTAATGCCATGGAATCTGTCGTTTGTACTTCATTCAATTCATCTCAAATGGAGACTTTTTACTTTTGCACGCAGTAGGTAGAGGGTGAACAGTGAGCAACTCATGACGGTCCGCGTGTATGACCAGGAGGAGGAAAATCATTTTCTGCTGTTGTTGATGCAATTGTCCTCTATGAATCAAATGCTCTTTACTTATTAAATACCCCTAAAAACGGGAGGGAGTCTCTCTATGATAGTGGTGAAATCGGATCACATATTCAACATGTGATAGAGCTATTTTACACGTACGCCGAATATATACTATTTCACTTGGGAAAAACAATATTAATAAGAACATTTATATAACTATGAAATGCACCGGAGAAATTATTTTTTTATGTTAATGTAGTTTCTTTAGATTTTTATAGGTTCTTCCTTTCAACATGACGAACGTTATTGGATGAAAATTCTCAAAAATTTAATTACTGATTTTATTCACCATTTCTATTTATCGTATATTTCTGCACAAAATTTAAGAAACAGAAACAACTTGCAGAAGGATTTTAGCTAAAAATGTCGAGGAAATAAAAATGAAAATATCTTTATTCCAAATTTTAAAAGATTTATTAGTATACTTTACGTAGAGAGAAAAAGTACGAAGGAACTGAAAGTGTAAATTAGGTAAAATATACTTCACAGGCATCGGAAAACAAAATTTGAGTTGCTCTCAAAGAAGGAAAACGTATGTATTGTTTTGAGAATGTGAGAGATTCATTTAAATCATTAATATTCCGGTACTGGACAAGTAAGAAGTATTTTTAAATAATTACTTTTTTCTAAAAACGCTGCCTGACGAAAATTACGTTGCTATTGAATTTACAATAAATCAACCGTTTTTTGCAGACATTGTAATGTTAAAACATTATTACTGAAGCTAAAATGACTATTTTAAATTACTCTGCATTCAAACTACGAATGAAATGCCATGTTTAAAGGTTTATTTGGATAGGCGAAAACCAATCAAAATGTTCAGTTGACTTTCTGGAAATATTCTTGTTGAAGGTATATACACATTTTAATTCAAAATGTATACAGACTAGGAGAATGTGATGGGTTGTTTTTGTTTCTAGTAATGGATTGAAAGCCAGATACATTTATAAAATGATAATGAAAAACAATTTAATGGAATTATACCAAACTGAGTTTGATCTCTGAAAGAACTATTTAAGTTATTGAAAAGGTTAATCAAAAATACCTTCAACGAGCTGGGTTTATTTCTCCAAAACAGTATTGAACTCTTTTCGAAAAAGCTTCCGAGAACACCTCGCTATTTACAATTTCGAAGTATACATTGGACAAGCTTTCCGCCCACGGACGGTCACTTTGCGAAGCATAATGCATCCTGGCAACTACCGCCAAACCACACATTCCGAGCAGTCGATCACGAAATGGCACCGCGGACGGCCATTCCGCGTCACCCAGGCTGCACTGCGGCGGCCCGAGCACCCAGGGGAGGGGGAGGCGAGGAGCGTAGTGGAGAGGGCCAGATATTGCATGCGTCGTACATTTGAATCGTTGCCCCAGAAAGTCTCTTGGCGCGTTGCGAGACGGCGCCAGACAGCGTCCGCCCAACCACCCGCTGCCCTCGCCCCTTCACATGCCTCCCGCCCGCCTTCTTGCATGCCCGCCCCCCACTCATGTTACCCATCCCCCCACCCTTCTATGTATTTAACCCGCCCGCTCATCCATATGTTTTCCCGCTAGCCTTCCTGCTGGGGCTGCTCGGTCTTGTCAGTCATCCAGCAATCTACTTCACCCGCCCCCTCCCCCCCCCCCCCGAACCTGTCGCGGTCATACATCCGCCCTGACCGCACAGCTCCCTTCCCTTCGCAGCTTACTCTCCCTCCACTGCCTCTTCACCAAGCCCCACTCCTGCATCTACCTCGGCCATTCACTGCTCATAGCTGTTTCTTATCTCACTCCCTCTCCATGCCTCGCAATCTCACCAGATCCTGGTGTTTGATGCTCACCAATCCTTCCGCTCTATCCTTCCCACTCGTCGTAGCCCGAACTCTTGAACTGACCCCGCACCCGTGCCATACTCTGACCCCGTCGAGGCCCGCCCTGTTCACCCGTCCCGTCGCAAATGGACGCGGCCCGCCCTCCCAGCAAGCGCAGCCCGCCCCCCCCCCGCCCCCCCCGACCGAGCGGCCGAGCGGCGCGAATAAAAAGGCGCGTCCGAGGACAAACTGCTGCGCCAAGGAGCCGGCGGCGTTGGCCGAACGGATAGCGCCTTAGCGCATCCACGGCGCCGCATATTTCGCTAACAGCCCCGCCCCCTCCGCCCCTCCCTCTCCCCCTTCCCCCTCGGCCATCCGGCCCGCGCTCGCCTCGCCTCGCGAGCCAGCGAGCAAGCAAGCGCCATTTTGTCGCAATAGTTGGCTCGGAATCTGAGTAATGGTCGAGCTGGAAGAATTAGAGTCGTCTGTGGATTTTCGCTCCCCTCCTCGGCTGCCGCCTCGCCCCACCCCGCCCCGCCGCCGGCGACGCAAGTTTACGCTGGTAATATTCGCATCCCCCGCCGACGCACCCTGTTCTTTGTTCGCCCTTGCAAAGTGGAGACGTTGCTTTTTAGTCTTGCTTTATTGCCTTAATTCGAAAACATAGAGGGGAGGCGGCAACTGTCATCTCGGCTGCACTATATCATAAGAAAATGTGCGACCGAAGATTTTCTTCTTATTTGCTCTGGTGTTCACGTTATTCCGAATGCTACATTTCCGGAGCTACATTTCGATATTTCAGTCCAAATTTATTACTGGCAATTTATAAAATGTTTGGGTATTAATAATGAAATTAAAAGATAATATTATGTTGTTAGAGCATAATAAATTTATTTATATATTCTTGTATAAAAATAAAGATAAACCTAGATATAATTCCGACATATCTCAAACAATATTGGCGTTCAAAGTTCCGTGAAAATTATTACACATGTTTTAGTTTGTTCCGATCTTTCTCGAATATTATACGTTATATTACGTTACACACTATTTTACGTCATAAAAATTATTATGACGTGAAATAGAGTGTAACGTCCCAGCGTAGTTTTTACATTTTTTGTCCAAGCTTGAATTGAATTGAATTAATGCCTTATTTTACGTGGCGAGACTCAGGCCATTAGGCCTGCTCTTCCGTCTGACCACGTAAATTTCGCTACTCTTTCACCAACTAGCAGAGAAAGGAGGTATTTCTTGGGCGAGAAACAGGCGATTTGAATTTAGCTCAGAGGCGTCATTTAGGCTTGAGGATCTTTTACATGCAAGTAAATCTACTAACATGGGACAGCCGGCTTTACTTCCCTTCCGAAGGAAGGCGTACGAAGGATATTTTCGCCCTTAAAAATCCACGGCGGCTGTCGGATTTGAACCCGCCAACTTGGGTACAACAGTCCGAAACGCTAACCGTTACACGCACCGCCGCCGCCAAGTTTGGATGAGAAAATACGAGCTATATCGACTAGGGTACTTCGACATTAAAATGTTACAATCTTCAAAAATGTCCAGCGCTCAGAAACAAACAGCCTGTCACAGAGACAGAATGACAGACAAGCAAGTCTTTTAAAAATGTAATGAGAATCTGTCATGTTCATCTGCTGTCATCAAAAAACGCGAAATGAAATCACGAGAAAACTCCCTAAAATAATTATTTAATCATTTACATAAGGGCTTAATTATAATAATTAAGAAAATTTACAAAATAAATAAAAAATACTGAAGATACAATTAAACACTAGTACTGTCAAAGTGAGATCAGGGATCTGCAAGTAACATCTCATTATTTAGTACTGTAACCATAACATATACTCATGTATTAACACCATTATTTTCCATTAATTCTAAACAATAAATAATATTTTAAAAATTGAAAAGTGAAAGGATAGTTTTGATTTAATTTAACAAAAACTTAAAGAAAGAAATCAAGTTATTTTAATGAGGATTTCATGTTCTAAGTAACACATTGCCTTTTCAAATCAAATATAACCAAGTGTCGTGACGAATAGAAAGGATGAAAGGAATAGTTGGGCGGATAGAAAGGAAAAGTTGATGTGTAAAATGAAGGAAGAGATAAATGAAGTACTAATGAAAATACCATAATATAATTTTCATGTTTTCAAATAAGAGTAGAAAGAAATTTAGAGTAGTAAGTGTAGGATAGAAATGGTAGTCTAAATATTAATAGAGTTAATGAATGAGTAAACCAAAAATGAAGTTGATACTGTAAATCCTTTGTGGGTTTTGTCAATGTTACCAAGTCGAAGAAATTAAAGCGTGCTGCACAAGGTTAAGTGTTAATGGCAGCAATTCTGAGGAGTTCTCTGAAACCCAGAAATATTCTGAATATATCACAAGGATTCTGGGTAAAACATTACAACAACAATCATAAAAATGGAATTATACTTTCAATACAATCACCAATTGACACAATAAACTTCAATAATGAAGTCTTATAAAGCACGTTCCAACTATACAATAACTTGGCAAAATCAAAACAGCTGGTAACCTGATCCCGTCCTAGTCAGAAACATTTAGTCGGGTTACTAGGAAAGTAAAGGACAAATCTATCCGAGGCCAGGAGGCGAAAAAAGCTAATTATAGGTAGATATTGAATCAAATTCTTTGCAATTTATAATAAATCATAACGAGATTTTCTTACTAGAAGAACGCCGTAAAACCTGTTTGCCGTGCTAATGAATTTTCTCAACACTTCGTAACTAACAAAAATTATCTTAAAACCATACAACGCCAGGAGAGCAAAATATGTCAACAAGGAAAGGCTCTGTTTCTTTAGACCCTACAGAAGATAGAGGATAATTTTAATATGTGTTACTTTTCCTATTGATCACAAGTCTTTTAACTGCCCATTTTTTCGTATTTTTGATAGAAATTTTGCATTTCCTCTGTAAACTATCGCCCTTTACGCAATGTGCTGCATAGTATTTTTCCCTTTTATTTAACGTATTTAGAAATTCTCATTAAGTATGTATTTTTGTGGTTCTGTGAATGCAACCTGATATTTAAGTTCCTATCCAGCAATCCCCAACATTTTATAAAACGATGGAGTGAATAATAAACTATATACAAAACGAGAAGCAAGTAAGCTTTGTAAAATTTAATCATATTTACAGCACTATACTACGTACAAATATTTATTTAAAGATAACTAGTATATCCAATAAATATTGAATAGAAACATTAGCGTTAACTTGCAGATTCCTATTAAATATACGATTATTAATGTCATTGCACAAACTGTTCTAGTACTTCAAGCAGATATATCAACAGTAGTAACGACTGTCTAGCAAAGGAATGTAATGATTACCATGATTAATCGCTGTAGGACAATATAAACGAAATAATTTTTATGAATTCGTAGCAGTCTCATATAGATTATTGAACATTAAACAAAATGAGGTAGTCTTTAAAATCCGGTAACAAATACAACACACAATGCGATTTTAAAAACGTTCTTTGCAAAATTTACGATGATTTACGATCCTTTTATAGACTGTACTATTATTTTACGGTCACAATCAGCAATTTTTATATTTTCATAGATACACTTTCTTATACATCATTCCAGAAAATAATGAACGAGTAGTAATTCAAGTGCTCGCAGTAAGTTAAATGAAAGAGAAATAATTCTTAAAAATGAAAATTTACAAAAATGAAGCCCACTTGTCCGCATGATGTTTCCATTACCAACGCGCAAATTCACGTCAAATAATAATAATAATAATAATAATAATAATAATAATAATAATAATAATAATAATAATAATAATAATAATAATAATAATAATAATAATCGTCATCAATATATTTACTGCAATTTTGTACTGCGATATTTTCTCTCGTGTTCTGAAGCATTACGAGAAGCTTCATTTCTTTTAACGCAGAAAAATAGCCATCTCTAGAATTTCGAAAAAAAAAAAACGTCGGAAATGAAATTCTTCATTTTCACGAAGCAGCGGCGCGTGTTTAATTTCTTGCCGCGCTGCCCAGCGCAGCGAGGCTGTCACACCGCTTTGATCGCACAGGTCGCCGAAGATGAATCGGCTCAGCCTAATAGAGTTGCGCGCCACATCCGTCGGAGCAGCGCACATTTCAATGCTGTCGGCGGATGTTTCTCGTCGCTCGATGAGACGCTTGCCGGGCCGCAGCGCCCGCGGAACAATGCATTACTGCAATCGTTGCGACGTTTGTCGAGTTGATCGCCGAGCGTTTGCCGCCCGTATTGAAAAGGGAAACGGCAACAGCGGCCACATCTCGTCGCTCGTTTCTTCGCGTTTCATTGGCAAATGCCGGCGACGGGAGATATAAAGTTTGCATGCGGCTGCGTAGCGACAGTGAGGTTGGTGGCGGGAGCAATGCAGCGGGGGGTGGCGGAGTCGGTGGGGGTGGGGGTGGGGGCGGGTGGTAGCAATGTGGGCAAGGTTCGGCAGGCAGAGGCCTCGATAACTGAAAACACATTTCACTTTGCGGTCATTCAAAACGCACAATTGGCGAATGACAGCGAGCACTAAAACCCGTCACCGTGGATTGGACACGCGTTCATTGTTGCATATTTTCGCGGATACGCGTCAGATTCCGATACAGGTGGCGTGCAGGGATGAGGCAGCGCGGCGGCGGCGGCGGCGGCGGCGGCGGCGGCGGCGGCGGCAGGGGAGGGGGTAGACGGGGGCGGGGCACTGGGGAAGGGAGGGGTGAGTCGATAAGCTCGCGCGTTCATTCAATCACGGACTCACGTATCTGCGAACTGCGATTTGCGCGTGAGGGTCGCGCCGCGCACAGCGGTCCCTCCACCCACCCCCCCATTTGGGCGCCCGGCTTCTTCTTCCGAGGTTCACGATACATTCGTTCGGGCCTAAGAAATTTACGTAGTGAAATAGAACCCTCCAAACGCAGGTTCTCAAAAAATGAAGAGTGCAAAAGTGGGTGCGAGAAAGCGCGATTCAATTTTGAAAGCAGCGTTCGAGATACATTTATTTGAATAAATCGGTATTTTATTTTGGTAATTTACGTAGAATACTTAATTGTTTCTAGTTTTTAAATAAATGATTTAATAAATAAATTGGGCATGTCGAACCGGCACTTCCTCGCCAGGAAGACCTTGCGCTCCTGCGAGCAGGGGCAACTTCCCCTGACCCTGCTCTCATTTCCCCTCCAAATCCATAAAGGTGAGTACATGGTCAAGAGGCGAGCTTCATTGTATGACAATATAGACTGTAGATATGTAAATCTGTGATCATACAAAGATGTTTTAGAAGAAATACGTCTTTTATGCTATTTGTGCTATCATTTTCAAACTTCAGATTAATTTATGGGAAACACTATGCATTTATAATGAAACATTTTTTGTTTCTGATATTACATGACAAATCAGCAATGAAATACGTAGCAATGTTTTTTCCTTTTACTGAATGTGAATGCCCCAAGTGTTTTTGAGAGCAGAATATTTGTTTGTGGTTTGCGTATAAACTTTATGTTCTATATCATATCGTGAAAATATTGACAATGAAGTATTTCAAAGTATTTTTGGGTTTTTGCACATTACAGTAAAGAATTCGTGTTTACTATTTACTAAAATCTAAATCCGAACTTTTATTTTTGCAATTTACATTGATTTTCCGGCATCAACAAAAACCATTATTATACTCAACAATATTATTTCGTACATTCCACATATTTTCATACACGGAATATGCTCTAATAATTCATACGAAGAAGAAATTCTACATTTTTTAAATAAAATAAACGATTTTTAGCAAGTATGAGTAGGAGGATTAACACGTTCACAGACGTTCAGGGTCATTCTTAGACAATTTCAACTTATTTTTTTAGACGAAAAGTTAGGTGATTAGTCAACGAGATAATATTCAAAATGATATATTTAAGATGACGAAGAAAATGCATTGTACCCAAAAGAAAGCAATATTTAACATAGACATACTTTCGGAACCAGGTAAATGTTGTCCTGCCCTTCATCACAATCTTTCTCTACGTGTCCCCCTCACAAAAATGTACTAGAATATTGAAAAAGATCTCATCATATAGATTACGGTGTTAAAAACGTTTCTTTGATGCCTTTGGACTCAAACTGTCACTTTATAATGTCATATAACGCAGCGTTTATGAAACATTTAACGATATAGATTGAAAAAAATCCTGCCGTGTGTGCTGCGGGTTGCATTTGACATGAGACACAGGGTCACAGAGACACACACACACAGAGACACACACACACAGAGACACACACACACACAGAGACACACACACACACAGAGACACACACACACACAGAGACACACACACACACAGAGACACACACACACACAGAGACACACACACACACAGAGACACACACACACAGAGACACACACACACAGAGACACACACACACAGAGACACACACACACAGAGACACACACACACAGAGACACACACACAGAGAGACACACACACAGAGAGACACACACACAGAGACACACACACACAGAGACACACACACAGAGAGACACACACACAGAGACACACACACAGAGACACACACACACAGAGACACACACACAGAGACACACACACACAGAGACACACACACACAGAGACACACACACACAGAGACACACACACACAGAGAGACACACACACAGAGAGACACACACACAGAGAGACACACACACAGAGAGACACACACACAGAGAGACACACACACAGAGAGACACACACACAGAGAGACACACACACAGAGAGACACACACACAGAGAGACACACACACAGAGAGACACACACACAGAGACACACACACAGAGAGACACACACACAGAGAGACACACACACAGAGACACACACACAGAGACACACACACAGAGACACACACACACAGAGACACACACACAGAGACACACACAGAGACACACACACAGAGACACACACACACAGAGACACACACACACAGAGACACACACACACAGACACACACACACAGAGAGACACACACACAGAGAGACACACACACACAGAGACACACACAGAGAGACACACACACACAGAGACACACACACAGAGACACACACACAGAGACACACACACAGAGACACACACACAGAGACACACACACAGAGACACACACACAGAGACACACACACAGAGACACACACACAGAGACACACACACAGAGACACACACACAGACACACACACACAGACACACACACACAGACACACACACACAGACACACACACACAGACACACACACACAGAGAGACACACAGAGAGAGACACACACACACAGAGAGAGACACACACACAGAGACACACACACGGAGACACACACACAGAGACACACACACACGGAGACACACACACACACGGAGACACACACACACAGAGACACACACACACACAGACACACACAAAGAGACACACACACACAGAGACACAGAGAGAGAGAGAGAGACATTCACAGAGAGAGAGATAACAACGCTAAAAAATGTAAATAATTTCCAAGTTGTTCTTAAAATTCTTCAGTGTTGTCCGCGAATGTGGGCAATGCTGCGCGTCGCACTCCCCCGCAGAAAAGCGGCAACGAAAGCCCCTTTGTCTCTGAAATAGTCCATACGTTTCGGGCGCTACGTTATCGCCCAGGACGCGCTAGGAGGCAAGTGGCAGGGGCGAGGGCGCTGCTAGGAACACCGGCAGTGGCGGCGGCGGCGGTGGGGACGGAGCACGAGGCGGAAGCACAGGCGGGGAGTGCGCGAAGACTCTGAGGGAGGCTGTGGCGGAGGCGGCGGCTGTGGTGCAGGCAGCGGTAGGAGCGTTGTTGGGGGCAAAGATTGAGACGGAGGCGGATACTGGCGGTGACGAAGACGTTAGGGATGGTATTGGGGATTGCGGCAGGAACGGCTTTAGTAGTGGTTGAGGCGGTATGAGTAGCCGGGATGGAGGCGGAAATGTGAGTGGAGTGGGGTCGGAGGTGGAGGGAATGAGGAGTCGATGTGAAGAGGAGGTGGAGGCGTGAGTGGGAGCGGACGTGAGGGGGGGTGGAGTGGAGGATAAGAGAAGGTGGAGGCGTGAACGGGGTGGGAGTCGAAGTGGAGAGGAAGCGGAGGCGTGGACGGGGTGGGAGTGGAAGTCGAGAGGAGGCGAAGTCGTGAGCGGGGTGGGAGTAGAAGAGGAGAGGAGAGGAGAGGAGAGGAGGCGGAGGCATGGGCGAGGTGGGAACGGAGGAGAAGGAGAGGTGGAGGGGGAACTGATATGTGAGCTGAAGTTCCGCTAGCGGAGAGCTGTAGTAGAGGTACGAATGGTCGTGGTGAGGGTGGAGGAGGGTGGTGGGGAAAGGGTGGGGAAGAGGATGGCAGCGAGGACGAGGACAGAGTCGCTGATGTCATCAGGCACGGTGACGGGTGGGGAGAAGGGTCGGGAGCTGAGGCGGTGGCGAAGGTGGGGCACGGAGGGAGAGTGAGCGTGCAGGCGTGCGAGGGCGGGGGCGGGGCGTAGAACAGGGAACGCGGGTGGCGTTGCTGCGTGAACAGGGGCAGCGGCGGGGGCGGCTGACGTACTGCGCGCGCGAGCTAATGAACGACCGCGGAGGCCGGCGGCGGAGAGAGAAAGGGAGGGGAGGGGAGGGGAAAGAAGACGAGGCGCCCGCGTAACGGCCCCCGGAGACGCTGCTGCAGTCACTCCTGCTCGCGCCGCCCTCCCGCACGCCGACCTCGGCCTCCAGCCCAGGCCGCACCTGCCTCCTCGCCGGAAGATGCCCGGCTTGCGGCCCATTCGTTCGCGCTCCTCCCGGGAGCAGCCAGCCGCCCATCTGCCGCTGGCGCTACGCACGCTGCTCTTGTTTCTACCTACTCATCGCTGCTCCGTGCATCTCCTCCGCACATCATTCCCCACACCTGTCCACCTCTCTCTCTCTCTCTCTCTCTCTCTCTCTCTCTCTCTCTCTCTCTCTCTCTCTCTCTCTCTCTTTGTTTTAGTATTTCCTGCGAGTGATCACCGAAGCACGAATGTGCGTAGCTATCTTTGTACGTCGATACTCTTGACAATACACTACTCCACTCATCCACTTGCTCATTCACTGTTCATCTACCCGTCCATTTTGTACTCTCTTCAGTTCCAAGTCATTCGTTACATGTATGTCGCATTCCATTTACGCACGTATCCATTTAACACCCATTCCTCCATCCACACGTTTAATCGTCTGACGCAAGTCACCCAATTCCAGCTACATCATCATTCACTTTGCTAGCAGTCCTTGCTACCATCTCCACCATTTGAGTATCCACAGGCCCATTCCTCCATCTAATCAACCGTCCTGTAGCATCTGTGGACACAGTCTAAGGCATACACACACCTGCACTCATTCGAACCGTTTTTGCACGTCACCCGAATTGCTCGTCAGGAGACGTCCTTCCACCCATCTGTCTCCTGAGCAGCCTCGCGCCCGCCTTTCCTGTCGCTCACCTGTCATCCCACTCACTGCCCATCTACCACGTGCCTAAAGTCCGTTCACTAGCCAACGAGATTTGCAGCCACCGCCCCACTCCCGACACGCACAGCAGAAAAAAGAGCGGAAGAGAGAGTGAAAAAGATAAGAAAAAGGAAGCGAGAAAATGCGGGATAAAAAGGTAAAAGAGACGAAGGTACAAAAAAGAGAGAGGGTATAAAAGAGAGTGAAAGAGAGCGGGTATAAAAGAGAGCGAAAGAGAGAGGGTATAAAAGAGCGAAAAAGAGATGGTATAAAAGAGCGAAAGAGAGATGGTATAAAAAAAGAGCGAAAAGAGATGGTATAAAAGAGCGAAAGAGAGATGGTATAAAAAAGAGCGAAAAAGAGATGGTATAAAAGAGCGAAAGAGAGATGGTATAAAGGAGAGAAAGGGAGATGGTATAAAGGAGAGAAAGAGAGATGGTATAAAGGAGAGAAAGAGAGATGGTATAAAGGAGAGAAAGAGAGATGATATAAAGGAGAGAAAGAGAGATGATATAAAGGAGAGAAAGAGACGAAAAAAGAGAGACGAAGAATAAGCAGAAAGATAACAAAAAGATGAGCAGAAAAGCAGGGAAAGGGAGAGAAAAAGATTGGAGACAGGGGAGCAGCTCATGGGCAAGGCACGGGACGTCTCCGTCCCACGCGCACGGCCTCCCCCTCCGCCGCCCCCTTAAACGCGTAATCCGACCACGCGCCGCCAAAGAAACGTCCGCCTCCCCCGCGGCGGTTGATTTAGGCGCGGGCCACTGACTCGGCCCCCGCCCACGCGCCCCGCCCACGCGCCCCGCCCACGCGCCAGCCCACGCCCAGCGCTGTCCCCGCGCACGCGCCGCAGTGGGCCCAAACGGGCGACACAAGAGCTCAACATTTCTTTCGCCTAAGTTTAACAAAAATAATGTCCCTCTCAAATACTCTATGGCGATCAGAGAACTTGGTTTCTTGAAAATGAGGCCACAAATATGACTCTCAGAACTAGCCGTTATGCGTTGGTTGTTTCTGCTTTATTTATAGTAAATACAGCGAATTTGGGGAAGGTTTTTTTTGTTTTTCTTGTCCCTCCTGCCCTCATTTCATATTTGCTCTCCTTTCTTGAAAACATATCAACACCATTGTCTAACACCGATCTATCATGACCCATGACAAACTTTCTCACGACTAAAAAGCTTAAGAATTGGCAATCATGATACAAGGAATAACAAAAATAATAACAACAAAAAATGTGATACAAAAAGTAATACATTGCAATGAACTTGCACTAATTGTTGCAGCTTGTGAATTGTGATCAAGAACTTCCGAAGTTTTGGCCCAACCAATTTCTACAAATAGTTGACATCCGTTTACTGACAACCGTTTCCTGAAGCACACGTAAGTAACGTGTAGTTGCCTGAACATGACATTTGCATGACAGCTCTTATTCCATTTGAGTTGGTGGAGTAGGCTATTGGCGACATGGAAAGTAGCGCGCTACGTGGTGTCCAATTAGAAGCGTAGTGCGGTGCTGCTCTTTAATTTGGTTAGATGAGTTTTTTCTTACGGTGAACTGATAATAGCTCGACTGCTCTGATCTGTGGTTTCCCGGATTTCCTTGCAAACTTCAGGCGAATGCCAGAGCGGGCGCATTACAACAAGGCCACAGAATTTGCGTGCTTGTTTCTTCCGTTCGTCTCCCCACTTCGGACTGGGACGCCGTGGGATTATATTTTATTTTTTGATGACAAACAATGTGGAATGCCAATTTTGTTAGAATGTTATATGATAAATATTCATCTCGAAAGTTAAAATAAACAGGATCGGTTCCTAAATAACTAAATTTAAATATACATCATTTGAAATGCAATAAAATGGTAGAATCGTGACGAAAAATACTCCAGGTCTAAAAATGCATTTTGATGGTTTTACTTTAGTTTATTACTTTTCGATTCTTTATAGTATGGATAGAAATGATACTTTAGTTACACCGTACAAAATATGAGCGTAATATTTTTATGCAAATTAATTTTAAAAGATCACATTTATTTATTTTCTTCTGTTACGAGTATGAGTCTAGAATATTTAAATGTAGACAATATTCCGTGCATTATTGTCCCAATAATTTTATTTGATATTATTGAAATGTTATTCAGCTGTATACATTCAACTCGGGTAAATATCAATGAATATTCATCCAGGAAAAAGTTAATTTTTTTCTAGTAAAATATTACAGATGCAACGCAACTGTCTGTATCACGTAGTCGCACCACAGTGTATTTGGACTTCTCGCTGCGTACGCGCTATAAGCATTCGTTCCTCCTAGTGTGCGCCGCCCCCCGCGCCGCCCGCCCCCGCGCCGCCCGCCCCCCGCGCCGCCCGCCCCCCGCGCCGTCCCCCCGCGCCGCCCCCCCGCGCCGTCCCCACCCCGCGCCGCCCCCCCGCGCCGCCCCCCCCCGCGCCGCCCCCCCCGCGCCGCCCCCCCCGCGCCGCCCCCCCGCGCGCCCGCCCCCCCCCGCGCCGCCCCCCCCGCGCCGCCCCCCCGCGCCGCCCCCCGCGCCGCCCCCGCGCCGCATCTCAGGCCCATGCCCACGTCACCGCGGCAGAGCGCACGCACTCCCACATTCACACCCACATTCGTGTACATATCAACATTCACACTCGCACGCACCCAACACACACATGCACAAACACTCATGCACGCACACTTTTGCACACTCATACGCTGCCGCGAGTACAGTCAAGGCTGAACATCGTTCCAGCAGTTTGCTGTACAATCAAATTTGAGACACTTTCTTCGAGACGGAATAACTGGACTGGCGAAATTCCAGACTGGCCCAACATTTTTTCATTTTGTCAAATTGACAAGAGTGATTTTTTTTCGTGTTACTTGTGAGTGAATCCAAATATATTCATCAACGTCATTAGTCCTACTATGTTTTAACCATCATGCTTTTTCTCGGCATATTCTGAATTTACCACTTCACTTTCCCACGCTCGCGGAGAGAAAATACGCTGCTCGAAAGAAAAAAGGACTATTTAATTTGCAAGCGCTTACTGCTTGTGAATAACTGAAAATTAACTTGAAGTAGTAATTAAATAATTCTTTCGTATATTTCATCATTAATTCCTTCTGCTTAATTGTCATTACCTACAAGTTTATTTGATGTTCCTGGTATTTGAAGTGGCTTACTGCTAGTTAGAAAAATTCAGACTAATAACAAATTGAGCACACTTATCTAGCAATGTTTGCTAAAAAATAATCACAGACAAGCACTATTGGTAGATTATGAAGAGTTAACTATAAAGTTTGAAATCTATATCGTGTTTCACATACCTCTGAAATACTAAGTAAATTGACAAAATGTATGTAATTATGTAATGATGGTAAAATTCAGCCTGAGACCGGTTGCATCGGAATTACATCGAGATTTGGCGGAAATTATAGTTTGTCGGAAAAATGTAACGGCAATTTCGTTTGAGCACTTCGTAAAAACGAATTTTATAATAGGTATGGCCACAAGTGCCTTGCAAATTGTTGATCAATTCCTGATTCGTGTGAAGACGAGTGGTATTTAATTAGAATATTCCACGAATAAAATTACCTCTAAAAATTGAAAATGCGTCAATATTAATTGTATTATGTTAGCGCACTGAAGTCTGAACGACAGAACATCCAATGATGGAGGTAGCTTGTGTTTGGCCATCATTAAAGAGGTAGTAAAAAAATAGGACATTTTTAGGATACACCGTCACCTACCTTATTAAAAAGCACTTGCACCTACTCATACACTCTCAGACGTAAATCAAAATGTCTGAATCGATATTGCCAATCGTTATTCTGTGACGTCGAAGTAAAAGATAAAACTTGATGCTCATTATGCAACTACAGCGCAATGCGTAACATTCACTGGACATTTTTACTTCACAAAAAATAACACACCATTACACATTATAACTGCTTGTAGCCAAATGTCACAGTTTCTATATCAGAGTGACAAAGTACGTAAATATAAAAGGGCCATCGCGCTCGCTTGATTAAATTGCATTCTGAGCGATAAATGTAAAAATTTTTCACTAAATCGCATCTATTTAGAACCCAAATTGCCGCGTGTAACTGCTTGCAGCTCCCCGTTTTGTAGCAGAGGTATAAATATTAAAATGGAAATGTTTTAAAACCTTGTCATGAAAATAATATCGTTACATTTGTACGTGCACTGAATGTCCCTGTCTGTGAAGGCTGACGTGACTTTATAGAGTATCGACGAGGCTGTTTCGATATTCAGACTTACTGGACTGTGGCTAATCGCCTCTAATCTAGTCAATGAGTGTGTTATTTATACGAAGGAAATAGGAGCTGCATTTGTTTCCAGCTGAAAGTAGATTTGCATCACCCTAATTAATATCACATGGCATAATGGAAATGACTGCCAGTCGTAGAGGAATTTTGTGAACAATGCATAGTGATTTAGGGACTGTTTTAACATTCAGTGAAAATGAGTATTTATTTTCAAATTTGCAGGATTTAGAGGAATAATTATAGCATCTCTTATTCCCTTTAGACTTTTACCACGCGTAATGAAAAGGTCTGATTTTCTGACAATCCAATGTTTTTTGTGTTTTCACCTATTACTAAAGTGTCAGCAAAACAGTTCTCAGAATTTAATTACTATAATTATTTTTACTAAATAGATAAATTTAATACAGAAAACAATTTATGCATAGCCTGTGTAAATGCAATGAGATAGTAGCGTACAACTTCACGAATACTGTATTAGCAAATAGCACAATATGTTGATAATACATCATTGTCACCTACCGGAAAACCTTTTTATTGAAATGAACGTAATAAACCATTTATTGATAAAAAATGACAAAATATACCCATTTTAATAATGAATAAAATTATTCCATTATTTAATTATGAGATACAGTTAGAAAATATATATTTCCGAAATAATATCGCTAAATATGTGAGATGATAAGAAAAATCCTCACCTATCGGATCTTTAGTTTATGGATTATCTCAAATTATGGATATCCTCATCTTACTGAAACACTACTTAAACACCTACTATATCGCTTATATACTTACCGTGCTCAAAAAACAAAAGTAAATGTTAGTGAAAAAATTAGTGAATAAGTTTTAAAGAGGTAACTCGTTACTACTTCAAATTTCTGTTAAATTAGAACAAGTGGGTGAAATGTATATATTTAAAGACTCCATTACCTTTATCATTTTAGCAATGCGTTTCATGACCTTGCTTTATAAAATCAGCAGAATAGTAATTATTTCATAAGAAATTCATGTAGAACGCATTTCATACACAAAACCATGTAACTATCACTGACTTAGCGTGGGGGCAAAAAGGTGCAAACTCTACTCATGAAGAAAAAAAAACATCAGCATGACCATAAAAATTATTACCGTGGAATAAGACTCCCTTTCTTAATGTTTCTTTAGAAATGGTTTAAAGGTCCTTTTTTTAGACAGACATTCATTCACATAATAATTTTTTTATTTAAAAAAATTTCAAACTTGAAATTATATCTAAAGATTGTAAGATCTTAAATAAAAAATTATTATGTGAATGAATGTCTGCCTAAAAATAGAACCTTCAAACCAATTCTAAATTATTTCAACTGTGAAAATTCATTTTTCTCCAATAACACGAAATCTACTGTGATTTGCAGGGTATCAGCAGAGATGATATTTCCACCGACTTCAATAAAATCGACCCTAATTTTACATTAAATATATTGTTTTGTTAAATGTAAAATTTACGCAACTTAAACATACGTAAATCACACGGAAGAGTGAAAGCCGTCCGATTATGCCAACGGTGAAATATAGAAAACTGACGTTTTGTTCAAATTCAGTGTTATAGATTGTGGAGGACAAGATATATTTCACTGGGAAAGTGATGGGCGAGTATGGTAGGCACATGCTCTTTGTCAGCCGTTGATTGCTGACTCCCGCTTGCACGTGGATATGTTTTGGACGTATTAACTAGCATATGTTTCTATTCATCATGTTTTCTTTTTAATTCTGTAAATCTGTTTTGAATACGAACACAGAAATAGGCACACTGAATGAACACCTTTCAAACAAGGTTCGAGAACCGTAAGCGAGAATTCTCACGGGAATACAATCTTAATTCTATTATCACGATTAATTCACAGTCAAGAAATTCTGCACGTAGTTGAAACACAGGTGAGGTTTCTTCCTTATGAGGAAAAACCACGTCATTTCACATTCTCGAATAAACTTTACTTTTTCGCCTGGGTGCCCTTCAATACATAGTGAATTTTTGCTGCAAGTTGAATTGTTTGAGGGTACTGATATTCTGCGCTAGAATATACAAAATCGAATACATAAATAAAATTTTGGGTCTCACATGACAGAGTTTCTGTAGACGTGATTTACCTTCGCACTTGAATGTAGATGAGCAACTTCTGTAAATAGTAAAAAATTGTTTGAGTAATTCAAGCAAAAACGTAACAAAAAATTCACACTTCCAACTATACGAGAACTACTTAACTTATGAAACAAAATTTATATTGTATAATGTAGATTGTCTCCATTACACAATGAACATTAGATTGCCGGGGTCTGACATTGCGATGGAGGTTAATGCGGGAATACGCAGGACAAAATCTATAATCCACAATATTGACAGCTAATGTAATAACACTGCGTAGGTTAGAATTCATGCGTGTCTAGTATTTAAATATTAGTCACTTCTGCTTACTGATGTATCTAATCTATCGTCACAATTACCTTTCTCTTCGTAAATAGAAAAAAAATTCACAATACTGTTTAGCACACTTTGTTTACGTAACAAATACTGTCGACAGGAATCAATAAATTCGACCGATTAGAGCAGCTGTAGCTTTACGCGTCTAAGGGATACAAAACCTCTTGAAATAACTTTCTTCAGCTGAAGTATTGCGGTCCATTTTTTTCTGAACAGGATCTGATTATTCAAAATTCCAAACGCATTTTCATTTTTTTTATAATGGTCTGGTTTGGGACAGTTTGTTCCAGTGTGCGTCGTCGGCCGGTTCCTGGGTCGGCAGCGACCTAACGGCCAACGGGCGCGGGGGCGGGGGCGATTGGGGGCGTGTTGGACCTGTGTGGCGGGCCGGGGTCGTGAGGGGCCGGGGGGGCAACGCTTCAGCCCCCCTCCACCTCCACCGTCAGCACGACGTTCCCGGCGGCGGCCGCGGGGGCGACGGGGGCGGCGGCGGCGGTGCGGGCCGACCTCCACTATCAGGCTCAGAAGCGATTATCCCGCTGTGAAATTTTCAACGGCGTAAGCCTCAAACGATGAGGGAGCACTTTAAATAAATATTCGCAGCCCTCGAGGGGCGAAGGCAGAGAGGAGCGGCGAAGCCGACGGGAGACAGGGAGGGCGGGATGGGAGCGGACGGGGCTGGAGAGGGAAGGGTGGGCCTTGAGACTCGTCGAGCGGGGCGTAATGGAGCGGGATAGCGTGAGGACAGTGGGGTTAACAGAGGGGGGACTGAAGGCAGGCCAGGGTGTAAATGGAGAAAACGGGAAAGGTCGGCCAATCGGAAAACGGTGAGGTAGATGGGAGGTGGAGCAGGAGGACAGAGGATGAGGAGATGGACAGTGGGTGAAGTGAGTGGGTGAGGCGGAACAGCGGGCGGGTGATGGCTGAGTAGTGCATTGGGTGCAGCGCAGTAGTGGGGATTGGGGAAAGATGAGAGCGGAACGGAGTGGGGCGGGGAGGGGAGGAGAGGAGCTGGTCAGGGCGGGACGTGACGGGGCGGAGGAAGCGCCGAGGTTGGGCAGGGAAGGGGCGGGACGCGGCGAAGCGCGTCAGGGCGGAGTGGGGTGGGGTGGGACAGAGCGGGGGTGAGGGCGAGGGCGAGGGCGAGGGGTGGGCGAGGCGGAGGCGGGGGCGGGGCGGAGGCGGGGGCGGGGCGGAGGCGGGGGCGGGGGCGGGGTGGAGGCGGGAGCGGGGCGGGGCGGAGGCGGGGGCGGGGGCGGGGCGGAGGCGGGGGCGAGGCGGAGGCGGGGGCGGGGCGGAGGCGAAGGCGGGGCGAAGGCGGGGGCGGGGCGAAGGCGGGGGCGGGGCGGAGGCGGGGGCGGGGCGGAGGCGGGGGCGGGGCGGAGGCGGGGGCGGGGCGGAGGCGGGGGCGGGGCGGAGGCGGGGGCGGGGCGGAGGCGGGGGCGGGGCGGAGGCGGGGGCGGGGCGGAGGCGGGGGCGGGGCGGAGGCGGGGGCGGGGCGAAGGCGGGGGCGGGGCGAAGGCGGGGGCGGGGCGGAGGCGGGGGCGGGGCGGAGGCGAGGGCGAGGGCGAGGGCGAGGGCGAGGGCAAGGGCGGGGGCGTGGGCGGGGCTGGACAAGGCGAAGCGTGGCGGGTCGACGCAATGTCTGCGAAAGAGGCGAAGCCTGAAAGCAGCCTGTAACCCTCGTATCTGCGACTTACGCGGCCCCGACGCCAGCTCGCCGCCCCCGCCCGCCCGGCCCCGCCCCCTACGCTGCGCTGACAAACGTTAGGGCTTTGACTGCACGCGCCTCGCCGGGCCCCTGGGCAGCGAAGGGTGACGCCAAGGGTTACGCCAAGGGCCCGCCCCTCCCCTCCCCCTCACCCTCCCCAACGCAGCCGCCGCTCGACGGGGCACAGACAAATGAAAATCAACACCCAGTGTTTGTCGAAACAAGGCCAAGGTGGACACAACCGCTATTAGAGTGGGTTCGTACGCGCACTGGCTTTTTGCTCTCTGCTGATCTACTGCTTACTTTCCTCTTTGTGGAGCTCTGGCGGAGTTACTGGAAGGATATTTCATGGAAGACTTGTTCCCATTGGGAGTGGATTGAGTTCATGTACGCCCTCTCTTCACTGATATTTGTCTTCTATTCCTGTGCACGCTTGTCTTTTTATGACGGATGCCACAATGAGTAATATCACTACCTAAAATTCCAGGTTTGGTATCCTTATTTGCCTACATGTCTCTTGCCTGCGCAAAATAACACGTTAATAATTTTCATCTCTTCAGTAAACTTTAATTATTAATGTCTTGATTATACAATCATGACTATACAATCACGTGTTATCGACAAAATAAATCTAATTCAATTTGAAGATTTCTTGAGAGTTTTGATATTTTTAAAATCTCTTGTAAACATAGTGAATAACTTCATTTACTTAACATTTTTTGGTACCTCTGATTAGTATTATGTTTGCAAGAATGTCCGTCGACGTTTGGACAGGACTATCGCAACAAACAATCAACTCTACTTCATTCCCACAATTGTCTCTCTTGGGCATAAGGGCAACATTAATGTCCGACAGGACAGAGGTTTTACTCCTGCCAAGTTTCTCGTGTCTTCCAAAATGTTTTTTGCCAGCTTTTTTGGTCTTGCCCTGCGCCGACTCTGCGAGAATAATTCTTGTGCGTGTACGCGTTACAGAACACTCCTGAGGTTCAGTTGTGGCAAGTGGCTTAAACCGATACATATAGGTGGCCCAAATCAGGCATAACAATGTGATTTTTTTAAACACGTTCAGAAACATTACGTGGTTGTCACGACCTCGAAAAAGCTTCTTCTGGTACCTTTTTCACAAACAGTCAAAAACAATCTTTGAAATAATTATTACATTTTAATTTTTGGGCACTGAAATGTTTTAGGAAGTGATTGAAAGAACAGAGCCAGCGCAAGTGAAGAACAATAAATGCTCTTACAGTTACTTTGTTAGCTAAATCTTATTTCTGCTTCCGTTATTCGAAGTGAAAGTTTCATATTCACCTGTATATACTATTAACATAATTAACACATATATTAATAATAGTTTATTATTAATATTATCATTGTAGTTAAACCTTCTCGCTCAAAATTTAACTGCGAGTGGTCGCGTGGATTACAATTGCTATACATTAAAAATATATTAACAATATTTTGCAAACAAATCGTCTTTCAGTTCAAATATTACTGTAGATATATTTTTTTTGTCACAATGCTTGCACTATTGAATGTTTGTTTGTTATTGTGTTATTGTTATTTCAATGTGATGTTGTTTATTGTTGTTCTTGTTTGTTTGTCTTTTTTTCTCTCTCTGAATTGGACAATTAGTTTAAAACCATTTTTAGAAAGAACCAGAATTGTATGGTTTCTTTACATGTCAATAATATATGTACAATTGTATTTGCCGAATGTTCCAGTAAAACAAATTGCAAATAAAGCAGATGTTAGAAAAAAAAGTTCAAATATGTACAAGTAATGGTATCTAATTTATTGAACAATTACAAAATACTATTAAATATATTAGAACGATGATATATTACAAACTCTATGAAATGCTACACACAAATGCAGTATTATTTCTCTATAACTCAATAGCTGAAGCCTTCTACGAAAGGTACCTAAAAGTCCATGCTAAACCTTTGTCAACTCTCAGTGTAAACAGCGAACATAAGATTGTATTACAATTATAATCCATGTGACCATTGAAGGGTAAACTGCCACAGGGTCATACCCAATTGCAGTTAAAATAAAAGATACGTAACGTGTAACGCACAAAAAATGTCTACAGTATGCATTGAATCTCTAGCAAAGACAAGAAGTGAAACTCTAGTTCATATAAAAGCATTGTAGTTATCGACAATTCAGAAATCTGTCATTCTATCTATGAATCTATCCTGATTAACAACTGACTTGGGCATTTGTAATGGAAAACTAATATTCTAAAGATTTTGAAGTGACCTGCATTAGTGTAACTGCACGACTGTGCGTTAGTAGGTACATTTTTCCGTGTGTTTAGTAACACAAATTTACAGATAATGCACAGCAACGTATGAATCATGCATAGATATACGACATATGATGCTACACAGCAATATCGTCCAGTTTTCGCAAGGATTTCTGTAGGCTTATTATATTAGGTAGCTCCACACAAAAAACAAGAAGTGTGTTAAATCAGTAGAACATCCAGAATAACAGGGACTTTATTCACAATTATTAAAAGCGAAATGTGATGACTGTTTTCCCTCAAAAACGTTTACAAAACTTTTTCAAACTTATTTTAATTTTTTTATTCCAATTTCTTCTCGAATTGCGTAAAGGACGCTTAGTAGAATGATACTGGTCTCGTGTTCTTTGAAATATATGATTTTTTGCAAATTACAAAATTGTAATATTTTGAGGCGTCCTGCTAACTACAATATTGAAGACAGCAATTTTTTTAATGGAATGTTCTTTCAAGACAGATTTTCATATGAGTTCATATACATTTTTTCAAAAGATTGAGTAGTCGCCTATAAATAAAAATAGAGCCACTCTTTCATTTTTTTAAATTTTTGTTCTCAAAAATCGCTCCAAATATTTCTGTAAAATTATTGTTTCGAAAAAAGTATTTTTAAGTGATTGCTGCAACCGATTACCTTATAGCAGTGCGACATTTGAAGATGTCCAACGTCGAAACAAGATCTGAGAACAGTTGGTAACAATTATAATGGAATGTGATACCAAGGTAGTTGCGTGGATCTTCATAGTAAGAAGGTTTATTAAAAAAGTGAAATGACAAAAAATATCGTAAAATTCAGTATTTTCTTTTTTGCTTAGAATGGAACATTCTGTAAATACTTGAAATATATTGCTTACAATGGTTTGTTATTGTCAAAATATCTGTTTTAAACTCGCAAGTTCGGAGAGATGAATCTTGGAACGAGAATTTTGGAGAAAATCATCTGACCGGCTTAGACGCTAGCGTAAACCGTAGACAGGAGGGCGGACGGAAGGATGGACAGACAGAATTTCTAACCGTCGTAAACCAATATTTCGGTATCGAGGACAAACCGTGGATTCTGATTATACATCATTTTATAGAAAGTAATTTGCTGCAAATAGATACAACATTACCCATTTTCACTCTCAGGGTCTCATAATAAGAGGTTTTCTTACAAAAAGCCGCCACTTTCGCCTGCAGCATTACAACACTTTCTCTTAATCATGTGTTTCTAATGTGGCGAGAAATAAAAAATAAATCTTAGTCAAATATATCTATTATAATGGTATTGGCATAATACTGAAAACACTAAACCGAACAATCCTAAATATGCATAACCAAAATTCCATTTTTTTTCGTAAATAAAATATAATCAAAAAACGAAACGACTATGTCACGATGTGTCGCAAAGTGGACACTAATTCAGAATAAATGTAGGAACCAAATCAGTAAATATGTGTTAACTTAAGCGGACATCGTCTGAAAAGAAAGCAATTTGCTCGATATATTCTATGGAGGATAATGACCCTTCAATGACAATCGCTGACGTTGCTTTGGAAGGAGTTAATCCCATTAGTTCTTGGACTAACAGCTGCTCAATGGGATATAATTTTCCATGTCCAGAAATCTAACTAAGTATTTATTTTACAATACTAATAAGAGTATTTTAACCATTAAACAGTGTTATGACATGTATAGCCAATTACTTTATTATATTGCAAATTACTCTCTCTCGAACTTGCTGGCAACTCAAGGTACGCTGGCTTCAATATCTCTGAAGTGAAACTGATGGATTTGAAATTACTACACTAATCTGAAGGAAACAGCGTTCAACACGCTAAAGCTTTTTCGGTGTCACAAAAGGTAAAACTTCCCTGTTTTCACAGGACGTTTTATATGCGTATTTTACGTCGCCTGTATTTCAGTAATGAATAGTGGATTCATAAAACCCCATCCACTTTTTTCTTTACACATAAAAACACAGAATACGTTGCAGAATACGTACATGGCCTTTAGAGGAAGTGAACCGTATTCAAAAAAGGAAGACATTTACTGAAATAATACCGAAAGGAGTTGTTTTAGTGTACATTTCTCTGCTTAGAATTATGTCATACATAAGTCGATGTATCTCCAACCACGTAAAAAATCCATGTAAAAACCATGTAACCATGTAAAAACTGCCTACAATCCACAAAGACTTATCATAGAAGAACTTTTTGAATAATTTCATTATAATGATTATAATTATTATGATACTAAAAGAAAAAAGGAGAAGATTTGTATGGGAGATAAAATGGATGGCATTATTCAACTTATTAGTTAAAAACGAATCATTTTTTTATTTTATATATTCATCAATTTCATCGAATATTAGCTCGTATCAACAAATTCATATCCAATTTCGAAATCCATAAGCTGTTTTGGGATTCTGTTCAGCATAATCCAGGCCAGTGACCAATAAAGCACAAAAATACACGGTATAAAATAAGCCATCATTTAAGTGTTTATGCCTCTTGCGTCGCCTTGTCGAGTTATTCCACTAACACCCAGTGTATGCGGTATCAGATTGCACTTCAGCCGTCATCGGACGTCGCCTGCAGGCCAGCGCACCAGCTCTGCACCTGCGTGCTGCGGGCAGTCGGCGGCGCTCGCCCCTGCTCACCTCCCTCGCGCCAACACCTCTCGCCACCCTCACCGACAATAAATCCAACCCTGCCAAACACCCCTCCAACCCCCCCCGCCAAACCCCCCCGCCAACCCCCCCCGCCACCCCCCCACCACCCCCCCCGCCACCCCCCCGCCAACCCCCCCCGCCAACCCCCCCGCCAACCCCCCCGCCAAACCCCCCGCCAAACCCCCCGCCAAACCCCCCGCCAAACCCCCCGCCAAACCCCCCGCCAAACCCCCCGCCAAACCCCCCGCCAAACCCCCCGCCAAACCCCCCGCCAAACCCCCCGCCAAACTCCCCGCCAAACCCCCCGCCAAACCCCCCGCCAAACCCCCCGCCAAACCCCCCGCCAAACCCCCCGCCAAACCCCCCGCCAAACCCCCCGCCAAACCCCCCGCCAAACCCCCCGCCAAACCCCCCGCCAAACCCCCCGCCATACCCCCCGCCAAACCCCCCGCCAAACCCCCCGCCAAACCCCAGTGCCACCGCTGCCGCCGCCACCAACATCGCGTGCCTCCGCACTAGCTCCCTCGCCACCCTTACCCCCACTAACCCCACCAAAATCCGCCCCCGCCAACCCCGCCCCCGCCAACCCCGCCCCCCGCCAACCCCGGTCACACCATTCCCCAACCGATGTCGCCCTTGCCGCCCCAACCATAACCGCCGCGCCCCGCCCCGCCCCCGCGCAGTCAGCGCCCTTCGCGCGCCGCCGCCGCTTTCATTTCCGCCGCCCTCCGCCGCCCAACGCGGGGCCGGAAGCGCGACCCGGGAGTCAAACCGACGGGCCGCCGCGCCGCCGCCAGCTCGAAATATCCGCTTGCAAAGTCGAGTGTAAATAATGCGCGCCGCGGAGCGAGCCGGCCGGGGATCGAACACGCCTCCCCCCCGGGGAGCTCCCGCGCCGCGCCGCTGACGTCGGAGCCCCATCAGCCCTGGGCAAACGGGTGGACAGCGGGCGGGACTAGGAGATAGGGAAGGCTGGTGGGAAATGGTTGGGCGAGAGGTGTCGCGCAAGTGTGTGGGATAAAAAGTCGAGAGGATGAGATGGATTAGAGATAACTAAACAGAGAGAAGAGAGGGAGTGACAAAGATCGATAGAGAGTGACAAAGATCGATAGAGAGTGACAAAGATCGATAGAGAGTGACAAAAATCGATAGAGAGTGACAAAGATCGATAGAGAGTGACAAAGATCGATAGAGAGTGACAAAGATCGATAGAGAGTGACAAAGATCGATAGAGAGTGACAACGATCGATAGAGAGTGACAACGATCGATAGAGAGTGACAACGATCGATACAGAGTGACAACGATCGATAGAGAGTGACAACGATCGATAGAGAGTGACAACGATCGATAGAGAGTGACAACGATCGATAGAGAGTGACAACGATCGATAGAGAGTGACAACGATCGATAGAGAGTGACAACGATCGATAGAGAGTGACAACGATCGATAGAGAGTGACAACGATCGATAGAGAGTGACAACGATCGATAGAGAGTGACAACGATCGATAGAGAGTGACAACGATCGATAGAGAGTGACAACGATCGATAGAGAGTGACAAAGATCGATAGAGAGTGACAAAGATCGATAGAGAGTGACAAAGATCGATAGAGAGTGACAAAGATCGATAGAGAGTGACAAAGATCGATAGAGAGTGACAAAGATCGATAGAGAGTGACAAAGATCGATAGAGAGTGACAAAGATCGTTAGAGAGTGACAACGATCGATAGAGAGTGACAACGATCGATAGAGAGTGACAACGATCGATAGAGAGTGACAACGATCGATAGAGAGTGACAACGATCGATAGAGAGTGACAACGATCGATAGAGAGTGACAACGATCGATAGAGAGTGACAACGATCGATAGAGAGTGACAACGATCGATAGAGAGTGACAACGATCGATAGAGAGTGACAACGATCGATAGAGAGTGACAACGATCGATAGAGAGTGACAACGATCGATAGAGAGTGACAACGATCGATAGAGAGTGACAACGATCGATAGAGAGTGACAACGATCGATAGAGAGTGACAACGATCGATAGAGAGTGACAACGATCGATAGAGAGTGACAACGATCGATAGAGAGTGACAAAGATCGATAGAGAGTGACAAAGATCGATAGAGAGTGACAAAGATCGATAGAGAGTGACAAAGATCGATAGAGAGTGACAAAGATCGATAGAGAGTGACAAAGATCGATAGAGAGTGACAAAGATCGATAGAGAGTGACAAAGATCGATAGAGAGTGACAAAGATCGTTAGAGAGTGACAAAGATCGATAGAGAGTGACAACGATCGATAGAGAGTGACAACGATCGATAGAGAGTGACGACGATCGATAGAGAGTGACGACGATCGATAGAGAGTGACAACGATCGATAGAGAGTGACAACGATCGATAGAGAGTGACAACGATCGATAGAGAGTGACAACGATCGATAGAGAGTGACAACGATCGATAGAGAGTGACAACGATCGATAGAGAGTGACAACGATCGATAGAGAGTGACAACGATCGATAGAGAGTGACAACGATCGATAGAGAGTGACAACGATCGATAGAGAGTGACAACGATCGATAGAGAGTGACAACGATCGATAGAGAGTGACAACGATCGATAGAGAGTGACAACGATCGATAGAGAGTGACAACGATCGATAGAGAGTGACAACGATCGATAGAGAGTGACAACGATCGATAGAGAGTGACAACGATCGATAGAGAGTGACAACGATCGATAGAGAGTGACAACGATCGATAGAGAGTGACAACGATCGATAGAGAGTGACAACGATCGATAGAGAGTGACAAAGATCGATAGAGAGTGACAAAGATCGATAGAGAGTGACAAAGATCGATAGAGAGTGACAAAGATCGATAGAGAGTGACAAAGATCGATAGAGAGTGACAAAGATCGATAGAGAGTGACAAAGATCGATAGAGAGTGACAAAGATCGATAGAGAGTGACAAAGATCGATAGAGAGTGACAAAGATCGATAGAGAGTGACAAAGATCGATAGAGAGTGACAAAGATCGATAGAGAGTGACAAAGATCGATAGAGAGTGACAAAGATCGATAGAGAGTGACAAAGATCGATAGAGAGTGACAAAGATCGATAGAGAGTGACAAAGATCGATAGAGAGTGACAAAGATCGATAGAGAGTGACAAAGATCGATAGAGAGTGACAAAGATCGATAGAGAGTGACAAAGATCGATAGAGAGTGACAAAGATCGATAGAGAGTGACAAAGATCGATAGAGAGTGACAAAGATCGATAGAGAGTGACAAAGATCGATAGAGAGTGAGAATTGGAAGAAGAAAGCGAACGAAATGGAAGCGTGTGAGAGTTATTTAAGTACGATCGATGTTTTGGCAAGGCAAAATGAAGTGAGAGAGAGGAAACGACACAGGCAGCTGCAGAGTAAGTTAGCGTGAGGTGGAGGGAGGTAATGCAAGGAGATGCTTGTTGAAGAGGTGAGATGAGAGAGGATAAGGTGGGAGGAGGTGGGAGGACGAGACGTGAGAAGGAATTTGTGAAAAGATGAAACGCGATAGGACCAGATGGAACGAAGTTTTAAAATGGGTGATAAAATAAGTGAAGACGGGGTGATATTTGACGCGGAGAGAGACATGGTGCCGGACGACGTGGGTGAAGCAATAGGAGACGGGAAGAATAAAAAGAAATTTTCGATGTAAGTGGAGGATAGGAGAGGTCAGGAGAAATAACGGAAAGATAGGATTAAGAGGAAAGATGCGTGGAGCGTATGGCAAAGAACGACTCGAGGTGAGAAAAGATGAGTTGAGGGGAGAAAGGTCAGGGAGGTAGAAATATAGGCGGAGAAGTGAATGGTTAGGCGAACAAAGCGAGATTAAGAGATGGGCAAGAATTGATATATACAAGCAAGAAAAGTCACGGATCGGCGGGAACAAAGAGAAATAGCAATATTAGGGATAGTACATAAAGAGACTTAATTTGACGGGTATAGGTGTTGAAGGGCGAGGATCGCCGAGGAAGGGCGGGAATAGTGCAGAATGTCGGGGCAAGGCGGTGAGGGGAGCGGATCCGAGGGGCGGCGCGGGTTGCAGCGCGAGAGAAAGAGGAAGTGCGGGCGCTGACGACGTGCGCCGTAACGGGCGGAGCGGAACAGGGCGGAGCGTGGTGGGATCGGAGCGAGGCGGGGAGGGGCGGGGAGACGCGGAAAGAAGCGGGGTGGAACGGATCGAGAAAGGCGAGGCGGGGCAGGACAGGACGGTCAGGAAGAGACAGGAAGGAGTGGGAAGGAGTGGGAAGGAGGGGAACGGAGGGGAACGGAGCGGGACGGAGCGGCACGGCGCGGGATGGAGTGGGGCAGGGCGGGGCGGGGCGGAGCGGAGTGGGGCAGCGCGTGGCGGAGTGGGGCAGGGCAGGGCAGGGCAGGGCAGGGCGGGGCGGAGTGGAGTGGGGCGGGGCGGGGCGGGGCGGAGGAGAGTGGGGCGGGGCGGGGCGGAGGAGAGTGGGGCGGGGCGGGGCGGAGGAGAGTGGGGCGGGGTGGGGCGGAAGAGAGTGGGGAAGGGCGGGGCGGAGTAGAGTGGGGAAGGGCGGAGCGGAGTAGAGTGGGGCAGGGCGGGGCGGAGTGGGGCAGGGCGGGCCAGCGCGAAGTGGTTTAGGGCGGTGCGGAGGGGAGGGGATGTCATGCACAGGGTCGGAGGTGAGGCCAGCCGCGCGCACCGCCGAGTGATTCGCCATCGATCCTCGCCCTCCGCCTCCTCCCCCGCCCCGCCGCCCTGCCACCACGGGGGCGACAGCGGGGTCCAGACGAGACGGGGCGGGGCCTTCCGCATTGGGCGCCGTTCGAGCCAGGGGAGCCGATGCCTCTGGAGCACGCCGCTTTCATCAGTTCAGCGCTCTCACCGATACATTTATTTTGTGGAAGCTTGTGGCAATATTAGTATTCGTTAATCGCTGATCTCAATATTTATATTACACTTTACATCGTTCAATTATCGTGTGCCTTCTGTTCCAATGTCAAGCGTCTTTTTTGGCGGGGGGGGGCGGGGAACAATTGTGAACCTGAACATATTCATTTACAAAATCATGATGTACAAACCCAGAATCATGCATCGTGTCCTCTCAGAAAACAATTCCGAAGGCCTTATTGATCCTGGTTGCCTATCTCAACCTATGAAAATAAACAATTCAAAACTTGCCAACAAATCAAAAATGTCCCAATAGATTTGAAGGGTCTAATGAAGGTCATTTATGATAAATATGATTTGGCAACTGAACCCTTTTTCGTTTACCTGCTCGTTCACCACGAATGAAAAAAAAGTATGAAATTACAAGAAATTTCCGCTTGTTTAAATTTGTGAATATACAGTGAGATTTCAGTTGCTGAGCATAGGTCTTCTTTACCTCCTATTTTCGGGAATGTGAAAAATTTCTCATATACATAAGTACATACGGAATAATACACTTTGCATAACTTTTTTATTTCTAAGGTGCAGAAAATAGATTTTGAGATTTTACGGTAATGCAAGTTGTGGGATTTCTGAGACACACTTGTAAACCTACGAATTTGATATCAAGTCTTTCAATTTTGGGGATACTTCTCATTAAAACCCTACAACATTTTGAAAAATTTTCAACAAGAAACTCATTTTGTGACGTGGATATGTAAGAATCGAGATCTTGTAATGTGTGCCAGCTTGTTCAAACATGGAAAATGGAGTTGGAGTTACGTGCTTGAAAATGCAATCAGGTACATCACTTAATGAAAGAATCGCGTGCCGTGTTTGTGACACGCATAAACATTTTATACAAAAATAGAAAAGTTTATGGCAGTGGGTCTCGTATAACATCTACTATATTCAAAAAGTATTCTTTGAATATTGTCAGTCTAATGTAATGAACGTTGCAAACATGTAATTAAAAGTATTTAAATGAGTAAATCTTGTTTCTCATCAAATTTAGAGTTTTTTCCGTCATAGAATATTCCATTTATTGTTCTAATGTCCAATAAAATCGAGCTAATCTCGCCGGTACATCTTGAAAATTATCTCTATTAATTTTTGTCTTATTACTTTTGTTCTATTTCCTCCTCGTTATTTAACAAGTATAATTTACTAACAAATCCTAGATTTTAAATAAGTATTATTTACTTATATGACGCGTTTTGATCCTTTACCAAACTCTAATAAACATAAGGGTAAACTGATAAATATTGTTTTTGAGTTTCAGTCAATATGAGACAAAGATAATTATAATAATTTTATTAAATTTATCAACTCTATTCCCTCATAATATTTTATTCCTTTCTGTAATCTTGAAATTGTTTTCATAAAATATCACATAAGGTTCTGAGTTCTTTTGAGAATCGTAGTAGCCGTAATTCAGCTTATGAATTTATCTGTAAAATTAGAACACCACCTGGTTTCAGCCATATCATGAGAAAGAGGTGCGGTGATGTGGTAACGATGTAGGTGGCGTAGAGATTACACACGCAGTGAGAAATTAGTCGAGAGCCGAGAGTATGTGAAAGTGAGAAAGTTGGTCAGAATACTAATGAGTATTCGAGATGTTGGTCAAAGAAATGGACCGAACTCTTTCTTGACACTAAATTGCTGGGAGATAATTGTGATATTATCTCAGTTTAGAGGCGAATGCGCATACCCTTGTCATCACTGTTTATCAGAATAAAAAATACCTCTTTCAAAAATGTCATTTCAGATTACTTTCGTCACTTTTAGTTATATTTCTTTGAATCAGAATAAAGTATCTGGACATGTAACTTCCGCAAGGGTCTCGCTATCAGACGTGTTTACGTAAAACCAATTCTTTACCCACACGGTGCGGTTGAGCAATGCCTGACGATGCCGGGTGATGCAAAGTGAGATTCGATGTGACCCGATGAAGTTGGTTCAGTAAAAGTGAGACATGGTGAAGCAGGGTGAGGCCAGGTGAGGCCGATTGAAGCTCTATAAGGCTGAGAAAGGTCTGTCGAGGCCTGGTAAAGTTGAACAAGGCTGGGGGATGTCGAGTGAGGCCTGGTGAGCCCTGATGCAGCCTGGTGAAGCCAAGCGGCTTCGGAAGAGGGCAAAAAAAGATCAAATGAGACAAGGTGAGGTTCGGGGAGGCCGGGATTGGCTGAGAGAGGTTTGAAGAAACCCGCGAGAGGCCGGGAGAAGCCGCGAGAAGTCGGAAGAGGCCGCGCAAGGTGGAGTGAGAGCGGGAGAGCGCACGTGCTGCACAGCCGGCGTAACGCGTCGCCGTCAACACACGCAGTCGGTAATTACTCGAGCACCCACTCAATGCGGAAGTGGCCAAGCGAGGGGCGCCTCGCGGCTTCCCTGCCACGGAGCACAGGCCCCGCGCCGGGGCGGCGCCGCGCTCGCGGAGCGGGGAGGGGAGGAGAAGGGAAGAGAAGGAACGGGGAAGGGTGGGGCTTCTCTGCCACGGAGCACAGACCCCGCGCCGGGGTGGGTTGGAGCGTGGCGAATCGGGAGTGGCGGTGCGGGGCATGCCGGGGATGTGCATGGGGGGACATGCAAGGCGGGAACGAGCACGGCGGGAACGAGCACGGCGGGAACGAGCACGGCGGGAACGAGCACGGCGGGAACGAGCACGGCGGGAACGAGCACGGCGGGAACGAGCACGGCGGGAACGAGCACGGCGGGAACGAGCACGGCGGGAACGAGCACGGCGGGAACGAGCACGGCGGGAACGAGCACGGCGGGAACGAGCACGGCGGGAACGAGCACGGCGGGAACGAGCACGGCGGGAACGAGCACGGCGGGAACGAGCACGGCGGGAACGAGCACGGCGGGAACGAGCACGGCGGGAACGAGCACGGCGGGAACGAGCACGGCGGGAACGAGCACGGCGGGAACGAGCACGGCGGGAACGACCACGGCGGGAACGACCACGGCGGGAACGACCACGGCGGGAACGACCACGGCGGGAACGACCACGGCGGGAACGACCACGGCGGAGACGAGCATGGCGGGGACGAGCATGGCGGGGATGAGCATGGCGGGATGGGGAACATGGAGGTACGGGCCGGGGATGGTGGAGCGGGGCATGGCGCAGCGGGGCATAACGGAGCGCGGGTGGAGCGGGATAGGGCGGGTCCGAGCGGGTCATTGCGCTGGCGGGGCGGGGCTCCAGCTAGCACAGGGAAGCCCGTGTTTGCACGCGACGCCGGCGGCGCGGATGAGCGGGCGCGGAGGCCGACTGTGGTGGTGGAAACGGGTGAATTTGTCGGTGCTTCGGTGCTGGTGCTTACATTGCTGGTACACGCAACACATGGATTGTGTTGACGATTCAAAGTTAACGCAAAACGAAATAATGGCGTCAATTCCTCAGGGGTGTGAGGATGCTAGAACGATATTGATATTGGAAATGATAGACGTCGATAGCAAAGCCAAAAATGCCACAGAATTATCTTGCATTTGAAGAGATTGGAAAGAAATGTTTATGTTATTACAAAATATGTATTTCAAAATTATCGTTCCGCTTCCACTACTATTTGCACATTTATCTCGTAACATCCGTAGTGTCGAGTTGTGACTGTTGCACCGAAAAAAAAGAATAGTTGGAGTACATCAGATCCATGATCCTGTAACAAGGGAACTTGTTACAGTATCATGGATCTGGTATACTCCAACTGTTCTTTTTTTGGTGTGTTTATGAAAATTTTGAGCGTAACTCTTAAAACGGCAGTGAATGGAACTGCTCCGCGATAATGTTTCCATAGAATAATGTGCGAGTAATAGAGGTTTTCGGGCGTGCAAATAGCATAGAAGTCAAAGATTAACAACAGATGTCATTTATCAAACCTACTTTTCCATTTGTCATTTCGTTGCTGGCGAGACGTGAAGGGTCATTGAGCGATCCGTGGAGAAAAGGCATGGAAGCGTCGTTCAAAAGCGCAGTGCCAGACAGATGTTCACGATATGGGGCAACAGAGTCACAGAACGTGGCATCGTCGCAGCGGATAACGCGAGACAAGATGAAGGAAAGTTAGCAGGTCGGGGCAGAACGTGGAGGCATAGGGCACAGTGAAACATGACACGCGACGCGGAGCGGAATGGTGTGGGGCGGAGCGGGGCGGAGCGGAGCGGAGCGGGGCGGAGCGGGGCGGAGCGGGGCGGAGCGGGGCGGAGCGGGGCGGAGCGGGGCGGAGCGGGGCGGAGCGGGGCGGAGCGGGGCGGAGCGGGGCGGAGCGGGGCGGAGCGGGGCGGGGTAGGGTAGAGGATCGTTCCGTCGCCGTCGTCGACACGTCACCCGAGCAGTGGTGCTTTGAAGTTACGTGGGTGTTGCCGGCGGCAGCAGCAGGTTAATTAGAGCAAATATTAATAGGGGGTTCGCGGCCCAACGCGGGCCTCGAACGGCGACCTCTGACGTCGCCCGACGCCGCGCCTCCTCTCCCATCCCGCCTCCACCGCCTCCGCCTCCACCCCCGCCTCCGCCCTCACCCCACACCCGCCCCCACCAATACTCTGCCAGCCTCCGCCACCGCCTCCGCCTCTCACGGCCTCCCGGGAGCAGCAAGTGCGAGCTCCAAGACAGTGCGAGCTAAAAGCAAACCTGAGAGTTCAATGGAATTGGTCCGAGATTCCCCGAAGCATGAAGAATTGTCGTTCGAATTTCGTAGTTGATTGAACAGTCTACGTGTCAACTTCTGGCAACAAATACGCCTATTCTATTTGAATAGTTATTGCTCTTGATTATTCGGTGTCGTGTGGAATGCTGGTGCACCAAACTTCCATGGCATTCTTCATGTTCTAACATGACAAAATGTCGACCACCTAAATCAAAATATCAAAGTTTATACAATAGTTGAAATGATAAAAAAAGAATTTTTAGCAAAAAACTGAAACAAGCGTCTGAATCTCTACTGAACACTTTCAGCCCCATGTGACAAATGCTAATCAGTTTGTAGAGATCTCAAGAAACCAACCATCCAACATTGGAAACTACATGAATGAACTAATAACCTCAAATAAATGCATCCTATTTTCGGTTGTATTCTGACATGTCATCTATTTAACTTTGTTGAAAGTCTCTTCAACGTTACGAGTTAAAAAACTGTTTTCAAGAGACGAAATAAATAACATTCTTGTTTGGTGAATTGTCAAGTTTCTTTGTCTCTTCACGAGATCTCAGTTGAGCCTTCGGGCGACAAGTTGAAGTGAGATACCGTTTCTGACAATCTGCCGGCATCATCTTCGGGGCGGACAATTTACAAAAATGACTGTCACTTTCTCCATCACTCACACCATCTTGACATTCAGACACGAAACTTCACATTGCACATATTGCTCCGTCGTGCTTGTTAGGATCAGAGTATGTAATTATTGAAATGTAGTACTTTATTATATCCGTAAAAGGTGATTGTGTATGATTGTGTATGCTGTCTCTATTTTAGAATTTGAGATCTAGCTCTAGAGAACTTAGTTGATTTTTTTCGTAAATTTCAGCGGCAGAAAATCAGCTATTCAGTATCTATTGACAATTATACCTTTAAAGTTTTTTTTCCCTTTTAAAATGTGTTTTGTTTAACAATATATTAACGATTATTACCAATTACGTTACAAACTAGACGTCTTCATCCCAATACAAACATAATCCAGATATCACAAATCATTCAGGCAGAGATCACCTTGAAAGCCAAGCCTGTAACTAGGCACAAAAATTGAGGTTTTCAAATATTATTCACTAATAATTATTAGTCAACTTAAACTTTTATAAAATATTTCATGCACAGCTTTTATAACAACTTGTACTTTTTCATATTTAATTTATATTTTTTAATTATTTTTCGAATCACTAAAATATATCATCCGTGTAATTCCCAAATTCTCTCCAAAATGAATATCTTGTCACTATTTCAATTTGAGCTTACTAATTTATTTTAATAATTTAATAACAATGACGAGGCAAAGAAATTCTTCATTGCAGAATATCCATCAAAAAGACCGTTCAGTGCTCTAAAAGGCTAATCTATTATGAAAAGGCTTAACTAATTTGCATTATCCTTCTTAATGAATATTCGACTCCCAGACATTTCGATTGTTTATACCAAAACTGTTGGATAGTCATAAAACATATTTAATCTTTATTTGTTACGACGACAGTTATGAATATTTCATATTTATTCAAAACTCGTACATTATAAATGTCTCTAAATGATTTTGTAGCTAAATCTTTACTATCTAGGTTAGATATGTGTATAATCTTACCTTATGTAAGAATACGAGTGGAAATAGCATTGTCATTGCTTCCAAATTCTCAAACTTTCTACAGCTCTACAGATTGAAAGAGTTACGGCGATTGCAAAGTGAATCCTTTCAAAACACTTGACACGACTCGGGTCGAAGAGAGGAAGAAGTCGTGGGGTGAAGCGTTTCTCAAATTCGGAGCGTGCACGCGAGGCAGCGAGTGCCGGGCGAGCCGCGACGCCCGCTGGAGAATCCCAAGAGAGCAAGGAACGCCCCGCGCCGCCCCGCGCCGCCCCGCGCCGCCCCGCGCCGCCCCGCGCCGCCCCGCGCCGCCCCGCGCCGCCCCGCGCCGCCCCGCGCCGCCCCGCGCCGCCCCGCGCCGCCCCGCGCCGCGCCCCCCGGCGCCCGCTGCCCGCCGCCTCCACCGCCATTCGGACATCCGCGTTTCTCTGCACTGACACGACCAGCTCACCCGGGGCCGTTCGCGTCCCCTTAAACTGCCCAGTTCCGCTCAAACCCGACTCCCCACGCCCTCCCACGCCCCTATACACACAACATTCCCAAGATTCTTCGCTGCGCCCCACCACTCACGGTCAAACGTTTCACCTCAAGGCACTTGCTAACCTGCCTCACTCCTTTCGCCAAGATCTCACACCTAGCGCTCCTCTGCGCTACATTCCTACTGCACCTTGAACTGACCACCCCCTTCCCCTCCCCTCCCCTCGTCCAGCGTCCATCGACCTCGTCTTTCACCGAAGTTCTTATTATTATTATTATTATTATTATCTTACATTATTCACAGTATCTACTGGTCGGTATGTCAACCACACACAGGTATGATGACCAGGTGTGTGGTTGCTTTACTGAAGGTTCAGATGGCTTCTGACAATACGGCATGTATTCAAAATTACTGTCTTTTGCATGTTATATACATTCCTGGTATCCAAGTGAAGACACTCCAGTGCCCGAAGTGTCATTTTCGGGATCACTCCTGTAGCTGATATTATTATAGGCACAGTTGTCACTTTACTGAAGTTCCACTGAGTTGCGACTTCATAGGCGAGATCGGCATACTTCTGGATCTTCTCTTGATATTTTCCCGATATGTTGAGGGTATTGGGTATTGATATATCGATAAGGAAAACCTGCTGTTGGTTTCTATCAATGTACGTTATATCGGGTCTATTGCCGCCGACATGTCTGTCAGTGATAATGGAACGATCCCAGTAGAGTGTGTACTCACTACTTTCAAGCACATTCTGAGGCACATATTTATAATACGGCACGGAAGTGGCGAGTAAGCCCGTTCTCAATGCCAATAATTGGTGGACCTGCTTCGCCACTTCATCATGCCTCTTTTTGTATTCCACCTGTGCGTGGCTGCTACATCCACTTGTCACGTGTTGGATAGTTTCGCTTGCAGCCTCACATCTTCTACACGAGTCGGAATGAATGGTAGAATCTCTCAGAATGTGTTTTCTGTAGTTCAATGTTGGTACCACTTGGTCCTGGATAGCTATCATGAAGGCTTCTGTCTCCGGAAAGAGATCCCCGTGCTGGAGCCATGCGTGCGACGCAGAGATGTCGACTTCTGGTTTACTCAGCTCGTGAGGGTACCTTCCATGCAGTGCCTTCGCTTTCCATAAGGTTATCTTCTCTTCCGTTTCAATGATTGGTTGAACAGGCGGATCAAGCTTTTTCAAGTTCAGAGGACTATAGTTATTATCAACTGCGCTCACTGCTTGCTGAACTCTCCCACAATGTTCCAAGAAGTATCTTCTGAGTGAAGCAATTTGAGAGCTGTGTAGATTTATGAGATCTACAATACCTCGCCCTCCTTGCGACCTTGGAAGGGTAAAACGCTCAGTACTTGAATGGGGATGATGTTTTCGGTGTTGAGTCATAGCGGTTCGAATTGTTCTCTGGAGGTTGTCGAGGTCGGTATTGCTCCATTTAATAACGCCAAAGGAGTATGTCAGCACTGGAATAACAAATGAATTGATGGCCTGCACAAGGTTTCTAGCAGAGAGTTGAGTTTTTAAGAGTCCATGCAATCGTTTACACACTTCAGTTGTTAGTATGTTCTTAGTAACAGTGTGTTTGATTCGGAGTGACTGTTGGAAACCCAAGTATTTGTAAGTTTCATGGGGTTCCATGAAGGTAATCTTTGGTTCATTATCAGTTTCCAAATTTATAACTTGCATATGACCCCGAATGATATTCACTCTCCTGCACTTATCCAAACCGAATTTCATCTTAATGTCGTCAGTGAACTTCTCCGTCACGTTTATTAGTTGCCGCATATGACTCTCAGTGTCTGCATAGAGCTTCAGGTCATCCATGTAAAGGAGATGTGAGACACGAAGAAGAGTTGAGTTCCCCTTTTTAAGAGCGATTCCATAATTAGATGAATTAAGTAGAGTAGAGAGGGGATTCAAGGCTAAACAGAACAATAAAGGGCTTAAAGAGTCACCCTGGAAAATCCCTCGGCGGATGTGTATAGTATCTGTGTGGACAGATTGTTTTCCATTAGAGAGATACAGTTTTGTATTCCATCGACTCATCGCAGTTTTCAGGAAGTTTTGGATAAACGGGTGGACCTTGTATACATCCAAACATTGAAGGAGCCAAGAATGGGGCACGGTGTCGAATGCTTTAGCGTAATCTATGTAGCATGCGTACAAGTTTCTTTGTTTTTCAAGCACTTGCCCCATAATTACAGAGTCTATAATGAGTTGCTCCTTGCATCCCTGAGATCCAGGTCTACATCCTTTCTGTTCATTTGCTAAGATGTTCTGTTCCTCAATGTGTGTCATCATCATTTGTGAAACACAAGATGTTATGAGTTTGTAGAAAGTTTGAAGGCAGGTTATAGGCCTGTACTTCGAGGGGTCTTTAGTGTCACCCTCCTTTGGTAACAAAAATGTTCTACCTTCAGTGAGGAAGTAAGGTAGATTTTCTGGATTGTGAAGAAAATATTGAATTATATTAGCTATATGATGGTGAGTGCTGGTAAATTTTTTGAGCCAATAATTGTGGAGGCCATCACTGCCTGGTGCCTTCCAGTTATGTGCTTTGTTCAAAGCTGCTTGGACAATTTCTACGGTGATGATTGGTTCACCCATTAGAGGAATATCTCGGTGTCTGTCATATTCCATTTCAATCCACGTCCTATCTGGGTTGTGGGACACAGCAGATGACCAGATAGGCTTCCAAAAGTCCTCTATTTGTGCCTTTGAGGGAAGCTTTGACTCTTCCATATCATTTACAAGCCCTTTGCCCTGTGACATATTCCTGTAGAATGCCTTCTGGTTTCTGTTAAAAAGATAATTCTGTTGCTTCCTCGTAGTGCAATTCCTGTAGCGTCGAAGGCGTTTTGTTAACGCTAAAAGCTTTTGTCGTAGGGTGTCAAGATGTTCTGTTATTGTTGAATTCAAGGGCTCGTGCTTCGTATGTATTTTTGTGTTGATAAGGATGTTATTCACCTTTCTTCTCAGTTTTTCTGAGGTATTTCCATTTTTAAATTGTGTGAGTCTCCCAATATCTCTCCTAGTGCTTTCTATACGATTCACCAGCCGTCTTTCCCAAGGTGGCATTCTTTTTTCACTTCGATCATTGTGGGCAGTTGCTACGCGGCTGAAAAGCTTGGAACCGTTACATCTTGAAGCCACAATCGCAGCACAATAAATTGCTGTGTGTACTTCTTCGAAAGATGGTCTTTGTTGTATATGTTGTGGCAGTACTTTCTCATTCAAGACGCTGATTGCTCTTGCTAATTTCTTCGAGCAATTTTGTCTGGGAATGAGATAGCGGTTCAGTGGGTCAGTTCCTTCAAATTCCGCAAGTGCGACTGCAAATTCATTGCGAATTTGCACCTCTTCTCTACTCTTATCATCCATACTTTCTGACATGCTTGTTCCATTGTCATCGTGAGTTTGCACAGCTGATATCTCCACTGCCCTCAGATTACTAGGTTCTGAGGAGTTAAGCATGTTTCTCACTTCTTCCTTGATTGCTTCCAAAACTGGGGCAGAGAGGAGATTTTTCTGAACAATTGCTCGACGCTGATCCGCTATTCTTTGCTCACTAACTTCAGAATCAGGGAAACGGTGAAGAAATCTTTGATGTAACTTTTGTCGGTATGCCGTAGTGTCAGTCTCCATTTTGGTAATGGTGTAGTATTCACGCATGATGAAGGTATTTATTTCTATAGTCCACTTCATCCTTCTGCGTTGCCTGCCTGCGGCAGTGGTCTCTGGAAGCAATGATTGCTTCTCTGGAAGCACTTGCGGCAGGTGCAGCTATAAGTGGAGATGGATGGGTGCTGCTATGTTCGGCTGTAGTATATTCGGGGTTATCCCCGATCAGGGCCCGCCTGTTCAGCTCCTGATCACCACCGGCTCGCATGCTGTCACCTCCAGCGGTGGCTCCGAAGGTGCCCTGGCGCTCCCCAGGCAGCGGCTGCTTTTCCGAGGCCTTACGACGCATATTCCGTGTCTCCATATCTCTATGGGTGTGCCATCGCCCTGTTTGCCGCCAAATTTTCTGACGTTGCCCGTCTCCCACGTGGCTAAGTTCTCAATTGCTCGGACGTAGGGCTGGACTTTGGGAGACTTATTATTATTATTATTATTATTATTATTATTATTATTATTATTATTATTATTATTATTATTATTATTATTATTATTATTTATTATTATTATTATTATTAATTATTATTATTATTAGTAGTAGTAGTAGTAGTAGTAGTAGTAGTAAGTAGTAGTAGTAGTATTAGTATTATTATTATTATATTATTCTAATAATAATAAATATTAATAAACGTAAAACAAAATTAAAATAATATTTTACATCCTCTCAGCTCAGATCTTCTGGAATACGGTAGTGCCCTCACCGAAGCTGCACCGCTTATGTGTAGTGAGCGGGCAGTGAATCCCGGCTTCTTCCACTTCTCTCATATTTACCCCGACCTCCACCGCTACGCCCATCTTTCTTTGCTCACTCCCCCTAATTTGAACATTACCCATCTCTGCTTTATCCCGTCTCAAAACGCTCATTCTGATATCTGCAATCTCTGCCTAAGTCGACGCTGTCTCACGCGGCTCGAACCACGCCTCATTGGGTCAACTCTACCCTCTCGTGCGTCCACTCTTCGTATAGATTACCTTCGCATTCCCACCTCCGCGACCGGCACCAAAACCTCGAACTGGCTTTTCCTCACAATGCACATTTAGACTTCACACATCTCTCTAATGCCGATTCAACGCACTGCCCGCCCCACGCCTGGCCATCACAACTCAGTACTGTTCATCTCAACCCAAAACCAGCCCAGCCCAAACCATCCCAATCAACTCAAACTAGCCCTACCCATCTGAAACCAAACTAGCCCTTCCCATCTCAACCCAAACCAGCACTGCCAATCTCATTCCAGATCATCCCAGACCTAACCATCCCCAACCAAATCATCCAATTCCAACTCATCACAATCCCAACCTAAACCAGCCTGGAAAATTCCAATCGAAACCAGTCCTGCCCAACCAGCCCGTACAAACGCAACCCTGTCCATCCCATTCCATTGCAGCTCCTACCATCCCAATTCCTGTTCATCCCAGCCCAGCACTGCCCATCCTCGGCCCCACCCCCATCACCGCCTCAAGGCGCTTCGCACCGCCCGACGCGCCTCTCCCCGCGCCTCACCCTCCTCCGCACAGCACCGGGCGGCGGCGGCGGCGGCGGCGGCGACAGCGGAAGTTTTCGCCCACAGTCCGAAAGCGGCGACCGCAGCGGCGGCAGCGCGGGGCCTTCTGGGGCCGGCGGGGGCGGCGGTGGGGGCGGCTGCTTCGAGGGAAGCGAACGAGCGCCGCCCCCCTCCCCTTCCCCCGCCCTTCCACCCACCCTGCCCGCGCGCGCGCACCGGAAGTTAGTTTGCGAGTTCGGCAAACAGCCCGCGGCGCGGCGCTGGCGTCGCGAAGCGCCCGGCCCGGGAAGGGAGGGAAAAGGGGCGGGCCCGCGAGGGGCGAAAGGGCGGGGGTGCTCGCGGGTCGCGGAGCGCTCGCACAATGGTGCTCGCTTTTGTGTGTTTTATCCCGCCCTGGGACCCGAGACGTCGCCGGGCGCCTGCAAGTGGCGAAAGTACTCGATTCGCGATTCAATATCTTCGTTCCAATGTAATTTTGTTCCTCCGCGCTCGCTGTAATTGAATCCCATAAGGACATCCCACC
>JAZDUA010001298.1:0-113703 GCA_038098605.1 Gryllus longicercus | reverse complement strand
AGTGAAAAAGTGTTTCTGAAGCATATGTTGCTTCTGGCTTTATAACTGTGTTGTAGTGCTTTATCTTTGCATTAATGGATAAGCATTTCTTTTTGTAGGTATCCCATGTCAATTTTTGTGCTTTAATCAATTTACTGGTTCTAATCTGGATTGAGATTTTTTCATTTAAGTTATTTGTTAGTACTTCTCCAAGATATTTAAATTGTTTCACTATTTTGATTTTTTTTCCATTTAAGGTAACTTCCTTTAGTAGTGTTGGTTTTTGGGTCAGAATTTCTGTTTTTTCAAATGATAATTTGAGGCCAATTTTTTGGGCAATATTTTGAAGTTCTGATATCTGAGTTTTTGCTTCTTTTATGTCAACAGCTAATAATGCTAAATCATCTGCGAAACCCAGGCAGTTTGTTTTAATTTTTCGTCCTATCTTGATATTTGGTGGACATTTCCTAAACCATTCCCTCATTACCATTTCAAGAGCACAATTAAATAATATTGGTGAAAGCCCATCTCCCTGCCGTAGTCCTGTTTTGATTTCAAATGGCTCTGATAGTTCGCCTCTAAACTTTACTTTTGATGTGGTGTTAGTGAGAGTCAGTTTTATTATGTTTATTAATTTGGGATGTAGTCCAAGGTGTCTTAAGATTTTAAACAGTGATTCTCTATGGATGCAATCGTAAGCTTTTTTGAAGTCGACGAATGTAATCACCATATCTTTATTTCTCCTCCTATTATAGTCCATGATTAATTTGAGACTCATAATCTGATCAGGACAGCTTCTCCATGGTCGGAAACCTCCTTGATAGTCCCCCAGTTCTTTCTCAAGTTGTAAATTGATCCTATTAAGGATAATTATTGAAAGGATTTTGTATGTTATATCTAAGAGTGAGATTCCTCTGTAGTTATTAGGTTCAGTTTTGTCTCCTTTTTTGTGTAGTGGGTGAATGATGGTTGTTGTCCAATGCGCTGGTAGTCTTCTTTAATCCAGATCAAGACAAGCTGTTGATGGAGGGCAACTTTAGCTGATTCACTAGCATATTTCCAAATCTCCGCAAAGGTCTGATCTTCTCCTGGTGCTTTGTAGTTTTTCAATTTATTCAGAGCATGGTGGACTTCTTGTATTGTAGGGGGATTTATGTTCTCTGGTGGTGTTTTTATTGGAGTGTTGGTGTCCAAATGAAGGAGTTCTGTTGGTTCCTCACAATTCAGAAGTTTGTTGAAATATCTAGCTAAAATTTCTGCATTGTCTTGATTGTTATGAGCCAGTTTACCAGTTTCATCCTTCATCAGAAGGGTCGGTGGTTCATATTTTTGGAGTTGTTTCCTGAAAGTTTTATAATAGTCTCTCGATTGAGTCACTCTATACTATAACTCTTTACTATAATAAGTGAAACACTTGTCTGTTTCTGGAGATATCTTACATGTTCAGGCATAATGTACCGTAGATTTTATTTTCCCACTCCAAAGTGTTTCCTCCAAAGTTAATTCTGCGGTGCTTTGCTCTTCCAACTCGTAGACTACAAATGTACATTAGGTTCTATAATGACAACTGCTTTCTAAAATACATCATTGTGCAAATGGAAACTACAAAAAAAAAAAAAAACTCTTTACTTGGACGTATTAAATGAAATAAAATATTGCACTGAAAGTTGGCCCTTCTTTGTATTGTTTCAATCATTGAAGATTGATGTGCATGATCAAATTTCAACTGTTTACTTACATAAGTTCATAACAGCTTTATGTTCAACATAAACAATTATTCACTTCTGTTCCCATGTGGTCTGCCATTGCTTCCTTTGGCAACAAGGTGTTTTTCGGCCTTGGGGTGGTACTGTAAAATTCTCTTTTTTAACAAATGGGTGTCGTGCGCCCTTACAGTGTTTCTTTTCAGGAACTGATGGTCTTTATTTTAGGTCCTTCATGAATTTTTGTTGTACATTTTTCTTCTGTAAGCTTTTCACCAACTACCAGCCTAAAATATAATTTCAGCTGTTTGTAGCCTGTTAATATCATTTTGGTCATTGTCCAATTTTGACATCCATGTAAACGTGGGATTCTTTTTACTTTATAGAATTTTGTTATGGCTTATTATTGTGGTTGAATGTTTATTCAATTTTGTCTTTTAATTTTTCCCTGAATATCTCTCTCCTTTATGACATTTTGTATCTCAGGATGTTAAAATTTGAACTATAAATGAATTATAGATTTTTTAGAAGATATGCACAGGTCATGTATTCCAGTTACCTTCTGTGATTCATATAGTACTTTCTGACGATAATATTTATTATTCACAATTATAATGTGGTCATCTGCAAATGCTAAGATCATTAGGTTCCTTTCTTGTCCCGAGTCATGGCTATGTGATTCTGGACTAGATATTCACATTGTTTTAACCTTACCCAACTATTCACAATTTCTCCAGTATCCTCAAACAATATTTTTTTCTTTCCAAACAGAAAGGAAACCGATAGATAATGTGCAGAAATGGTTTCACTCATATTATTCTAAAGCAATGTCAATGGCCCACTGCACACAAGACTTTCTGTGTCTGGAGGCATGGACAGTTAATCAATTCTCCCTTTTGTTGCACTTCCTCTGAGAACCCATTCTCACAGTGGGGAAACCTGCTCTGCATTGTTTGTACTCGCTGTTGGTAATCGCAGCCTTACGCCCTTCTTGGAGAGTCTCATTACCATGTTACCCAAAGTGGCCCTTGGGGCGTTCTTGATACTTTCACCCTTTTAGAAGTTGGATGACCAGCTCCCTCCGTGCACTGTTCCTATGTGAACTTAAGATCCATAATGTACTAATTTCTTTTGTTTTTGAGGGTGGAATGAAGGGAACCGGAGGGGGAAGGTTTCAAAGTGACCCTTAGTGGTTGGGAGAGCTCCACCTTTTCACATCACACAAGCAAAATATCCTTGCCCAATGAAGGATTCACACCTACAAACTGATATTACTTCGGTGTCAGCCTGAGCAATCTTGACTACCCTGGAAGCTATAAATATTGATAATCAAGAGGATTTGGACGTGTTTCTCAACTTTTATGCTTGACACATCTTACTGTCTATTACAATGTTACTTTCCTTTGTAGCTTATTATTTTGTGCCCATCTACATCATGTTTCAGATCAGTTATGTATCGGTCCCAGCTCTCTTTCTGCCCCTTTTTCGTAAGATTTCTTATATAGTTTGATGCAGTTTTATACTTATGTTTTTTACTTTTATACTTGTCTTTCTGTTAGATATTTTAACAAATTGATAGATCAATATCACTTAGTTCAAATACCATGTTGCATGTTCTTTAAAATAATGAGAATCTTGCATTTGCAGATTTTAAATGTTTCCATGGTTTATTTTCCCTAGACAGCTTTGGTACTTTGTATCTTAAAATAAATTCATTCTTTTCTAGTAATGTTAAATTTTATTTAGCTCTTTCTTTACTTTAAATATGGTGTTTGTTAAAATTGTAAATTAAATATTTTCTCATTGTACATTTCTTAACATGTTTTATAAATCTAATTCTCCTTAAAATCATTGACAAATATTGCTAATGTTTGAACAGTAATCATTTCATTCATAATTTTTAATGGTATTCAGATATGGTCGTGGACAGACGACAGCGCCATGGGCAAAATGCAATGTCATCTCCTATTGGTGAGGATACTGACATGCGCACTCACTTATTAGATCCTGACACATTGGAAGATGTAGACATGAATATTAGTATCATAATTCACCAAGCAGACGAACAACTGAAAAATGGTGGTATGTCCTTTCCTGAATATAACACTCTTTTGAAGCAGGTAAGTGAATATTTGTAGCAAAATTGAAGTTTTTTGAAGTAATATTTCAAAAAAATTTAATAATTTTCTGTTTTATTGTAATATGAGAAAAAAATTTCAACATTAATTTCTTAATGCAGGTTATACGCCTTAATGAGATGCAGAAGTTGAGAGAAGCTAAGCGAAGAGATCAACAGGAAAACAAGGAATCGTGGGAAAGAAACAGGCGCAGAGTTGGAGAACTTGGAAAAGCTTCTCCACGAAGTGAAGATGAAAACAGTAGGGGTATGTATAGTAAAAATATATATTTTGTACACTCGCAGACAGACACACGAACGCTCGCAGGCAGACAGACAGACACACGAACGCTCGCAGACAGGCAGGCAGACAGACAGACACACGAACGAACGCTCACAGACAGAGACACACACACACAGACACACACACACACACACACACACACACCGTGCGTGTCTAGCGAACACAATACGTGTCAGTTCCTTAAGTTAAAAAAATGCCCCAAAATAGGCCCTCTTTTATCTGGGCCCCTCCTTTCATTGCAGGAATGTGTCACTGGGCCTTTCTTTTTAGAGCAGTAAGTAACTATTAAGTTAATCAATAGTCCTTGTTTAAGCTATGTCCCATTTTCAAATTTACTCATGTTCTCTTATGACTGAATTTCAGCAGTATACATGTGAAACCCTTTTTGTTGAGGTTTTTAAGTTTTGAGTTATTTGATTTTTGTGTTCTGAATAGTATTGAAATATATAGTCTTTGATGTTTTTTATACATATTAAAGATATGCCTTGAGGTTCTAAACCTTGGTGTCCAAGTTCTTGATTGGCCGTAAATGAAATCATTCTGGTGAAAACTCATTATTTGCTGTTCAGGGGGTATGAACACAAGTATTTGCGGAAAGCTTTTATTTGTGTGCGTGTACATGTTCATTTAATTATAAATTTAGAAACTTGTGTTTAATAATTTTTTCTCTACTTTTAAACTAATTAGATTAAATAAAACACTTAACTTTTTGGTTTAAAGTAAAAGCATTAATTTTTTAAATAATTTTTTTAAAAAAAATTACAATTTTTTCCAGCCTTAAAATAAACATTATTGACATTTTTTCACAGATTCCTTGCCTGGTGGCCGGTTTGGAGACATTGATGAACGTTTCCCGGTATTAAAGACTCGAGCCCAGCAACCAACTTCAGTGCCATCACCTCCTGATGCTCAGTGGAATGACATGGGACCTCACCATGGCAGGCCTGGCATGTGGGACCAGCATCCACCTCCTTGGGCCCGTGGATTGGGACCAGCAGGCTCCATGGGGCCCATGCCAGGCCCACAGTTTCCAAGAATGATGCATAGTGGTCCATTTCATCGTCAGCATGGTCCTGGTCAAGACTTTCCCCCGGGCCCTAATAATTTTGGTCCCATGACTAGGTGGAGGCCAGGGCAGTTCAATAGACCTCAGTTTGAAGGAGAGATGGATGGAAGGTAGTGTAGGGGAATTTATTGTTTGGCTGGTTTTCTTTCTTTAAGAAAAGTGTTTATTACTACTGTTTCTCTCCAAATTGAGAACTTTGAGAGACCTTATAAGATAAGTCTTAATTTTTAATACTTTAGAGTTCAGAGTTTTCCTTCTAGAATTATGAATCTAAAGAGAACACCTAACTTTGATTGAATATATTTTTTTGTTTTATTTGTGCATATTGTGAAATTGTTTAATTTGGAATGAAATTGAATTTTTGTTGGTAACTTTTGCTTGGTGGGTAAAACCAGGCCTCGTTTCAGGTTTGAACAGTACAATATGCGGTTCCCTCGTGGAGGAGGTGGTGGTGGTGGTAGCGGCGGTGGCCCACAGCCACCTCTTGTGCAGCAACAGCAACATCAGACCCCGCAGCAGCAACAGCAGCAGCAGCAGCAGCAGCAACAACAACAACAACAACAACAACATCAGCAGCCTCCACCTCAAATACAGCCTCCATCTCTGCCACAATCGCAGTCTCAGCCACTTGTACAATCTCAACCCCTTAAGCAGCCTACTCCGGAACAATTGGCAAATGGAGAGTTACCTCTTGCAGACACAATGTTGTTGGAAGCTATTGCTCAGGATTCAATGCGAACAATAAATATTGATGGTGTGCCTCGAGAAATAAGATTTTATGGTGATACAGCAGTGGTGATGCTATCTTGGGATGATCCAAGAGAAATTGGCTTCCAGGGTGGTACGCGGTGCATCACCTTTGATGATCGTGAAACCATTCTGTGTTCATTTAGTGAACCATATAGAGAGTTCGTTGTGGATGGTTGTACACACAGGTAAATAATTCACTCTTGCTTTTTCCCCTACATATTAAATATGTAGTTCTTCAGTGGCAGTTCAGTTTAATTTGTATCTATACATAATTAAATTGAATAGTTGCATAAAGTACACATTAATATAGGATAGCGAATTTTCATATTATCAAATATTGTCATATCAAACTCATATTTCGTGATATTTAAAATCATTATTAATTGTCATTTCTGTTTGCAAATGTGGTTTAATCTTGAGAATTAATATCTTCTTTGGATAGACAGTTTCATTTCTCAAGAGTCCTGGTTACTGGGAGTAAAAATTTAGCATTATTAAATATGTTACATGTGTTTTGTTGTGGACTTGATGGTATTTTGAGTGCTGTTTTGTGGTGGATCTTTTCTTTTTCCAAGCTGGGTGACCAGTGAACTTGGAATTCTTGCAAACTGAGAATTTGAAGAATCCTGGAAAAATTGGGAATTTGATTCAAAAACTTTTTCTTATTTTTAGATTTCTTGCCAATTATTATCACAGATTCACAGGTCAGGTTATTCAGGAAAGTGCATCGTTCAACTAGTACATTATAATGGACTATGTTATTAATGCAATTATATTTTCAATTTAATATCATTACACATTTGATACACTATCCACATTTAATGATAATTTAATGTTTTCTTCTTCTTCTTCTTCTTCTTCTTCTTCTTCTTTTTCTTCTTCTTTTTCTTCTTCTTCTTCTTCTTCTTCTTCTTTTTCTTCTTCTTCTTCTTTTTCTTCTTCTTCTTCTTTTTCTTCTTTTTCTTCTTCTTCTTCTTCTTCTTTTTCTTCTTTTCTTCTTTTTCTTCTTCTTTTTCTTCTTTTTCTTCTTCTTTTTCTTCTTTTTCTTCTTCTTTTTCTTCTTTTTCTTCTTCTTCTTTTTCTTCCTCTTCTTCTTTTTCTTCTTCTTTTTCTTCTTCTTCTTCTTTTTCTTCTTCTTTTTCTTCTTCTTTTTCTTCTTCTTTTTCTTCTTCTTCTTTTTCTTCTTCTTTTTCTTCTTCTTTTTCTTCTTCTTTTTCTTCTTCTTTTTCTTCTTCTTTTTCTTCTTCTTTTTCTTCTTCAAATTGAGAACCATTGTCAAATATATCACCCGCGTCTCTCATGCAGTTCAACCAATTGTAGTGAATGAAAACCAATATCTGCCATCTGGATTAAGGTGGTGTTATTTTAAGTTTGCTGCTCCAAATCAAATTGATGGTTAGTGGGAGTGTTCTTCATCCTTATCAAATTTGCACTCGCAGATAGTACTTGCATGATAATGTTGTGATTTCATTATGTATGATAATAAACGGACATTTAAAAAAAAAAAATCAAAGTGTTAATTTTAACTTGTTTCTTCAAGTACACTGTAACATGGATGCACAGATGAAATATTTGCAGGACAAGGACCTCGCTGAGAACTCAATTGCTGAGTTTTGGCAAGTGTCACGCCCATTTTTTGATGACATCATCATTATGAGTTTGCTGTTTTGCCAATCTAAACATTAGAATAGTTACTACTCCATAATCTATGATACTCTGAGAGAATATCACATTATCTCTGAAGAATACAGGCCGAGGAATCTTTGCCTACACCCAGAAATTAAGAGTGACACTGCACACATTGGCAGGGACCACCAAGAAAGTGCATAGGCAGAGTTAAATGCAGCTTCATCATGCCAGGAAATATACCTTACTCTCAGATCCACATTTTGGAACTAGTGGCCCAACTCTGAAAGATTTTGGGCTGCTGTGTTTGTCATTCAAATTCCAGTTAGAGAGAAGTATTCAGTCTTCAAATGTCTCTAAACCTGATACAGTTGAGATACTTACAAAAGTAATGTCTAACAAATAAATTAAACAAAGTGGGACTAAATATCTGCTTAAGGACATAATTATTTTGTGGTGGATGGTGATCCAAAAATTAGTATTAGTGTTGAATGCACTTTGTGTAAAAGGATAATTGATATAATTTCAATGCCAAAGAGCATAAAAATCAGAGGTGAGCTGTAGACTTCAACTTTATGTATACTCGTATTTTCTACACGACTATTATTTCATGTAGTCTATATCCACAATGGAATCTGTGTAGACTATTTAATATTTCACATAAGATAATCAAAAATGTGTTGATATTGATGTTGAAGTATGAGTAGTAACAATAGCAGCACATTTATATTTCAAATTTTATTTTTGATTCAGTGGAATAAATGAAGTATATACGAATATTAGACATTTTATCTGCAAAACCCAAACATGCCCTCTCGTGTAAACACAATTGTGGGCATTCCTTTACAAAAACACATGTGCATGCACACTCACAATCTTACGGGCACGATATGTAATCTTCTTAGATGCATGTGCATGATCAAGTGTGCACTTACGTTCTTTCTTGAGGTGCTAGAGCAATATTGTGTTCAATGAAAAAAAAAAAAAGAAGAAGAAGGGGTTCAGAAATGAATAGTGTGGAGAGATTTGGCTCAAGATGATTATTCGTTTCAAGTCAGATCATACCTATATCAAGGTATGCCTATTTACAATGTACATTTTTGGGTCATCAAGAATGGAGCTGAAAATTGCATTAATATTATGAAATGTTCAAATGTACAATGTTTTCTTCCTTATTTTCTTTTCTTTTGTACCTCACTGCTATTTCTTATCTCTTTTTTACATCATTTTTCTTTTTATATTATCTCCAAACTAACTTTCTAACTGTCACTGATATAAATTTTTTTATTCATACAAACTTGAACAGATTGGTGTTAATAGCCTTTTTTATTTCCAGTATTCTATTGTATTGAGACTAGATGTTTTTACGATCTTATCAGCAAATGGTTTTACATATAACATGTGTAAAATCCTATAAACACTTTTTTTCATTTTGTGTACTTTTCAGTGTAAAACACATTTGGGTACTCATGTTACATCCTTATTTTCCAGTATTAGGCTAGGTGCTCCAACACGAGAACTGTATGTAGATGGAAAGTGGTATGAATGTTTTTTTGGAGGGCCTCCAGTCTCTATTGAAATGGGAGGTAAAATCAGACTAGTGAAACTAGAAGGACCTCCACCACAAGTCAAGATTGGTATGATAAAAAGAACAGATTTAGTTGCTGGAAAAATTAATCTCATAATTAATGCCCGCAATATGGTTCCTATTTTTTTGGATGCTAAACCTCAAAGGTGAGTTCCAAAAAATTCTAATCTTTTAACTTTAAGGAGATGAGATCATTGATATTTTTTAAACAAAACTTTGAGTCTATTTTAAATTTGGCTCAACAAACCAAATAAGGTAAAACCCATATGATCCAGCCTTTAAAAATACACAAGTGCTTAGGTAATCTTCCTTACGCGGGTAACAACACAAAAAATGCATTTCTGTGTTTTGAGTAATGAGGTAGTGAATAACCTTATTACTTTTGAGTAAACTATTAGACTTCTTAAGTCCCCTGCAAGACCAAGCATCCCGTGTTAGGACTCAGAATTTTCATGTTGGTGAGCTGAAGGCTCTTGCAGAGTATCAAAGATGAGTACATTGCCATATTTTACATTTTAACGACAGTACAAGTATGGTGTATATTGCAGCTGCAGAAAATGACCCAGGAGGCGGTAAAGAATATATTATATTTTGCAAATGTGCAAAATACATCATAAACAATAACTGTTGTGGTTGTATATTGTTCTGGAAAGCATCAAATTTTGCAGAAATATTTATATTTAAATAATGTAATCCCATAATAAATGTATTTTAATCAGGTGTGTGTGTGTGTGTGTGTGTGTGTGTATATATATATATATATATATAGATATATATATATATAAAAGATTTAATTATTTAGACCATTTCTGCAAAGACATCCATTTCAGTTATCAAGAGTCTGGTCATCGGGGATCCTATTCTGAAAAAGAATTCATAAAATTTTTACTAACTATAGCACTGTAGCTAAACAAACTTTATTTTATACTGTTACCAGCTTTACGTCATAGTTTTCCAATGAAAATTATGCAAATTCATTTTCTAAATACGAGCTTCGAATTGGTCACTCAACTGAATAATAAATGTGTAAATATGCATACCAACACAATTCTTTATTTCTTTGAAATAATTATCTTACATGTTGTAATTGGAGTAATAATAAGGAATAAACTTAATTAAATGTATGGTTGATTTGGTTTTGTTGATATGTTACGATTTGTAACTGTTTCAAAATCTATTTTTTAAACAGAAACCCTTTATTGAGGGTTGGCAAGTGACCTCATTTGGGACTGCTGACTTCAAGGGCCCAGGTGCAATGCACTGTTTGCACTAGCCTAGCTATGCCCTTGAATAATTAATTAAAGATGTCCTTTTCTTTAAAAGCACTTTTTTCATTATTTCCAAATTATCCACCTGTGTAGTGCACTTGTGTCTTTACCATATGTTTACTGCAATTTTGCTATGTAGAGGATAAACCCTAGGTTTTTAACTCTTCTCCTTCCTTCACCCTTTTGTTTATTGATATTTATGGTCATGGAAATATTTTTCCCTTTTTGAAATAGACACACAGTCTTTCTTTCTTGAGTTGTCCAAAATTAAGCTGCCAAATGTTTGTTCAGTGTTTCTTGCTGATTAAAAATGTAGTGCAAGCGTCTATTAAATTTATGTTGGATGCCTGTCTGTTCAAATTATTTGTAATTGTACCCTAATTTTCATAATTCGAAATTGCTTTGCATGAAATTATTTATCAATTTAATATTATTACTCCACTTTACAAAATTTGTTCCTTGTTCTTACTACGAATTTTTGACAACGTACAGTGTAACCATGAAGTTCATTGATATAATTTTCCACAACTATAAGAAGGCACCCGGTGATGAAGCCAGTATCACACCTAGGCTGCTAGTCATGAAATATTCTAAATACTCATTGAATAGACTTGCCAGAGCTATTGTGAATATAGAAATTAATGATAGTGAATGGAATGTTCTCTTATTTTGTCATTACTTAATGTTCTGTGATGACCACTGACTCGTCCACGAGTATGTAAATTGGAAGCTGTTCAACAGTTACGACTGACTTTTGTGAAAATATTTTGTATTGTTTTATTTGTAGGTTTGATATTGAAGGAAAGGCTCATATTTTACGATTCACTCATGCTCTAACAAATGTGCAAATAAATGGTAGATCTTTCAAAGTGGAATTTGGTGGTCTGCCTAAACCTATTGTGGTAAATGGCAAGAAGCATTTCATTCGATTCTCAGTTCTTCCAAGAGGCATTCAACCAGGTTACATTAATATTGTTAATATGGAAGGCGAAAGATTGCCATCCCCTGCACATGCAGATGGGGATGGACAAGACACAACATTTTCTCCACCAGATGAAAATGATGAAGCCAAACTTCGGAAAGTAAATGAACCAGCTCTTCCTATGCTTGGTAAGTCTAAAAGAGTTAACGTTCAATTAAATTTCATTGGTGAATTAATGTCATATGGATTGGGAATCTGGTTGGTTTTGAAGATCAATTCTTGAATATTCTTGTTGACACTGAAGGTCGGGCAAGGCAGAGGAGGTTTGGGACTGGTCAAGATTCTCCAAGTGATTCGGAACCAGCAAGAAGTTCTCCAGCTACTGTACAATCTGATAGTTCAGCTCAAAAACTCGGTCAATCAGGTAAGTAAGCAAGAGACAGGCATTTTTTATGTGCATTTTGTGTATATAATTACCGTTATTACTCAAGGCAACAACAGTTGAACAAGTAATGCTCCAGAAATATTTTTTCTTGTACATTAAAGGAGGGTGTGAAAAGAAGTTGCTGTAAGTAAATGAAGTATATTGACATGTCAATTCTGTTGATCTGATGTTGTAGTTTGAGGGCAAAACTTTAAATTAATATGGATTCTTTGTATGAGAAGGTCAAACTGAGGATGATAAAGCTTTCAACTGCAAACAATTGTGACATGCTAAATGCATTTAAGTGGAAATAAAAATTAGTACAGGCATTATTCAGCGTTTGTTGAACTTGCTTGTCCAAAGCATATGTATCATATTAAAACAAAAATTATTTTAATAATTCTTTGGTGAAACTGAACTGAGAAGCCGAAGATTAACCTACTAGGTCTAGTGAACCAGCACAAACAGGAACAAGATCATACCTAAATGCCTGCAGTACATGATGATGATATCAATGGCATATGGTGTCTTCCTTCAAGCCTTTCTATTTCATGATATCACCTGTGTTGTAAGCAGTGATGCAATGAGTATGAGAAGTCAGTCAGTATGTGCAATGTGTTTAAAGACAGAATATCTCAACCAAATATTTCCATTTTTCAGTCAAAATCAATTAAGTTTTCTTTCAGTTTCTGCATGAATTGGAAATCAGTCACGTAGATAACAAGATTAACAATAAAATAGTGAAAAAATATTACTAGGTTGTAATATTCGTTTAAAATATTTTACTTCCCATTTATTTGTTAAATGTACTCCCCTCAGCCCGACATAATAGTAAATGAGACTACAGTATCATAAAAAATATTGCATCAACTAGAAAACTTCTAGAGAATGTTGTTTTAAAAGATAATGATAGAGAAGTGAACGATCTGGCAACAGTGGCCATACTCTTCAACCAATACTTTTTTGAGAATTGCAGCTGATGTCACAAAGGACCTTAAGCCACAAAATTCAGCATCAGACGTTTCCAAGAAATATGTTTTGACACAATGTTTGTTTCTGAAACTTCTTCGTATGTAATTCTCAAAATAATCTGTAAAATAAAAAATAAACGGTAGGCTTTCATGGTAAGACAAGCGAATGAAATTGTTATTTTGTAAATAGCAAATAGAGTTTTTATGTAATACTACTTCTAACAATTTATTATTATACTTATCATTCCAGAGATTAGTGTCTTTGTAAATATGTTGTGATTTTGACGTAATTTGTGTTATATCTTTATTGTGAGATTTTTTGACACTTAACATACAGGCATTTCACATTTCAATGGCATTTTGAACTCTTTCATAGTGAATGGAATTATTACAAGAAAGCAGCTCAGGTGTCAATGTTTGATGATACTGTTTCCTTTTCAACCTTAGAAAAATTCAAATGCGGTCTTTTCTTGCCATGAGACCAATGAGAGAGACTTTGTCAACCTGACAGACATAATATTATATTAATAATTATACTTCAAGAAATGGAAAAGCATCCATTCAATAAAATAGTAAAAAAAAAAAGTTAAACATACTGTACTTCATTATATTGTTTGTATTTGCTTGGTATTGTATTGGTGAACCCATATTTTCATTGGTGTATTGTAGATGTAACTAACATTTAGGTTAGTCAAGAATGTTTACAATGACATATAGGTGATAGAAATGTATAGTTATTGGGTAACTTTTCAATTTTGAGATCATTTTTTGGAACTTTTTGAAATTTTTACAAATGTTTCCCCCTTGCAGTTTCTTCTTCTTCTTCTTCTTCTTCTTCTTCTTCTTTTTCTTCTTCTTTTTCTTCTTTTTCTTCTTCTTCTTCTTCTTTTTCTTCTTCTTCTTCTTTTTCTTCTTCTTCTTCTTCTTCTTCTTCTTTTTCTTCTTCTTCTTCTTCTTCTTCTTCTTCTTTTTCTTCTTCTTTTTCTTCTTCTTCTTTTTCTTCTTCTTCTTTTTCTTCTTCTTTTTCTTCTTCTTTTTCTTCTTCTTCTTTTTCTTCTTCTTCTTCTTCTTCTTCTTCTTCTTCTTCTTCTTCTTCTTCTTTTTCTTCTTCTTCTTTTTCTTTTTCTTCTTTTCTTCTTCTTCTTTTTCTTCTTCTTCTTTTTCTTCTTTTCTTCTTCTTCTTCTTCTTTTCTTCTTCTTCTTCTTCTTTTTTTCTTCTTCTTTTTTTCTTCTTCTTCTTCTTCTTCTTCTTCTTCTTCTTCTTCTTCTTTTTTTCTTCTTCTTCTTCTTCTTCTTTTTTTCTTCTTCTTCTTCTTCTTCTTTTTTTCTTCTTCCTCTCCTGTGAATGTTTTGTGAATTTACAATGACTCACTATAACAAAGTTTTTTTATTTTTTCATCAGTTCTTGACAAAATTCACAACTGTAGTGAGCTCGATCACATTAATATTGTTTGCAGAGTTTATTGAACTCTGAAAATTACACAGATATTTACTCTCTTACCCTTCCAAAATGAAAAACTTATATTACACATAATTTTATATAAATACATTTTATTTAAAATAGTAAAATTCATTGAATAAGTAAATATTTTTATATAAATTATTGAGTATTTTTTAAAAAAATTAGGTAATTTTCCCCTTATATTCAAGTTGTTTTAGGTTATTGGAATTCAAGCCCTGGTTATATGCAATCTTTCTAAAAGTCATCCAATCCTTTTCATATAATTGGAAGAATAAACAATTCATGATTTGGACATTTTATGAAGAGCGAGCTGAATTGACAAATTGCCTCCATGAAACAGTGGAATTACTTTCCAACAAAACTCAAGTGAACTGCTATTTTCTTTTGTTGTAGAGAGATGCCCTTGCATTGTGTTTTTGTGTTTGTATGTGTTATTAGGTAAACCTACCAAATTCAAGCAATGTCTTAATTACAGGAAGTTTTTTATTGTAAAGCAATTTAGTACAGAAAATGTATTTTGTATAAGGTTTTTGTAATCCCACATACAGTTGTGTAGCATTCATTATCTTTGTTTTTGCAGTTACCTCACAGCTTCCATTGGAGATGTTAACTAGTTTAATGCCAGTAGCTATGGCACCTTCCTCAGGATACAGTTATCAAGTAGAACAAGAGTCGCAGGATACTCAACAAAGGCCTTCATCTGAAGCGTCAACCATTCCAGTATCAAGTGTCCCTCTAGGTATGCCTGTAATGTTTCTTACTAAAGACCGGATTCCCATGTTATTGCATCTTCTTTGCTAACTTGAAATTCGATGGAACTTCGACAGAAATTTGAATTGTGAAACAAACATTATTCTAGTACTGGTTTTATTTTGCACAAAATTGTACATTTAGGGGGTTACTGCACAATATTGCATGTTTTAGGTTGTGTATGTATGTATGTATGTTCAGGGTCTTTAGCTTTTAACTTGCAAACCAGTCTCAAAGCACTTGTTCTTGTTTCGGCAATTTGGCAACTGCATGTTTTGACACCTTTTAAGACAGCTGTGCCTTACGCGTCGAGATAGCAGAGGAGGCAATCATCAGATCATAAGCTGCAGAAACTTTCCTGTTTGTGTTTTCTCATTTAAGAGCCTAGGTGGCCAGGATCACAGCTCACACACCTGAAACGTTTTCCGCAGAGTGGGTGGGGAGGGGAGGAGTGAGCAGAGACATAAGCAAGAAACAAAATGTCTCTTTAAGTGATTCTGTTCCTTATGCTTATGAAACAAAACTGTGGTAAAGATGCGGTGGGAAGTTATGACTGTCAATTTATTAACACCAACGTAACAATAATTATTATTTAAAGAAAGTCTGCTCAGAGATAAATCAGAGAGATATCTCGGGGAAACATTACCATGTATTATTTTTATTATTATTATTATTATTATTATTATTATTATTATTATTATTATTATTATTAGTGAATCTGATTATTAAGCAAATAAGAAAGCCTCAATAAATTTATTAAAAATGTCAATAAAACATAAATCAGTAGTAAATTAATAGTTATTGAAAATAATTAATAAAAAATAATAAAATATTTCCTTTAAATGACAAACAAACTGACCGTTGAGTAAATGCTTAGTGAGCATCATTTGCCAGACACAGGTGTTGACTCTTTTCAGTGTAGTGACTGCAATAGGTTGCAGACAAACAAGGAAAGAATAAGTGCTTTCTCTTTTTCCAACTAAAATTAGCCACATTCTCTCACTCCAAAATCTGAGGGCATGCAGATGTGATTCACTAAAAGTGAAAGGATGCCAAAGATATTTCGTGCGTCGCCAGATTGCCAAAACGAGAGGTGGTATTTCTAGACATGGGTTGCGAGTTAATCTTAAGGCCCTGTATGTAATGCTGTCTGAAAATAGCACATTTTCGGATTTTCCTGGACGAATTTGTAAGATTCATAGTTTTATTGCATAAAATATAATTTCGATATTATCCACTTGATTTAATAATATCTTCTTTAAAGGTTTCATTCAAGAAAAAAGTTTTTATGACGTAACGTTGTGAGTGCTGTTTAATCTGTTTAATATCAATTCTGAATTTTGTTGTCCTATGATCTGAGCATCTATACGTTTCATGATGCCCGTTTTCTAATTTAAGTTTCTGAGTTATTGCAGCAATGATAGGTCCACGGACTTTGGTTGCTGCCACTCAGCAAACGCTATGTTCAGGATCTATCTTCCCAATCGAATCACGTATCCATTTTGTTTGTCTTCGCTGAATTTACCAACACAAGACGTTACGCATGTGTCACTTTTGACCTTACATTCGGGCGCAAAGCTAAGCAACAAAATGCATTGTTTCATATTCATCAAATTTCTCAGATCAGGCATTGTTCTGCAATGTACAAAAGATAATGAACTCAGTTTTTAGCACTTTTAGCAGCGTGAACATAATGTCAGAGTAAGGCTCCGCACACAGACAAGTAAAAATTGTTTTGTCAGAAGCATGTATTAGTTGATAGAAGATAAAATCATTTCTCAGAAAATTATTTGGAAATATACATAATTGTAAATTATAATGAAAACAATTAAGAACCTTCCTTCTGCAACGTAATATTTTTTTATTTCTAAAGATATATTTGTACTTTTCTATTCTTGTATTTACTTTTTTGTGCGAATAATATTTAAAATATCAAATAAGGTTTATTTAAACAATATTTGATTCTAATGAAACAAACAGAATTATACTAAAGTAACATATTTCATTCACTTTAAATATCACATTTTAAATATAAGATTAAGTTGATAATTGGATTAACTGGAGATATTAGTCTACATTACACCGTTTTGCAAAGTCTTGATTTTTATTGCATGCTTTTGCAGGATTTGGTATTTTTACTGCATGAAAATCTGATCTTAATTGATTACTCTTGACTAGTTAGTGGCCAAAAGCTTGGGGGGGGGGGGGGAAGATTTAAGAATTATGTTATCTAAACTATTGACATTGTTTTCAAGCTATATTTTGCTTTTGTTTCATGCCTTTCATGTGATCAATAGGGAACAATCTTTCTATACAAATGCAGATTTTCCCCTTCTGTCAGAATGTGTGCCTATGTAGTATGTGTATGATTCATCCATTTTCCAACTATTTAAACACTAGTTTTAGATATCAAACCAATTTTGCCTGCTTTCTTAATTACATCATATTTCTGCATATTTTATTTGAAAACATTTATTACTCATTATTATTCACCTCAATTAATTTAATTTTGAATTTTGTAATGTCTATGTCTACAGACAAGGTTCAATGTAGCTTTCTTAACAATAATTTCCTGTACTATCTAAAGTAAGCATGATTTTTAACAGGAATATCACAATTGTTTCAAGTATTAAGTACTCGCAGGTCTCTTGAAAATCTGTATCACTAATGAACTAATACACATGACTTCATCTTTCACAAATCTCAGAAGAGGCTTCCCCTAAAAATGTGAGTGAAACAGCGTATGATAAAGAAAGAAGCTTCCTTTTATCAAGGTATGAAGGTGACTCTTAAGGGGTTCTCAGAATTGTATTCAACTGTGTTTCTCATGCTAATTGTAAAAACTATTTAGTGGTAGACATTCCATTGTGAAAACTAACTACAATGAAACCTGCTTAATCAGTGACCTCATTTGAGCAGCCACCTCGACAAATGATTAGGTTTTGGAAGTGATATAAGAATTCTATAAGACACATGTAAATATTTCTCCTTTTTAATAGCCACCTGACTAAGCAGCCAGGCACAATTCATATTTTTATCTTCTTTAAGCAGTCACCTAAAGCGACTTTGAACTGTATTAGCTGTATTACAATAAAAGGCCAACAAGTGGTGCAGATTGTTATTGATTTAATATCTTTCTACAACAAGACGTATTGCCAGATTACTTTGAATAGTTACATCTAGAGTTATCTTGCAGGGTTATTGATGTTAATAAGTTATAATTGTTATATAGAAGTTAATAAGTATCTTGTTACAAAACTGCATTTGCTTCTGTCATTTTACAGCATTCCTATTGTTTGCTAACTTGTGCTTCCCTTCTGTGGGTATCTCCCAGAGAGCATAGGGCATATGTGAATCATCAGATTGCCTTGCTGTAAATTTTTTCAGGATATGTATTGAATCTTCAAGTTTAGTTTGCTTAGCAGAAAGAGAGTTTCTTGAGAGTGGGTGACAAGTGAAGTGTGTTTTATTATTAGCCAAAAGGAGAAAAATTGTCCTCAATACTTTGTTTAAATTGTATTTTGTCATTTATGGTAATAAAAAAGGTAGGGAGAAAATATTTCATTTCATAGCAATTGACACAATTAAAAATGATTTATCCTTCCAGTAACCTCATAACCTCCACTAAGTGTCCACCTCTACTAAGGGCCAAGTTTTACTGGAACTGTTAGTGATTGTTTGAGACAGTTTTCTCTGTGTTATAATGCTTCAAAATTTCATTGAGCAGTATTGTAAGACTAAAGTCTTGGCTCAATTTACCCAGCATAAAAGTTATGAGATACAGTGTTATGATGGGTTAATATACTTTGAATGATATATTTTCGATGTTTCTACTGCATTAATGCATTCATACTTCACAGATTATCAGATCGTATAAATCCAAACCCTAATGATCAAGTATGTGTATGCAAGCAGGTGTGAATATATTTTACACATAGAGTTACCTAGTCCACAGAAAATTTTACCTTCTCTCCATAAGCACCATGCTTCTCTTTGACAGTCAGCATTTGTCTGTTATCATCTCATGTTATTTACTTCGATCTATTAGTCTCTCACATCTTGAAGGAAACTGATTTCCATAGCCATGTAATAAATCTCGAAAGTTATTGGGGAAAATCAACATTATTCTGAAGAAAAAGCAGCTCCTTGCTCATGTTACACCCCGAATGTTTTTTAGACGTTGGATTGTATTCTACTGTGGTCTTAAAATTTGACTGTTCCTTGCTTCTTTGAACTTTTCTGATTAAAAAAGTGATTCAGTTATACAGGAAGTTGTATAAATAATTTTAAAAATGCATTATTATTTCAGCTACAACTGCAGCAGCAGCAGCAACAACAACTGCAGCAGCAAGTTCCACTTCTACTGCAAAAGGTGGCCAAGATGGTACCATGCCCCTTGCAGCAGTGGTTGCTCCAAATACCAGTCCAGTAGTGATTGCTGCTGGTATTCCTTTCTTACTTCCTGAAATCAATGTTGATGAGCTATTCCAGAAATTAGTTGCCACTGGTATTGTTGCACCTTCCGTGGCAGCAGAGGAATCAAAGAAGAAAAAAGATGACGATGCTGATACTGTTAAATTTGTAGACTTCAGTCAGCCAGAGACTCTTAAAGTGTGAGTTTTTGTGATTATTATTATTATTATTATTATTATTATTATTATTATTATTATTATGTAGTAATTTTAATTTTTGTAAAACAATTCATCATCAATGTCTACTGGTAATATCATATCAAATGTACAGAAAACTGTGAAACGCTTATGATTTTTGTTGAAGGATTTTTATCTTGCAATTTGGTTTCCTTGGTTTCATGCAATTGGCGTTTACACTAATGTAAGAAATAGTTTGTTTCTAAACATCTCATTCAAAAAAAAAAAAGAGGGTCTTATATTTGCAGTTAAGCCTTCTTGCCAGTTGGAGTCAATGGGTGGTATGAATAAAAGTAAGCAAGTACTATTTGCTCTGAGATCTTACTCAGTTTCGTATGAATAAAGTGGATAAGCAATTGCTCAGTCTCGGAGTACATGCTTCAGCTTTGAGCGTACTCTCAACTGGCGAGCAAATGCTCAGAATTGGTATGAATAAAGTTAAGCGTTTACTCTCTAGAGTGAGCACTTGCTCCAAAATTGCGGAGAGACCTTAGTAGCAGACTCACGTTTGAAAAGTAAGGTTAAATTGGCCGATTTTTTACCGTGTGTTGATATACATATACAGGCGGTCTAAAAAAATGCAAGATTAGGCGAAATTCTCGTGATGTAGACTATTAGAATCTTTGCTGAATCGAAAAGTACAATGTATGGTTGGTGCGATTTTTATCGGCGTTTGCTTTCAGGCGCGTTTTCATATTGCATATCTTCTATGTTAATTGGCCATCGCTCTTTTCTACTTGGAATTTTTCGGGGTACTGTTTTATGAAACTTTGTAATGTTTCGTTTCGGCCACAGCGTACTTCCGAAAGCTGGCTCTTTTCAAAAATAATTTTATATTCACTTAGCATTTCAGTAAAAATTAGCTGGGCCACTAGCGCCTGTTTTTGGTTACTGCTATTCATATTCTAATTTAAAGAATGAGACAACAAACTATTGCTCTTTATTCCACATAAATGTGCGCGACGTGCGTAACGTATGTAACCTCTTTGTTACTCAAGAACTCAATTTTTAAAACTCTTAGCCTGCACTATCACTTGTTCACGACGAGCAAATGCTCGCGAGACATGAGTAAGTTGTTCGGAGACATACAAAGTTTTTATTCATACGACATGGAGCTTCTGCACAGTGCCACGGAGTAGACTCACTTTGCTCCGGAGCAAGTACTCATGAGCAAGTGCTCATTTTTATTCATATGACCCAATATTTTAACATTGTCTCTTCATGACAAGCACTCAAATGTGAACAAAATTTATTGCAAAGTCATCTTTAATGGTTAATTGAATTTGCAAATGTAAATTTGGCTACCTATGAGTTTGCTGGGCGATTCAAACCCCTTTGTACTTCTGGCAGAGAATCTCAAACAAATCAAATGAATCATGAGTGAAAATGAATAATAATTGGTGCTAAGATTTTGTCAAACGAGTCACTGATCTAGGAGGCACTGTGAACTCTCAATTCAGTGAACGACACTCTTATGGTTCTATCGCTGCACATTAAACCACAGATATACAATAATTTCAACAAATGTTTTTTTGCCAGAAATTTTCAATGTTTATAAAGAAGCTTATATCATGAAAATGTGTGCAATAGGAAGAAAATTTGGTGACACTGAAGAGAATATTCTTAAGTAGCATTAAATAAAACACAAAGAATGCAAATTCAATGCACACAACTTTCATTAGAGAGCCTAAAAAGTCAGAGGATAGAATGGGATGAGGATCAGAAAGCACAAAACAATCATACTAATGAAGATGGTAAGGGCAAAAACCATGATGACTTCAAAAAGCTTTGGCAAATCGATTTAATGTTTACATCAGGCCATTTTTCTAATCAGTTAGACAATTTGTAGTTATTTTTATTGGTTAGCAGGAATTTAAAAAAATCTCAAAAGGGCTCTTCAAAATTAGGGGGTCGTCTTACAATTAGAGTAGTTTTACAGTGGGGGCAAAATTATTACTCAGTATTTTTAATTAATTTTAAATTTTGTCATAAATGGATAATCTTATGTGAAAGTACTTAGAAGTCGATTTTATTAAATTTTGAAGCAGTTGTAGTGTTCGGGGGTCAAAGGACAGTGTTCTACGTGGGCAACAGGAAGCGCACAACTGCCACAGCCTGGCGAAACCCGCCGTGACGTGCGGGAAAACGATCAGTTTCTTTAGCTGCCTTTGATCTTCCCTCGAAGCTAGCCATCGCCTCCTGAGATCTTCAAAGAGCTCCCGTATGCTCCTGACTCAAATTTTCCACTGCCAGAGGTGGCCTGGGAGCCGACTTTACCCTACCACTCTGCGGGCACGAGTGGTCTTGGACCCTCAGCTAGGCCAAGTTGAGCTAATGAACTTATAAGTGTGAAAAACGTACAAAAGTAAATCCCCTAACTGAAATAATTTAGCAGGGGAATTATACGATTTTATTCACGGCCTACCTCAAAAAGGTATAAACGTGAAAAATGTATAAATGGAGTTTCACAATGTTGGAAATAAATATTTTAATATTTTTTTAAATCCTATTTGGAGTTCATGATTGCTTTGATTTGCTTTGATTTTCTTTAGAAATACTTACTTTTGATGATTGTGACTCTCTGCCAAGTTGTGCATAATCATAAAATCATTATTCTGGAACCATTCTTTCATCTGAAGAAGAAGAAAATCATTTTCCTGAATCACCTTGGTGTCTTGATCCTGACGCCTGGTTCCTTGTTCAAAGTTGAGCTTTCATGTGCCTTGACAGCTGATAACTGATCAAATCACTCTGTAAAGATGTTTTTCTTGTTCCAATATGCCATCATTGTCATTACATGTGTATCTAATAAAATGTCTTGTTTTGCAAAATTGGATTGCTGCCCACCTAAGAAGCAAACCTACAAAATATTTTTAGGCTTTTTGTTCTTGTTTACTGTTTGTTTTTTAAACATCTTACAGACCTTGCTCCAGTCTCTGGCTCAATACCGTTTGACGTTAAATAATTAAATATACTCATTAAAAAGAAAATGTCATACAGTTTTCAATTGTGAACAAATAATTAAATAGTTGTATTAAATACTTTTGCCAAAATTAAACGTTTTTTCATAACTTCAGGTGCAAGGTTGTTTTCTCACAGAATGTTGATATTTGAAATCCATTTTTAAGTACTTTCTCCTCAAAGTTTCCTCTGATAAATGCACTCCAGCTTCTTCAAAAATTTTTGACAACTTTTTGTGGTTTCCAACATTTCTCCATGTATATACAGATATGCAATGTAGAGAAAGTTATGTAATGTTGTGGAAAATCGATTTCAACGGAAATACATTTTTGGGGTCCCCTGATACCAAAATTGGTTTTTCGGTTTTATTTATTATTTATTTATTCTTTCTTTCTTTTCTTTTTCCTCCATCAATTTGTCCCACTAGTCCCTAAACCATATGTATGATTGTTTCGAATATATCCTTAATAAGTTCTAAGAAGTACTATTGGCCAGGAAATTATCTTCTCAGAGGTAAATTGCTGGTGAATATGCTAGAAAGAGGAATTATGTTAGTAGCACTTTTTTGCAGCTTGTAACAAATGAAAACATTAATTGCGTAAAATTTACGTTACCTGTAATTGCGTGACCACAATCAACAAATTCTGAAATATTGTCCCCTTCATTTGTTTCCCAACATAAATGCCGTTTAGGAGGCCCTGATTGAGCTCGGTCCAGAGAGACTTTCCTGGTATACTGTGCAACAAATATTGTTAGGATCTGAAACTGTGAAATGCTAAAATTATTGCTGTCCATTCTAAAGGTGTTTATTAATTAGCATAATTAATAAAAAATATTTTTTTAGGAGACAACCTGCGCTAATTGCTGCATTGTATTCAGGAATTCAGTGTAGTTCCTGCGGTGTACGCTTTGCTCCTGAACAAACCATGAAATATAGTCAGCATTTAGATTGGCATTTTAGACAGAATCGTCGGGACAGAGATAACACCAGAAAAGCACAGAGCCGAAAGTGGTATTATGACATTTCTGATTGGATACAATTTGAAGAAATTGAAGATTTGGAAGAAAGAGGTGAGTAGTAATATTACAAACTTTTATCTAATCGCTAGATTTTAACGCTGGGATTTCATCCGCTTTTTTTCTGCTTAGGAAAATAACCTTTTCAATACTTTTATTGATTATCTAAGCCATTGTTTTAATTATATAATGGGAGATCATTTTCATTTTGTCAATTGAAATGTAGTCAACACCAGCAGATTTCTTACTATTAATTTTGTTTTTTTGTTTTTAAAATCTCTTGTTTATTTGTGGGTTTGATTAATATAGATTCTGGTATAGTGCAAAACAAATCCAGTTCAATTTTGTTTGAGAGAAACACAAATTTTTCCACAAACATCTTACAACTTTCATTATCCATTAAGATTTTGTTCAATTTATTTGCCGTTTCTACTATTTTCCACAAAAACATCATGCATGGTATCTGTTTTTTCTCTCTATATCTCTATTTCAATTTTTTAATTTATATTTTTTTCCCTTCATTTTTTATTCTTTTTCTCCTTATGAATTCATCTTAAGAGAAAGTTATGTTATTGTGCGCCAGAAATCACCAAAAAATTGCTAAGAAAAACCCTTTTTGCCAGGTTCTAGTAACAAAAAAGGGGATAAATCCTGTTGCTAAATTTAGAAAAGAAATCCTATAACACATTGTGTAGCCGGAATGTATGTTTATTGATTCTTGATAAGGAAAAATCAATTGATAGTTAAACATCCGTCTGTGGTACACTAGCACCTAAACCGTTCTGCCAATTTTCTTCAAATTTCATGTTCCCCAATTGACCTGAATGGACTCGTGGGTTTGAGATTTTCAAATGGATATTTTGATTTTTAAGTTACATGGAGCCACAAAAACATTTTCAAAATTTTCTCAAAAACAGCACCAAATTTTTTGATCAAATCTTGGTTTCTTATAGCATAAAGATCGCTTAAGAAAATGATGGTAGTCATGTTTGTTGAAATTACAGATTTTTGGAAAATTTAAAAAGTGCAAATTTTTGGGGAAGTCTTCCTACAACTTTAATGTTGAAAATATAAATTTTTTCCTTAATAAAAGCTGTTCCTTGATGGATCTTTAAATAAGTTCATGTTCAATTTTTCAATATAAGAGTAGGTTCTGTATAATGCGTGAAATATAGGCAATATTTTCTCAGAAACTGCTCCAAATTTTTCTTTAAATTTGCTCCACGCGTATATTATAAGAGACAGTAAAAAATATTATGCTTGTCCCATTTTCAGCTATTGCTCCATTTTTTTCGAAAATGCTAAAAAGTAAACATTTGAAAACTACAAAATTGGAGAGAGCGATTTTTGCTTTAAACAAAGTCTGTTATAAAAAGATCTTGAAGAAAGATCATTACATTGCACAGAGTTTCTCGTTCTAGTCTGGACTAGCCTTTTGGTAGGTCTTTTTCTCTTCACTGTTGTAACTTTGAAACTTGTTTGTTTGTTTTTTCCGAAATTATTACTTTCTCACCTTCCAAATTATTTGTAAGAAAAGAAAGTTATGTAATTGTGTGCCAGAAAACGCTGAATTTTCGCGAGAAAATTTTCTGTGAAAGTATCAAATTTTGAATTTACAGTAGCGCTTCAACACCTGTTTTTTAAAAAAGGTTCCAAATTTTTCAAAGAAAATTGCCATTTAGGATCTTGGCATTTACTGTTCTTCATTAATCTTAAAATATTTTCATTCTTCAATTATAAAACCGAAAAATTAAGAAAAGATCCAAAAAATGTACTTCAGGTGGTGATAGATGGCAGCAGCCAAGAAAATGTGGCAAGTTCAAATAGCTAACAAAGACCAAAGGAAATAGAAAACAAATACAAGAAAGTCTGTGCCATTCGGTAGCACCACTAGTTATATTTTTGTTATACCCTTTAAGGCAAAGGTTTTTTTTTTTTTTTTTTTTTTTTTTTTTTTTTTTTTTTTTTTTTTTTTTTTTTTTAATTAAATCAAGCCATGTGAACCGAGTTCTTAAAACCTGGTTTTTCAAGATCTTGCACAAACATTGAGATGTATTTTTTTAGTAATCTAAAATACAAGACATTCTTCTTGTAATCTAAAATCCAAGATATTTTTGAAGGCTTGGCTCTTCTGGGAAAATTTATAGTACAGGTAATCAAACATAAGCAAAATTTGGAGATCTCTGTAAATTCCAATTTACTACTTGATAATTTAATTGCTGTATTAAATTATTTCTGTTTGTTAAATATCACTTCGCTATATACGAATGTTCACCACATGTCGTATTTGGTCTCTTTCTTGTGAAGCACAGTTCAGTGCTTGGCCAGCCAAACTAGAGTTCCAGTATGAAACTATTTTCTCCTTTAAAATAATGAAGTAGGAAGTGTGGAATGTTTCAATGGTTCAAACTAATGAACTGTATTTACAAACAATATAAAAGTAGCTGATATACAAACATTAATGGTCATGAAAAATCTTAGAAGCTCCCGGCTTTAATTTTCCTATTTTAAAAAGATATGTTCTCATAAACTGCTGATTGCTATCAGAATGGTTGAGAATATCACTTAATTGTTTATAAAATCCTTCTTCTTTCTATAATTCCTTCTCACTTGGCAAATGATAAGTTGCATAATTAGTGTTTTTTCTGTTGTCTAACTTGTGAATAGTTAGAAGGAAGTAATTTTATTATGCAAGATAAATTAAATAAAATTGTAATAAAATTATTATTATTATTATTATTATTATTATTATTATTATTATTATTCATAAAATAACGTATATATGCAGGTATTTCTAATTAATTTATTTATTATTTTAGCTCAAAGTTGGTTTGAGACGCAACAGGCTGCTGAAGGGAGATCAGAAGAAAAGGAACCTATAGAAGTTCCTAGTGTTCCTGCTGGTGACAGTGCAGAAGATACTGCCTGTGATGTATGCCATGACAAATTTGAACAATTTTATAATGAAGAGACAGAAGAGTGGCACCTAAGATTGGCAGTCAGAGTAGAAGGCAAAACATATCATCCACTTTGTTATGAAGATCTGAAGGTAATTGTAGTAATTAGAAAGATCACTTTCATGTTCCACATTGAAATAGTTTATTTGCTTTTTAATATTTTTTAAAATAATTATTATAAACAGATTGTTTCAATGGTGTTTGTTGCCTACATTAAACCAAATGCTATAGAAACAATACAGGACATTTCCCCGTTCTTCCATGCAACCGATAGAAACAAGTTCCCACTAGCGCTCCTAGTGTCAAAACCTGGTACTTCAGCGCCAAATAAAGACACGAATATGATTAATTAGATCGCTGGTGAGGTAGATACCTTTTTATTATGATAAATAAATAAAGATGTTGTCTGGTATCAGTACTTTTTATTCAGCTCATGATCGTTTCGATTGCATAGCGATCATCCTCAGAGCTTGCAGCTACTGAGCCGAAAAAAAATTTTGTTTTCAGCCCAGAAGCTGCAAGCTCTGAGGATGATTGCTATGCGATCGAAGCGATCATGAGCTGAATAAAAAGTGCTGATACCAGACAACATATTTATTTATTTATTTAACATGAATATGATTCTTACGGAAGAAATACATCTTTTTAAAACTGACCTAACGAAATAAGACTCATTTTTATGTATTTTTTTAGTGACTTAATTATATTGAATGGCTCAATAACGGAAAATAATAATGTACAAAAGTGATGTTTTATATATTCCAAGAATAAAATGGTTACAAATGCAAAATTTTCCTTGCCTTAACATTTCTAGTGATACATTTAGTATTTTTTTTCATTTGCTTTATTTCAAAAGCACCGTATTAGTATACTCCTCACATAGAATATTTTCCAATTGAATATTAATGATTTGCATTAATTGTTTTTTGACCTCAAGTTTACTATGACGTAAACAATTTTAAAAGTCTCTATCAAAAACAAACTTAGTCTTAGAAAACAAACTAATAGCTAATTCATTTGGGTAGAAAAGAGTGGCATTCACGTACTGCTTAGTCAGAAAATGTGAGTTTCTTAATTTATGCTTTTCATCTACATTGGATGAACTAATTTTCCGTGAAGAACGAACGCGAGTTCTTTTGAATTTCATAATTAAAACAGCCAAAAACTTCGCAAATTTTGCCCGCCATAAGGAAGGATGTCAATAACAGTATTGGAAAATAAGTTTTCCAGAAATTGACCAGAAAGACAATCAAATTAAAAGATATCGAGCAGAAAACCAGACACCAACAGAGCACTGAGCTTAGGCTGTATGAGTTTCCACCAGATTCTGCCACTAGATGGAGCTGGCATCAGTGTTTCTTGATGTATCGCGAAGTGTCCTGTATTGTCTTTGTAGTATTTGATCAAACCATCTAAGTCATAAAATAATGGACATTTTTAGTATTTTTCTAGTCCCGATGAATAATATTGTGTGTGTGTGTGTGTGTGTACCCCTTTTCTTATTAACTTATGTAGGTGGAAATTGTCATAAGACACCATGTGACCCATACCACATGGTAGTTGCGATTCTTACTTGTGTAATACCACCTCTCTTGGCTGCATATAACAGGATTGGTGTGCTGTTAATCGACAGTATTGTCATCTATCTTGCCCCTGTCCTCTAATATTTGTGATGTGTCTTGATGAATTCATAGCCACTTTTGCTGCATTATCATGTGGATAATTGCTATGTGACAATTCTTTGCAGGTTGCTAACAAGTAGTCTCATGTCAATCATAATTCCTTGAACTTGAGATGCAGACCTAAGTAAAATGTGGTTGCCTTCCACTGATATGGTGATGAATTCTCTATTTTAGTTGTGACAAGAATTGCCACAGACCATGTCAGCAAGTAGAAATTGTTCTTGTCATCGAGTGTGACAATAGCGCAGTCTTTTTGACATTCTTTTATCTCTTACCTTCAATCATTGTCAGAGCTTTGTCAATTACATGTTGTGTGGTATCTTCATTTGCCTTTCTATACCCATGTGGATTTTCTACTAGCCCTTCTGTGCTGCCCATCACTTGTTTAACACACATTAATCACACCAGCACTTTCTCAGCCCTGTCAATCACGCATATTCAGCGATAGGACACTGCTTCCTCTACCAGAAATTTTCCTTTAGGAAGTAAAACAAATCACTGTATCTTCCTTTTATTGGGAAAAACATTGTCTCAAAGGTACATTTTGTAACGTCTCTAAAAAGTCTGGGGCAAATCAGAATTGCTGCATTAAGGGGATTGCTTGGGATACATCTGGACCTGGGACCTTGTTTGTTGTTCCCCATTCTTTAACCAGTGTGTTTGAGTTCTTCCTCTGTAACTGTACAACCCATGATCCTTCTCTCTTAGTCTGGTCTTGAATTCCAGAAGAGGCTGAACTTCTGGAAAGAGTTAGGTAGTTATCTTTTGGAGAGGGGATGCAGATATTTATTGACTATTCAGTTTGTCCATTTCATCCCCTTGGACCACATTCACTTCATTGCACAACTTGGCCTAACTTTGGTGGTTGCTGTCCTTGACAATTCTTTGCTGGTTGCACCTGGCATCTCCATATTGTTGGCATCAGACACCCTCAGATTCACTTGCTGATGCACAATGTTAAAACTTCCTTGCCTTGAGGCATTTTTGCCCTTGCTATGCTATTTCCTTATTCCACCAGCACATTGAAAGGCATTTAGGCTTGCCTGATCATGGGCAGCCAATGACAGAAGCTTTTAAAACACCCTGTCATAACCAATTATTCACCTTACCTGCTCATCTAAGCATCACCTCTAACAATATAGTATTTTGTCAGGCCTCACTATTGGGTGTTAGTTTCTGCTATTGTGGTATTAAGAGTCTGCATTGAATGCCTTTCTACCCTTTATATCTCTCTGCTTCATGCATCTTCCCTTTGTACTGGTTTCCTTCCACTTGAGTGTGTTGCCTCTGTGTGTCTCTCTGATTATAGTTGCTGTCTTCCTCATGATTCCATCCCGTCAAGGAATCATTCACAAATGTCGATCTCACATTGCCTCTGTGTATACCTAAACCTGTTGGTACTTGTGGGGATGAGTCTCTCCATAATTTTAAGATCGCACTAACATTTCACTTGCGTATGTGTGCATTTTCACATAAGTGAATTAAACTTGCTTCTATACATGTGTGGTGGTGGGCTTGTGTTATATGATTTCTGCTAAAGGGAATTTGGCAATTGCTAACCTTTTTGGAATTATCAATTGTAAAAGAAAGATTAAACTGGCAATATTAAGTGTCAGAAGCAGATAAAACTAGTCTTACAATAAAATGCATTTCCCACAAATGGTGCTAAATTTTGTTGCCATGATATAGCTTAGTGCACTATAATTCGGAGAAATTATGAAATGGTAAGAGTTGCATAGTCAATGCTAAGTGCATCACAAATGCTGCTTCCCTGGGGTCGTTGCATTATTATGAGGCATGTTTCCTGTGAGTCTTATCTTCTTTGAAGGAAATTATAGTATTTAAAAACAAATCATATCACTAAAAAATTGATTTTTATTCAATGAATATATTTTGTTTCTGCAGGCCAACTTGGAAAGATCACTTGATGAATCTGTCACAACAGATGAAGTTAAACAAGAAGAAACTGAAAAGGAAGGAGAAAAGACTGCTGAAAAACCCATTGAAAATGATTCTGAAAATAACAAAAATGATGCAGAAGAGATAGATGATGCTAAAGAACTGGATTCCTCTGTTCCAGCTGACAGCACTGATCAGGAAATGGAAGAACTGAGTAAGATTTTCACTTTGAAGTTTTTGTATTATTTTAATTTAAGCGGAAGGGGTTTTAATGTAAGTGCAATCCAATTAAATATGTTTTAGCAATGAATTTTATTCACATAAAGAGCAGATCAATATAAAATACCAATATGATTGATGCTCACCATTTATGGTTTGCATTTTAAGTGGTTTTAGAGTGATTGAGAATTGAATTTTATTTGTCATAATATCCTTAAACTTTTTATGCTTTATTTGCTTATATTATTGGCCTTCCCCATTTTCTGGCATTCGCTTTGAGTTACCAAAATGTAAATTTTTATAACTTCCCAAATTTCAGAGTTAACAGAGACTATTGGGCATATGCAATCCTTATAAGTGTATTTCACTCCATTGTAAGAAATGTAAAGCAAAAATTTGGAGCCATTTTTAAGAAAATTTTGAAAATGTCCCAGGGACTTCATGCAAAGTACCTCCAAAATATAAAGAATTCTATTTAAAATCCCTGAGCTTCAAGTTGAACCAGATTGACTTAGGAACATTTTGAGAAAATCCTACAAATAGTTCAGGCCCTAATGTTGTTCAGTCGGACAGATATTTTGTCACAAGCCAATACTTTGGGACTTGCACATTGTGGATTCTGGTTAAACAAGGTGTTAGAGCAAGGAGCAAGTAATTCACTACATATTGGAACAAGATTTATCCACTTCTCTGTTTACTGTTGAAAAATCTCTGCTTTTTGCTGCAGCAATACATAACTTTCTCTATACAGTTGACTCCACCTAAAGTTAACTCGGATATAGTGAGTCCCTGATCCTGTTTCATTTACATTACAAATAAGCTTAAGAAGATTTGGCTATAGTGAACTGGGGAATTACATCACGGAAATTAATTCTCTCCTGGAAAAGAATATATCATGTCAGAGCTACAAATTCCAACACTAGTCGGACTTCAAACTAATATCATCGGCCAAAGGTCATAATCGAAGTAGATAAATATAGCAGATCTGGAATGGGTACCCTACTGATGACCTTACGCCACTAAGTTTCACTGCGGAAACAACGGCTTTGTCATGTGTGGGCTACAACTGGCAATGTGAGTTTATGTAGACGACAGGAAGTATGCGAATCCCGCAGCCTGGCAGTATCTGCTGCGCTGCATGGAATAGCGATCAGATTCATTCGTTTGTGCAAACCCTGTACCGAAATAATCTCCTGTGTTATTAGGCGAGTAAAAACGCCTTTGGAGAGTGGGGTACGATGTTGCAACATTGCAAGAGGCATTGAAGGGTGGGTGTCAAGGCTGCATTATGTACATAGTCGGAGAACAATGCAGAATCAAGTATGGAAAGAGCACAAACACTAGAGAAGCATATAGAGAAATAACTGATGAAAAAGTACAAAGAAAGTACTAAAGAAAACAATTGAAAATAATTGATTTTTGAATGATAAATAAAGGTATTGAAATTTTCAGATCATGCTGTTATTGTATTTTGCAGGCCTCTATATTAATAAAATTAATTGTTAAGGGGAAATTCTATGTAATTTTGACGTCATCTGATATAGTGAACTACACTTGTTAGTCCTCAGAAGTTCACTATAACTGGACTCGACTGTACTATGTATATGGTATGAGAAACTAAACTAGTGGTGCTAAAACAGCATGTACTTTTTTGCCTTCAGTAATGGTTATGTTATATCACGATTTCTCTCTGAATTAATACATCTGTCACCATTTTTTGTAAAACTCATTTGGAATTGTAGAAAATTTGGTGGGAAAATTAAAGTTTCAAACAATAGATTTTTTATTCAAAACTTTAAATGAAAAAATTGAGGAAGCATTGAATTTATTGTATAAAGGCAGCTACACACGTGCAGTATTTGCCAAATCCCATGTAGATTTGTTTGTGATTTGCCGAACGTTGAACATTTGCCCTACCCACCGCATGTTGGTCTTAAGGACATATCAACAGGAGTGAATATTCCCTGAACACATCAGCTATTCGGAATTGGACGAGCAGTAGCTGCTTGGCGAATGCCAAATGTGTGGAGTCGCCTTAAGGTTATGCAGTGTATTCACGAACATATCGGTTGAAGTTTTCAGCAATTATATGCTACTCCTTGTCTGAACATGAAGCGCTAAATTCTCTAAGTTTTCACACCTAGTAAAATTCCCCCAAATTGTCTTAACTAATCGAAGAACAAACATTTTGTTTCCATCAGCATTGATTTGATTGGAATACCAGAATGATTTGGGATAGGAATACCAGAATTTACAAAAACGTTCACAGAATACATTTCTCCCCATAGTACGTCACACTCAGTTTTTTTGTTTTTGACGTTATTTAAATTTATTTATATTTTTATTTAAGTCTCAAAATGGTTGCATAACAATGTTCAACAAAGAAAAGAATTCAAAAGAATTTGACATTTCATTATCGTATATTGTTGCTGTACAACAATGAACTTGTCATATACACATCGCTCAATGTGTTGATATAATCCAAACCCAACCAATCCAAAGGAAGCGCCTGTTGTGGATATTCGTATTTATTTCCAGTAGTTATTTCTAACATTCAGAATAAAATATACCATTATCAGCAATCAAAATGTCTTTAAGTAAAATAGTAATTTGTTAGTTCTAAGTTAAATATACCTTTTACCTTCCTTCAGTCTACTTTCTCTTATAAGCAGAGCAATGGCTTCCAAACACCTCATAACTTACGTTCACAAAGCGCAGTGAATTCGGAGCGAGCGACTATGTTTGTAGCCAAATTACAAATAAGTACTCATTTTCAAAAAGTTCAACATAACCTTATTCAAAGCTGTTTTTTATGAACTCATTTCATTAAAAAAATGTAGTTGTAGGAAGACCAAAACTTTTTTAAATTGTGCTAATTTTTGAGAAATCATACATTTTAATGAACGCTGCACTGTTCTCTTCAGCGTCCTTTCCACTATCTAAGGTCTAAATAAAATTTTTAAAAATGTTGTTTTTAAGGGGGGGGGGAATGGTTAAAGAAAAATAAAAATTGCCTCTTTGACACAATTTTTCAAAAAATGCTAATGTTTTTGAAAAATTGAACATGGCATTATTTTTAGATATTTTTCATGAACACATTGCGTTAAGAAAAAAAATATTTACTTTCATAATTGTAGTTGTAGGAAGACAGTGTGTTTTTTTTTTTTTTTTTTTTTTTTTTTTTTTTTTTTTTTTTTTTTTTTTCCCCCTCCAATTTTTGATAAATCAGTTTTCAACCAACACGAGACTTGCACCATTCTCTTTAATGCCCTTCACACTATCCAAAAACGAAATATTATCAAAAACCATGGAGCCAGTTTGTGAGAAAAATATTGTTAAAACAATAAAAAATTGCCTACATTTCACGCAAAATTATCAAATATTTGAAAAATTCTGCATGACCTTATTTTAAAATCTGTCTTTAAGGAATAATTCCATTAATGGAAAAACTCTTATCTTTAATATTTTTGTTGTAGGAAAATAATGAGAAAATTATGAATATTTCCAATTTTTGAAAAATCAGGAATTTTAACAAACATGAGACCTGCACCATTCTCTTCAAAATCCTTCACGCTATCCACTAACAAAATTTAATCGAAAACGATGGTGCCCTTTTTTGAGAAAACTTTAGGGGCTTCATGTAAATTACCTCTTACAATTAAAGCCGAAAGCAAATTCAAGGGGGTGCAATGATCAGGCAGATCATTTGGGGAATATCAATTTTGGAGAAAATCAGCTGAATAGTTTAGCTGCAAGCGTTGTTCAAACGGACCCACGATATACTGTCGATTGATTTCTCGGTATCAAAGACCTACAAAACATGTATTCTGGCTACACCACTTGTTAGAGGGTGGTGTTTTTCCTTAATTTTAGCAAATTGATTGATTTGCTTTTTCATTACCAGATCCCTGTAATACGAGTTTTCTGCCGAAAATTCAGTATTTTTAACGCAGCACTTTTTCTAACGTGTTAGAAGTGGTAAGAAAGTAAAACTGGTGCTAGTCCTATTTCAAGTGATCAGATTTGAAGATAAGGATTTTTATTGAAAGTTAAAACCCAATAAAAATTTTTGAGATTTTTTCTTGCACAGAATATTTGAAGAACATGTGTAAATAGTTTAAAATGTCTTCCATGCGTCTTACACCCACCCATGCAGCACATTCAGTAGTTAGTGCAATGGTACTTAATTAGGGCTTTGAATGGCATTGCATAATTTAAACATAATTTTCTGACAGTTTTTAATCTAATAGTCAAATTTTCAAAAAAAATCTCAAGATTTTAATAAAAATGACTTCAAATGGTTTCTTTTAATTTTTGTTGTTTATGTAGCACAACACACTTGGGTCATATTTCAAGTGCAATATTCATTAAAACTTTTTTAGTTTCCAAAAATTAATTTGTTAAAAAATACTTGTTCTTAAAATGCATTTGCTTACATCAATCAGGTATACACAACCTGGTATGTCATGGTCACTCTGGTTCTTTTTGGCATGCCTGCCATAGGAAGGGAGGTTTATTCTTGTATTGTTTCACAAATATTTAAATATATTTATTCCCGTTAAAATTTTTTAAACAAATTATCCTGATAAATGTTAGTCATTAGTAATGACTGTTACTTGTTTTTCATAACAAATTTCAAAAGTTTCATTCAATCCATTTCAAGTCATAATTTTTGTTGTTAAAACTCAAAGTTTTTGAAGCATGCCCAAAATTACAAAAACTTGTTTATAATTAGAGTGGCTTTAGTTTCATTCTTCTGTTTTGTAGTACATTGAGTTACATTTCTACTCTACTTTTAATTTCAATACTAAACTGTTTAGGAAAGTTTGAGGACAATATTGTTGTTTACCATATTTTGATTCATAAACATAAACTTTTTGCTGGTACTACTTAAATCTCTCACAATATTTTTTATTGAAATAAATCATTGGGCTTATGAAGACTAGGAGGGGTTTTTACTTTTTATATCTACAAACACAATTCCGATAATAAATACTGGTATATGTGATCTTAAACCAAATTCTGACTGTGATCTAGTCATCTAATGAGATATTTACACTGTCAATGACAAGTTTGCGTGGTAGACAGTTCTTGAACTTAATACTTGTGCCTACTTAGTCCTTGTATGTCATTATTTTTATCGGGAGGGGGGAAAAGGATGCTTGGGTAAAGTGCTCAAAGCTTATTGATATTATTTGAAGCCAAGAACATATTTATATTCTTTGCAGAGTTTCCAGGAAAAGTTAACTCTGGAAAGAAAATTTAAGTTCAAAATGTTATTACTTATTAATTTTTATTTGCTTTGGTGATATTCTGGTTAAAATCTATTGATATAGAAAGTTTTGTATCAAAGATGGTCAAATATTCTTTCTCTCTCTCATTCTCTGAAGCAAAAAAAAAGCTGAATGTGTTTATGGCCTACAAGAATCTCTGGAGTTGAGAGCAGTGCAACTTGTTCTCGTAACCAGTAGTACTTCTAGCAGTTAAACCAATACAAACTAATCTTTATGTGCACTATTATTTGCCGTCTCTATTATGTATCGCCAGTAGAATCAATTATACCGAGTCTTCTCTGGACTTAACATAACCATGCTCTTTAGTACAAGTGAATAAAATATTGGTAGTCTTGTCTATATACAAAGACAAAAACTGTATATCATAAATAGATTTTGGAAATTAATATTAATTATAAGATAATTAATTTTAAGAAAATGGCCAAATAATACAAGTGTTTTTTTATATTATATAAATATGTTAAGTTGTAAAAATATTGCAAAATATGTAAGGAACAGTTTAATTAGTGCAATAGAAGTGTAATCATTACTTGATACATTCAGAAATCCACATAAAAAGATAAAAAAAAAATATAATTATATAAGAATCTGCACTCCTGGAATTATTGCAGTTTAGTATTACACTGTAAAAGATCTTTTATAGAAGAAAATATGGCAGTGAAATAGTTCATATTTTATAAATGATTTCATGCATAAAATGTGGAATTGACGCCTATGACAAAATTTCCCAAGATGTGAAAATGTGGGCCTTGAAAAATGCTCAATTCATGGGGTTAATTTTTTAAGCATTAAAATGAGGACATAATTTCAAAAGAAGGAAAACAGGAAGAACGACAAAGAAATTTGAAAGTTTCCTCATCCATCATCAAATAATTCTTATGTCTTTGGGTCTTCATTTAAAGACCCTTAATTAAAGTATGATTGATGCTTCATGTGTGACCCATGATTCAGATGTTTCCTCTTTACCCTTCTCTTCACTATTAACCCTTCAACTGCTATGGGTCGACTGATTGGGTCATGCCACATGTATCGAGCTTCTAGGCTCCAGTGTGAGCTGTGTTCTCACTCACACCTAGATACCGCACAAGACTTTTCAGTTGTCAGCAAGTCTTAGCAATAATCGAAAGCACATCTGCACGAATGAACTCTTCCAGACTCTTCAGGGACATCACGGTTACACATCCGATCTCATCCAGACTCTCCCAGCAACTAACTGACTGAGTGTAATAACTCGTCAAGGGCCTACCACGCACAGAAATATTTTTCATATCAACTAGTCTAGAGCAAAGGGTTAAACATAGGTTAGTTATTATCACACAAAATAGCACAAATACAACTATTAGAGTGTCATCCACCTTAAATGAGGAGCAAGACTACATAAAATATTGGACAAAACTCATCAGATTTCTGTCTCAAAGATCAAAGAATGAAGTTCATCGTCAAAAATTTGTCAATTATCTTTTGCATTGTAATATCTGCCATGACATACGTGCTACAATATGTAGACTCTTGATTGAAATGTGTATTCTCCAAATTACCGATACTTAACAGGTATTTATTTCTACTTATTATTCATAAGCATCCTTTATTGTAGACATTTTTTCAGTTTTTAAATATTACCATAGCATTCTTACCCACCACTCAATACAATTGTATGCATGACTTTTCCGATCATTGGGTTTCGGATGGCTTGCACTGCTGTGTTAGGAGAATTCTGTCTCACGAGTACAAAAATCTCGTACTCTTCATCAACTTTGCATTAACAGTTCCCCTTGGGCCAGCATGATACAAAAGAAACCTAACACCTATTTGACTGCCTCTATTACATACATTTTTTAAAATCTCTGAATAAAACAATTGCATTTATTGTAATTCTCATTTCATATATAGGTCTTAATTTTGCACTTCATCAATGTCTTTTTAATCAACTGTTCTCCCATGTGTTGATTGTCATAATTTGACATTCTCAGTCTAATAATTATTGAAAGCTTTGTTTGTAGCAGCTTGTTGCTAAACAATTTGTTGGTCATAATTTTGTTTGATTTCCTTTGTGTATACTGCTTGCAAGGAAAATCTATGTAAGCTGTAATTCATGACCATCACTTACCTAAGATCTTACTCAATCAACATTTCATGTCTCAAAATTTTCTCGTAACAGTTGTGGCTGAAAACAAGTGGCTTTCGTGCAGTAGGTGCTAGGGTATAATGGGTACAGGGATGTCAAACGGATGGTACGCAGCTTACACTGCAGCCTTCTCCCTCAGCATTGGGAGTATTTTCATTATAACGGAATGTTTCACATTTTGAATAGTTCAAAAATTTTGAAAAATGATGTTGTTAGATACTTTCAAAGTGAAGTGATGAGACCTCGGGACTCTGCAAGTCACTTCAAATTGAAACTGAAGAAGAAAAAGAAAATGTATGGGCATTAGGGACACACAACCTTTACTGATCCAGATCAGGCAATTTATTGTTTTCCTTCGTGCAAGATCAGTTAAAGGTGACTTGTACAGAATCAGTAGTTTTTGGAATCTTCAACTATCTTCATTAAATAGGAAAGCACTTCACATACAATATGTATATCATGCTCATTAAATGCAGCAAAAATTGTAGTTTTATTGAAAATGCATTTGAAATTTTAAGATTTGCCTCCATTAGAAGTCATCCTAGAAAACACTTAAGATTTTGTTACACTTCCACATTATATTTCTGTAACCTCAGGTTTGACAATCCTGAATTGAATGCCACAAAAATACTAACAATTGACAATTTTTTTACTTACAATTGTATTGCATTTAATGAGGAATGTGAAAAATTAAGGACCTTTTCAAGAAGTTTATTTTTCCCTATTGTGCAGAATTGTGTCACTTGGAATCAAGCCAATTTTATTTTATTTTTCAACAAAGAATAGACTATGTATGCATGTGTTCTGCTCTATATTATTTGTAGTGTCCATTGTTATGGTTGAAACAAATTGTTTTTTGCTTTTCTGATAGTATCATCCGTGCACTTCATTTATTTTTGTTTCATTCTGCTATTCAAAAGCAGGACAAGTGAGGGGTAGTGTCAAATAGCTAGGATGTGCTAGAAGAAAATAATCATTCTGTTAATTTGGATATGCTAATTGCAAAAAGTAAACTAAAACAACATTAACACTCTGCATTTTCCCATATGATAATACCATTGTTTTAGCGTTTTATAAAGCATAAATAAGAAACTGATTAAATGTACTACTTGTTGAGACTAGGATAACGGGAATGGGTACTGCAAAAAAGAAAAAATAGTGGTACCCACTTTCTCACATTATTAGTAATGGTAATGTAATCTTTTCATACTATTTGAACCTGAAAAAGTTTCAAACCCCAAAAAATATTTGTTCATTGCGAGATTTGAATTTGAGTGCATACATTCTGCGACCAATGCTCCTGTCAATGGACAGGAGCTGGAGCAATGGATAGTCATTCCTAGTTAGGGATACCAATCAGATCTGCACTATTTTGATGAAGTGCATTTTGCTCTCTTTGAGCACCAAATTCGAGAAAAAGTGAAAAAAACACAAAAATTTCCTAGTGTCTTTACGCAAAGCACTCCCAAAAATTAAAACATGCATTTCAAATTCAAGAAGTTGGCATATCACACTGATTGATTGGGGAATCTCCATTTTAGTGAGAATTCTTTGTATAATTGATTTTCAAACCCTTTTGTGGTATTGATGATATATAGTTTGCCTGTTCTCAATATACAAGAAAATAATACACAACTATAACAGGTGTCATCCAGAAAGGCAGACAATTCTCGGCCCATTCTGTGCATCTGGGGTCATCTGCTTTCCTTCAGCAAACCAAATTCATTTATGTTGTCTTGGATGTCCCCCGTTTCATTCACACTTTCTCCACCTGCACAACGCCCACCTTCCGAATTGACCTGCATTCTAGTGGTGTTTCAGAGAGATTTGCAGGTAATGTATAGGAACTCTCTGTCTCTAAGTGCTACATGTAGTATATGTGCCCTGACTTTCTCATACTAGTTAAAAATTTGAAAACTTTTCAGACTTGCTATCTATCTCTGCTATCTGTCTCTATCTCACAATACATTGTTTCTCAGTTTTTAGGTTCCCTAACTGACATATGGATTTAAACATATTATTCAGGAGTAAAATTTCATCCTATATGGCAATTTTAGTTGAAAAATTTGGAGCCGTTTTAAAGAAAATGTTTAAGTATTACTGATGTATTTGAAAACACACTTTTATTTCATTTTAAAAAATTAACAAAAGAATACAACTAAGTAGCATTTGTGTGATATTATACAGTGCATTTTGCACTGTCGATACAAAAAGTTCGCAAAACAAATTTGGACCTGTTTTTGAGAAAATGGCACAAGAGCATTTCTGAAAATGCGAAAGTTTGAGCTCACAGAAAACTTTTGAGTTTTTGAGAAACTTTATGAGACATAATTTGAAGCACAAAAAAAAAATGTGTCTTTTAAAAACTAAAAGAAACAAAAAAAATAGAGCAACATGGCGTTTTTGCCATCTGGTGCAGTACATTTAGCACTACCAAAAGTTTAAAGAAAAAATTTGGAACAGTTTTTGATATTTTTAATAGTGTACATATTTCAAGCAATATTGTGTGAATACTACTAAAATTTTCAAAAAATATGTACATGACATTAATGAATGAACCAATTTCATTTGAATGAAAACTCTCTATCTTCAATTTTGAAGTTGAAGGAAGATCTCAAAAAATTTGCAAAATTTTGTATTTTTCAATAATGCAGAGTTAATAGTGAAAATCAAACCTATGCGACCTTTGCAAGTATTAGACTCTATTCTTACAACATTTTAATTTTTAATTTGGAGCCAATTTTGAAAATATCCCAGGGGCTTGATGTAAAGAACCCCCAAAAATTAAAGAATGTTATTCAAAATCACAAAGCGAGAGAAGATGGGGAGTATTCAGTTTGGAATAAATCATACGCTTAGTTTAGGTGATACTATGTTGACGGACAGACAAGAAAGAAAGGAAACTCTCTTTTCCAGTATCAGGCGGCACCAAAATATATTTTTATGCCTCTAGAAATTGATTTTCCACAGCATACTTTCTACATATGTAGATAAATGTGAAAGTTAAAACTGGGTAGCGTCACTCCAAATTGCATTGTGCTGACCGTTCAAAATTTTTTGCATTGTTAGGGATACAAAATCATGGTGTCTGCCCAAATGTTGGCACTTTTGCCTGCAACGTTTCATAATTTAATAAGGAGTATTTGAACAAGTAAAGAAAAGGATACCAATTTTATGAAAATGTGCTCTTAGTTTTCTTTTGTATTATTCCTCTGTAACTAGTGATGCCAAGAAAAAAAGGTGGAAAAATGTAGATAATTTTGCATTTTGCAACATTGTGAATGAAATCAGTAACAGATTTTTGAGCTTCATTTTCCATATTATTTTATGTTTTCTTTTCTCTTTCTTTACCTTTTTCTCACAATGAACTCTTGTCCTTGAGGGGCAGTTCTTTCAATGACAAGCTCTGGCTGTTGTCAACTTGTGTATTGTTGGCTAAAAATCATTTGTTCTCTTGTCTGCTTCTGGGAGAGATGCCCACTAGTTCTGGGGTTTGCCTCTTAAATAATTTTCAGGAAAGGTCATGGCATTATTCTTTCAGCAGGAGGGGTAGACATTAAAGCTTCTGCAAGTGCCATTTTGAACTTAAATAAATCCTTAATTTTGTTCTTTGGAAAATGGTTTTCCTTGGAGTTCTCACAATATTGCATTCCACAATTCACCACTGCTAAATTCAGACAATGTCTGATGGTTCTCCATTATTTGATTGATTATATGTCCTCTCACATCTGCCAATTCTCCAGGTGACAGTTATAGGAATATGTGGTAATCCATCATCTGCTATCTGAGCCAATGTTGTCTGATTCATTCTGGTACCTGGTATCTTAGAGGTCACGTATTTCTGAATCATCAATGTCCAAAATACCAAGGATGAATATCGGCATCTATTTCAAGCTTAAAGTGGAGTGTAAATACATATTCGTAGTATTTTTTTTTGTGTTGACCTGTAATATACAAATGTGTGTGCACATATTTGGAGGTCAGATATAGTTAAAAGTAATAAGGAATAATATAATTTGCTGTGTTAAAGAGAAAATATATGTAGTTTAAAAAAATATTTATAATCCTAATTGTATGCAAGTTCGCACAAGAAAAAAATGTTGCAACAATTTTTAACAACCTACCACAATGTGTATTGTTCTGAATGCAAAGAAAGCATGCATGCATGGATTTAGGACTGTACCTACAGAATTGTGTTGGCGGGGTGTGAAAGGGATATACTGTATCAGATTAAGATAAAAAAAAGTGATGGTCAAGTCACTTCCACCAGCCTCGATACAATCCAGACTACAGGTTTATCTAGATTTTTTGCTATTTCAATAAAGTGCTAGAAACATGTGTTCCTCCACATCACATTCTTGTTTTTCAAAATGTCTCTCCAGTTGCAGCTTTGCCAATCCATGTTTGTTTTGTTCAAAAATAGCAATGTTGCATAATACAGTATCTTTTCTCTAGTCCAGACCACAAATAGCTGATGCTTTGTGCATTTTCAGGGCCATAATACACTAAATTCATCATGGCCACTTCCTCTACTCATATCTGTCCCTTTCCCACTCTGCAACTGAAATTGTGTTTTGGCTGAAAATTGGAAAGCCTTTGGTCATTGTTCCTGAGAACAAATTATAAAATAATTTAGCTGAAAATCTTGCAAATTAAAGAGAAAAAGAGAGCCTTGTTTTACTAGCACTCGTCCTTCTGCGTATTTAATCAGGTAATAAGTAAAATAAAAAATGTTTGGTCTGAAAAACTGAGAGAAATGTTTGAGTCAGGTGAGTTGAATTGGATGACCTCCAGTCTCTTCAAAACTGTCCATGAAGTGTAACGTGAGACTGTGGTGGTATCCTGCAACTCATGTATTCCCAAGAGGTTGCCCTGAGTGATGAAATACCAAGGACAGAAGAATTCATCAATACAACCCAACATTATCAATTCTGTACGTAATACACTTAGGTTACTGGAGAGTGAACTCACAGCATAATGTGTATGTCTCAACCAGATAGCTCTGAGTTCTGTACTATTCTACACAATTTCCAGACTAAGTAGTTCAAGCAGTGAATGATTGTTTATCCAGATTTACCTGAACTCACAATAGGTTCATGGATTAAACTCTCCATAAATTTAAGGTTTTTTATTTATTTATTTTTTTCAGGTGATGCTGTTAAGCAAGAAATGTTGATTAAAGATGAAGTCACATCCCAAGAGGAAATTGAAAACCCAAGTTCAGTAACTGATACAAAGCTAATGCAAGTTGCAGAATGTGATTCTACAGTTGTCAAGTCAGAGGATAATGATGTAGATACTCCAATTGAGGAGGAAACTGCAACCACCGTACCTGTTGTACCTAAAGTAGACACAACACATACAGAAGTTGCATGTTCGATAGATGGCAATGTTAAATTTGAAGATAAACCTCAAACAGCAATTGCCGGTCCTATTAGTGGTAAGATTAAAATTAATATTACCAAACCACTGCCTGTGCTTATCCGAGAGGCACAAAGTGAAGGAGATGCTGAAAGCTCAGCAGCTGAAGGTGATGCTGACGACACAGATGAAGCACCGCAACCTCCACCTCCACCACCTCAGAATGAAGGATCTGCTGCCGATGTTAAAGATATGGTAAAAGAGCCTACGTTAGAACAGGAATTCCCAGAGCCACCACCACCGGGGATAGAACCTGTCCGGCTAAAGCCGAGGCTAGTGGGTCGCAAACTCACAGAGATGCCTCCAGTCATGAAAGGAACTGAATTGTCTGGTCTGTGTTCAATAATGTAAACGTTGCCTTTTCAGCCTGTGAGTGAAGTGTTGAGTGTGTGGGTGCACATGAATTATTTATTTTAAACAAAGGGCCTTGATGTACATTTTATGCCAGTTGTTGATAAGGATTGTGATTGTTTGCCAGCTAGCTGATGAAGAAAAAGTGATAAGCAAAATTGTATTTTGCATTTATGAACTGATCTTTTCAGGATTAGTGATTATTGTATCATATGTGTAAAGGACCTCTTTTATTGTGAATATCTGTATATAATTGATTTTTTTGAAGAAAGAATATTTTGTTACATAAATAATGTTCATATCTTTATCCTTTTCCCCTCCCTCTGAGTTTTTTTCTTTCCTTTTTTATTTACACCAAAAGTACACTCAGCATCCCAAATTTGCATTGTTTGCATAGTTCTAGGGTGAAGGCAAAGCTTACTACCACTTCAGTTTGTAAAATGGTAAAAGATAATAAAATAAATTTCACTAAAAACGTTTGTTCATTTTTTTCACCTATTCCAAATTACAAATATTATGATTAATGAAAGAACTAGCCATTTTTATCACTTCTAGAGAATGCAATTATGAGGCCACCGAGGAAAAGGAATAGTATCTTTAATGTTGGCTATTCCTAGTAATAATTGTAGGAACCTTTCAAAACCCATTCCAAATCCAGATGTTGGTATATTTCCAAACTTTCTCAGTTCAAGATACCAATCAAGACCCTCCGACTGGCCAATTCGTTTCAATTTTTGTTCCAGGAGAATGTAGTCATTTTCCCTAACACTTCCTCCACATAATTCACCCACATGTGGAACCAGTAAATCTACAGCTGCCACCTGCAACAGAAAATTTGCAAATAGATTTTCATTATTATTGAAATTTTCACAAAGTGTCCTCATTATTCCAGTTTCTCAATTATTTAGGACTATATTAGAGCTCGGATATGTATGCAAATTTTAGTTTTTGTGCAAAATGTTTCTTGCCAGACAATCAAATGTCTGAATAAGGCCATAAAGAACTTTTGGGCCGAATATTATTTTGTGTATTACAGCAACTTTTGAAAAAAAATAAGGGGAGAACTCATTAATTTTGACCTTCTCAGAAGTGTTAATTATTGCTTATCTTCTGATTACAAAAACATTGAGAGTAATTGTGCATTTTATAGCACTCGCCAATTCAAAACTTCATGAAAATGCTAAATAAAAGTGCATTTTTCCTGTTTTCAAAATCTACTTTTGTACTTATTGACACTACATTCCATTTTCATTTAGCATTCTAGTTAACAAGATATTTGCTACTTCTTGAGCTATTGCAAAAGTATTATTTCCTTCTATGAAGCATCTGCAATTGGAAACTTTCAAGGACATATTCTGAGATTCAAATTTTCATGAATCCCAATGGAGCAAAACCAGATGCAGTATTTCTAAATTATCTTTCTTTTTTCTCTTCTAAAGCCAAATGCACTCACCATTAAAAAACAATGAGGATACTAGAATTATTTAAATCTTTTAAAAACAATATTCAAGAAGAATAGAAAAGAGGATGCAACATAACCAAGATAAACTCATAAACTGCTATTTTTGTTTGATGTTTACTTGATTTAAAAAAAAATTAGAGATGTTCTGGAAAAAAATCATTGAAATTACTAATTAAACAGTTGTGAAAGAAATAGGTATGCCTCCATGCATTGAAGAATACTGGAATGAACTTCATTTTTCTAGCCAAATTAATAAGGGTATCTTTCTCAATGAATATTTGCTTGTGGACATTATCATGGAAGAATACCCAACAGATATTGTTAGTTCAATAAAGAAAAACAGTGATGGTGAAAAAGAAACCAAGATATGAAAACCTTCCAAAATTCAAATGTTAGCAGCTTTTGAGAAAATTCGGCGGGGTTTTCGAATGAGAGAAAATGTTCCAGATGAAGTGTTTCAGTGGGTGTGAACAGTATTTGCATCACAGAGTGCATCATATGTGCAACAAGAGAGTCAAAACATTTTTTCTGAAATTTCAGTTTAGTGATTTGGTCAGGTACATGTGCAATACTAATTTCATGTTACTATTCGTCAATATATGGTATAAATGATAAAAACTTAATTATTTACTTGTGAATTTTCTGTTTTACCCAAATTTGTTTAAACGCATTTGTTAAAATTCCATAATTATTTCTATTTATTGAATATTATAGAAGGAACAATCAGATTCAAATCATGAAGGTCCAGCTATATTTACTTTTTTTTTTTTTTTTTTTTTTTTGAGTAGTTACCATAGAAGACACATATCTTTGCCAAAAACCAATTAAATTCAATAATTACGGATTTAACCTCCTTAGACAAGACAAGTATCTTAAAGAGCTATCAAAAAATCATATTACTGTTTGCCTCGTCACTTGATATTCTTCTTTTCTTCTGCACATGTACAGTGCATATTTTTCTATGTGACCTGCTGTATCCCTGTATAATTTTTGTTAATCACATATTATATGGTATCAGCATAACTCCTAAAATATATTTTTTATGCTAAATACAATGTGTAGTGTAATATAAGGTAATGTAGTAACCTTGCCAACTATCAAGATTATCACAAATTTTATTTAGTGCGATCGAGCCTAGTTTTAAATGTTCCAATATTTTCTACCTCCACACATTCATTTGATACCTTGTTCCAAGTATTAACTACTTGTAATAAAATGAGACTGGTTGTTATATCAATTGATTCTGGACTACTGCTAAGGTACTGTGTGTAGTACATATTTTTTTACTGTGGGAGGGGTCGGTGATGTTCCCTTGCTGGATGGCAAAATCCTGCACCGACTTGCCCATCAGCTTGTCGTTTTTTCCCAAACATTTATCTCCTACCAATGTGGTACCACCCTAGCTGGGAGCTCTCAGCTCCCAACTGGTCTTCCAAAAGAGGAATGAAAGCTTGAACATGGTCCTTGGCCCATTCATAAGTGGGTTAGTGGTTCTACTCCAGCATTCATCTGGTGTTGAACAGAGAACCGATGGAAAACTACCGATCAGAGTAGCCAACCATTAGAATTCTCCTCCAGACAGCGGCTGAATTCAATCTATTTATGTAGCAAGTGTCGAAAATCCTATCAGGACTCGAACCTTAGATCCTCCTGTTCAGAGGTACTGCAATGACATCAATTGATGCCCTGGACCACCTAAGCCAGTTAATTATATTGAGTTATAGTGAATGAAAGACCGCCACTCTCAACTCCTTGTTCTTGGAGCAGACACTGAAACCCATATATTGCATGTGAATTTATACCCCTGTTAACAGACCCCCCTCTCCCCAACCACCGACCAGCCCCGTAATAGAAATTTTTCCAATTTACCCCTTTAAAGACCACTTTCAGCAAACAACGTACGAATATTATAAACCCAATTTTCATTAGTAGAAATGGAAACTGGCTACTTAGACATCATTCGAGCTACAAGCCCTATGCCTCAGCTTCTTTCCCAAGGGAATTGGAGGGGAAAATTCCTGAAATCAAGTAACAAATCACAGCAGCAGTGTGACAGCAGATATGAAAGTTACCTGTTTAAATCTTTGAATTATCAGTCTTTCTTTCTGTACACTCCTAAAAGAACCTCAGGTAGGGTGAAATATCTAAGTCAGAAAAGTAATTGACTTGCCTCTTAACAGGAGTGGTTGTTTTTTTTTTTTTTGGGGGGGGGGGGGTAAAAATGTAAGGTTTTGAGTTTCTTAGATATAGTGTCACACACAAAACAAGGGGGAGAAGTTCATTTTCAGTAGAAGATTGGGAGAATTAAAACTGTGAGCAAGTGCTTTACTGAAACCAATGCGTTATCTGTTCTTACCATCCATTGGACTTGAGATGAATGTTACACAGACTCAAGGAAAAGCTGTACAGTTCAGAATGGCAATTACTAACAAAGGTGGACATATTCTGTTGGGACACAAATGTTAATAAATTTATTTTTACTAAATTGAGAAAAATTAATACTTTAATTGTTCTTCCCTACCTTCAATGTGTCTGGCATCAATTTCATGTAGAAAGGTTTTAATGCTTGAGGCCATTCCACAACAAAAACAGGAACCTTACCAAAATAATTCACTAAAAATAGTTCCTGTTCCTTGTTCAGTCCTTCTGTGACTTTAGGGCCTTCAAAATGCTGATTTATTATAGAGCATGCTTCATTAAAATTCAACACTTGAAAAGGTTTCTTAATTAAATTGTTAACATGTAATTTAGCCTCTTCATCTTGCAGCATTCTTATATCTCTTTCACACTCATTAGCAACTTCTGTAGTAATGTTTTTTATAAACTTTTCCATCATTTTAAGCAAATCATCCAAGTTATCCATGAAAGCAGCTTCAGCTTCAAGCATATAAAATTCTGAAAGATGGAGACGAGACCGAGAATTCTCGGCTCTGAACGTTGGGCCAAACGTATACACACTTCCAAGACCTCTGAAAAAAATTAAATTCAGCTAATAAGTATGATCGAAATGACATGCATGATTTCAATGGATGATTAAAGTACCTTGCCATTGCTTCTAAATGCAACTGGCCAGATACAGTTAAAAATACTTTTTTATCAAAGTAAGCTTCTTCACATGATAACCCGTGTTTCATCATATCCTTTAAGTGAGTGTCATTTTCTGGTCTTGCTAAAAACACTTCACCAGCCCCTTCACAATCATTAGCTGTCAGGATAGGCGTATGAATATTAAGATATCCTTCATTGCTTAAATATTTATGTATTGATCTGCTAGCAGCACTTCGAATACGTAAAATGGAACTGAATGCACTTGTACGAGATCTAAGGTGCAAGAATTTGCGAATGTACTCGGGAGGATGAGACACTTTTCCAGCAAAAGGAAATCCTTCAGAGTGTATGCATGGGCCCAGAATCTTCAATTCATCAGCTCTCAATTCCAATTGCCCATTAACATTTTCTGTTGTCTTGCCAATAACTTCCACTGATGCACCAAAACTTAAATAATCAGGTTTGAGAGCCTTAGGCAATACAATTTGAAATTTATCAGGGCAGGAACCATCATTCACGTCTATAAATAAGTTGTCTTTCATTTTTCTAACAGTTTTTACCCATCCCTGCAACACAATTTTATTAAAAGATAAGTATTTCATGTTTAATTCTGAAAAGAAAAAAGAAAAGAATTCAACCACCTTTATAGATGTCTGGGTGCCCAATGGCCTAGTGGCTAATATATCTGCAATCCTAAGATTCTTATATTCACTAAATGTGGAAACATTTCTGACAAGTGGTTTTGGAAACCAAAAACATTTCAATGTGTGAGACATTTCGGATTTGCAATTAATACGCACTGGCGCAAGTTAAATTAGAGAGCTATAACTGACTGTCCTCAACACTGTTTACTGAAATTAACAATTAATCTAAGATGTTTCAAACATCTTCCAAAATCTGTCCCCTAATACCGTTGATCACGTTCGATAAGAGAAGTTCATTGATAAATTTCGATGAACATATTATCTCAATGTAATTACGTTTACTTTGATTTGAATAACAGCTCTACAACATTTTGTTAGATTATTATCACTACAATAACACTAAGACCGTAAGTGTCTGATACATTTCCATTTCCAACGTATGTTCCAAACTCCCTGCTTGCAAACCACCACCATAGGATGTGCATAAATATCGATATTTTCAAGTCGATATATCAGAAAGGCGAACAGGAGGGAGTACAGTGTATAGAGTAGATATGGATAAGGGTAGGGAAATCTGCGGCTTGCGATCTGGATGCAACTCAATACGTATGGCTCTTGAGGTTTGAATAGTTGTTTTTTTCTGTTTGTGTGCGGGGGGAGGGTCAGCTTCAGGGGATGCCAATTTTGGTCGTCCGCGCCGCAGACCCCCTATGTCCACGGGGACACCACTCAAGGGCCTAGAGTTGTCGTTGATTGAACTATGATTATTATTTAACAATAATCTGCAATGCCCCCTCCAAAATGATCAGCTAGATCTGCCCCTGGTATCGTCTGCATTTTCTATTGCATGTGGTGAGTCATGTGATATTAAAGATGTAGCGCAAGTTACACTACAGCAGAGAGTATATACACTACAGTACCGGCAGCGTGAAGCGACTCACAGTTCGACACGCTGTTGCCACGCATTCCTACGCACACGGGCACCACTTACGCGAGAGATAAGTGATATCTCAAAACATTATCATTTACCAACAGGCGATGACACGTCTTGATATCATGTTCATAACCTTCGCCACAACCGAAACTTGTCGCCTCCCAAACCGCGTTGAAAGTTTGATGTGTTAGCTCCGGGTGGCGTCGGGCCTATATGCAGTGCAGACGCAACTCTAATCACATTGTCGAGAGGTAATAAAACGTCGCCTTTTCGGCTTCGAAAGTTTCGCGAAAACGATACACAAATTCACGAACCTGACTTCTTTAACAATACTCCACATTTGCGCGATGTGTGGTTCGTGTCCCTCACAAAACTCTCAGCCTCGGACCAGTTTACTGAAGTACTCGGACGTCACACACCGAGTGGCCTGACACGCATCGGCAAAGGCACAATTCATTTGGCATTGATACTGCTGATGACAGGGATCTGTGCGCTTCTCGAGCGATTCGATGTGAGTCACATGAGCGGCAACGCTGAACCCTCGTTGTGAGAAAGAAAACAAATTCTCGCAAGCTGATTTTTTAGAGCAGATCACATGACGTACCACAGCAAGTGGCGAGAGAACTGTCAGACGGTTATACGCTGCCGGTTCTGCAGAAGATAGCGCGGTATTTATCCGAAACATGTCTTCGTGAAGAATTATTAGCACTACGAGTACTATCCAGTAAGAGTAAAACTCATAGTGTAGGTACTGCTAGTTTGGAATACTTAACGACAAATGAAATCGTCCTAAATAAATTGGTTTCTGTTGCTACAGATGGAGCATCAAGTAGGGCGAGTAACATCGAAGGTTTTGTTTCACTCTTCGAAAAAAACAAGATGTGTCACAACGTACTTTTGGTCGCCCCCGCGTGATTCATCATGAAGCATTTTGCGCATAGACATTTTTAAAAGAGTTGTATGTGTGATGAATTTAATTACTAAGATACTAAACCGAATAATGACAAAAGGTATTTCTCACAGTGAGTTTTCTGGTTTATTGGAGGAAATAAATAGCCGATATTCTGATCTTTTGCATAACAAAGTGCGTTCACTGTCCAGAGGCTCTGTACTGAAACGTTTCGCTTCGTGCCTCGAACATATCGAGACATTCCTACTTCAAACTTGTGGTGCTATAACAGCACGTACTTTCTCGCGATATTTATAATGGCAATGTAATATTATTATGCAATTTCTGTCTTACACTTCAACTACTATTTGAAAAATTCTTAAACAAATGAAGCGTGAAAAACACATTTTTAATTCAAACGATTGAACGAAAACAGCTTTCTGCTATTGAATTCAGTGTCTTCACATTCAACATAAATGTATCAACTATGCGCGATGTTTATTTTAGCGGTAAATAAAATTATTAGTTTATATTAACGGGAACGAACGGTGGCCATCATTATCGCCTTTTGTTATCTGTGCGTTTGGCCTACGTTTTTGGGGGTCCCCCTATCCTACTTTCACCCCCATCCACCCCCAATTTAAAGACAAGTTTTATTTAAAAAACTAAACATCTCATCTCTGAGTGACATTCTCGCATCAATCAGCAACATTCCCTATTACAAATATTATCCAATGATACGCGACACGTCACTCCATTATGACTATATTTTGCGTATACGTCGTTTTTATAAGGTTTTTATTTTATTTTTTGAAAACAATTAGAATGTTTTTGTGTAAAATATGTTTTTTAACTATCGGGGGCCTTTGAAAATTTGGGACTCCGAACCCGGGCCCATCGAGCCCGTGCGTTAACACGTTGCAACAAGAAACAATGTCCGCGAATTCTCAGGGGATACACATATAGCAAATTAGCATTTTGATACCGGTAGCAAGAAAATGAAAATGATTAGAAAAGTAGAATAATTGAATATAATATATTCATCAAAACTACTCGTTTTTACACGCATTACTCGTTATTTTCACATCTTATTATGCAATGGGAAATTTTCTATTCATTTTCATATTTAACTCAATTAAAAGACGCAATTGAAAATAGATTATATGATTAAATAATATTAAACGTTATCTTTCTTTTCAAGATTTGAATGACACAGTTTATTAAGCAGTTCACAAGTCGCATCACCAACGTTGCTTAGAGAGAACGCCTTCTTAGTCCTGTCATCACTGATATTATAGCATAAAATTTTGCTCCAACCTGTAGCTGTAGGTATTCCAAAGCTCTTTGTACGCTTCAAAATTTTTAAACGGTGACAGGTTACTACGTTGTGTGTTCTCCAACATCTGCTGCTATAGTAGTGCGGCTGTCACTTGCTTCTGAAGAGCACGTATTCGCTACGCTAATTGCTCCCCCAACGCCAACCTGCAACTTTTCTACACTGCTAATTTCATGTAATGTACCTATTACCACATCGCCAATTGTTGTGTACAGGGCTACTACACAATCCAACCATGCACTCCAACAACAATTACATTTATTTCACAATGGAGGGGCTCAGCGCCAGAAATAATCCACACACATACAAAAAAAATTGCTTTTGAGGCATTTGAACAGATCATGCCATTTGTTAATGAGTACTAAAATCTTGTGTGAGTGAGTTATATCACCTACCATCTATAGGCAGTTATAAAAAACCTCACTTTGTAAGTTGGTAAGACTCTTAGTGTCAGTGGTCGCTATCCCACATCTAAACAATACAATATTTAACCTATATTATGGCATATTTTGGTTTGATCTGTATGATGATATTGAGCATTATTTTCTTGTACCAGGACACACATTCTTACCTAGTGGCAGAGACTTAATTGCAGTAGATAAATAAGACGCGCAATTCATATTTACACACCAGACCAGGAAGCACACATTGCATAGTCATTTCGTGTTGTGGAAGTAAAGGAAGACTTTAAGGATTGTCAGACCATGAACCCAATAGTAATAAAAAAAAGGGAAAATATAATGGTAATAGAGTAAACTTTTAGATCAGGAAAGTTTCTGCAGTCAAAGTAACTAAAGGATCAACTGCATTATTCTACAAGAATACCACATCGGAGCTGGAAGAATGGAAAGAAGTGGAATTGTTCAAGAAGATGCCCGGAAGATCTAAATATCAAAGAGATCCTTCAACTGTATCCTCTTATATTACTACATTCATGGCTGGGCTACCTTCCTTGCTTCCTGCAGGAAGGGACATTGCTGCACGGAAACTACGAGATCTACAGTTCATGAGAGCTGTCATCTCACCACTTTACCAATAGTTTTATGATTATTTAACTTCATCGCACAGTGTACATTCCAGTGAATATGTTGACGAAATATACAAGGTGGTTCAAATATGACCGGGACTGATTTTTTTTCAAATACCCCGACATACGCATTAACTGCGCCGCCTGGAGAGAATCTAGCCACAACCCCCCACCTCCCTCCTTTGCAGGTTACAACCTGTTCAGTCGCGTCTGGGTCTTGCTAGAACGATGAGTGAACAAAAGGTGCCGCGGTGCGTGGAACAACGCATTATCATCAAATTTCTCGTTGGAGAAAACGTTCAACCGTCGGAAATTTTGCAGAGACTCAAAAAACAGTACAGGGAAGAGTGCCTCTCACGGACCTGTGTGTTTGAATGGTGTGTTTCAGAGAGAAACGAGAGCGCGTTGAGAATGAACCTCATAATCGTCGGCCGCGAACATCCATAACCCCAACAAACATTGATCGTGTTAATGCGGTTATTTGTGAGAACAGGCGCATCACTATCAAAGAAGTTGCATCAGTAATTGGCATCAGTGTGGGTAGTGTAGAAGACATGATAAAAAAACACCTAAAATATAGAAAAGTGAATGCTAGGTGGGTTCCACGCACTTTGACGGACGAGAACAAATTGATGCGCATGCAAGCTGCCAGTGTTCTTCTAATGCGGTTTGAAAATGAAGGAGATGCATTTTTGAAGTCCATTGTAACCACTGATGAAACGTGGGATCACTATTTTATTCCTGAGTCCCAGCAGGCATCTCGTGAATGGCGACACGCCTCTTCTCTAAAACCCAAGAGAGCGCGGAAGATCCGTTCGGCGGGAAAAGTGATGGCAACATTTTTTTTGGGACTGGATGGGTGTTATCCATGTAGACTTTCTTACAGAAGCTAACACCATCAATGCAGCTTATTATTCAGCACTTTTGGAAACAGAAATCAAAGAAAAGATCCGATCCAAACGGAAGAGAGGTGGGAAACGGGTAGCATTCCTTCAAGACAATGCACGGCCTCATACTGCTAAAACAACCATGGCAACCATCAGCAAATTGAAGTGGGACCTTCTACCACATCCGCCGTACAGCCCAGATTTGGCCCCAAGTGATTTTTACCTTTTTGGACAGCTTAAATCACATTTGCAAGGCATGCGATTTGCGGATAATGACGCAATCATCCACAGTGTTCGGGAGTGGATACGCCGACAACCAAAAGACTTTTATGAAAAGGGCATTAGGATGCTCCCAGGACGTTGGAAAAAATGTATAGAATCTGGAGGGGAGTACTTTGAAGAATGACATGTACAAATAATTTTTTGCTAATAAAGTATTTCGTAAAAAAAATCAGTCCCGGTCATATTTGAACCACCTTGTATTATTGGACACAGTGTTTGTAGTTTAATAACCGTTCATACACTTCAATTACAGTGCTTTGAAATTATTCATTAGTTATACTGATGTACTTTCTAAAAGCAGGTTTTTGTTGAGAAAAGTAAATAGATAAATATTTTTCAATTTCTAACATTTTCTATTAATATGCAATATACGGAAGACACTTTCAATTAAAAAAAGTAGAGTAACAATATAACATTTTTGAGAAAATCAAGTCTTGTAAAATCTTTTTCCCCGTCAGATTGCATCAAATGTGGGTTAGCCCCTCTGGCACCAAGCCGATTCGTATCATTGCCGAGACGTCATTGCCGAGACGCCGAGTAATGCCCGTATAAAAGTGATCGCTACTCTACACTCGTTCACGGTCGCCTTCGTAGCGCTAGAAAGTCGTCCGATTAGCGAGGGGTCGAGGCGACCTCTCCGATCTTCAGCGCCGGTGAGGCGCGCCGGGCTCCGTTTTGCTAGTTCCTCCAGGCAGAGGTGTGTCACTACCCCTGTGCGTCTGCCGACTGGCGCCGCTGCCTTCCACCGTTACGTCAGCGTTGGTGTCTGCTGACTCCACCGGAAACCTTCCCGCTTCTGGCGGGGAATCACCCCGCATCATGGAGAAACACCACAGATAGTACTATTAAACCATTTAAATTTAAATATTGTTGACCAAAAATGTTGAACAAAATTGCTGAGAATGTTATGATTGTGAAAATGCCAAGAAGATTGTATACAATTTTTAATTTCTGTATTTGTTCGCATGACGCTTCATGCTACTGTAAGAAAATGGAACAAAACTTTGAATTCTACTTAATAAAAAAATACTAGAGAGGATGGGCTCTGTCCCCATCCTCCGTGAAGAGAAAATTCCAACTACACTTTCAGTTCAATAATTTTAATTCATTTGGGAGATTAATGTGGCTCTGGAGACTGAGTGACTGCCGGGAAAAGGTATCTTTAAGGCCTGTGTCACACAAGCACTGTGTTGACTCGCGTCATCTAACGCTAATGACGTCAGCTGTGACGATGGCTGCGCACACGAGTCACTTAACGCGCGTCGTTGATTAACACTGCATTCTATGAATAACCGCACAGGAGCGCTCTTGACGACGTGTGTTGCCAACGCGCGTCGCGAGCCCGCGTTATCTTGACTTACGTTGTAGTTTGAGCGTCTTGCTTGAGCAGTGGGCATGCAACGCATGTCGCCAAGAGCGCCGTTGTGTCGTTTCGAAGATGTGTTAATCTTCGATGCGCGTTAAAGGACTCGTGTTGGCAGGCATCGACGTGCGTCGACGTTATCAGCGAATGTGACGCGCGTCAACCCAACGCTCGTGTGACAGGCCTAAGACGGAGGAGCAGGGTAACTTCTTCCATCACCTTGGGATTCTGAAATGTACTAAAGATAGAATTATAGGCATAATTATATAAATTTTCCCCACTAATTAATTATTAGTATTATTTATCATTTGGAGTTTGTTGTGTATGTACATGTAATTGTTAATTTATAATATATGATTTAAATTCTGCAAAAAATGTTCATTGTATATGTTCTTCCTCCCTGTAATCTCCTTTCCAGTTTGTAAACTCTTGTAAGAAAACAATACAGAAAATATTGAAAGGGGGGATTTGGATAGAATGTTCAAATCTCCCGCCTCATTGCTTAGTTTCGTCTTGTGACGGTGACTGCGCTACGGTAGTTTTCATTTGACAATTTGGCCCATAACCGTTATAAGACGCTATTGGTCAGCAATGATAGGGAATGATTGCAGGGGTAGCCTTCAGTTGACAGCACATCTCACCCCACCATCAGCCTAGCCTAACGGTGACGTCACGGCTGGGTGCTTGCTATTGGCCAGCCAAGACTAGCATCGACGTCACTCTTTGCCAAGCACGTGTGTCATGCGACCCACAGTAGTTGCCAGTATAATTTGAGTTGCAAGCACAAGCGTCGTGCGACTATGTTTTTCAGATGTTTATCAAGCTGGAGGTGGGAATTCAAATCGAAATATTTAAGTTAATCCTGGAACGCCCTTTTGAATGTAGTAAACAAAAGACCATGCCTGAAATCAAATAATTTGGTTCTTTCTTCCAATGTTTAAAGATTACTTACTATCAGTATACTCTTGAACGTAAGTATTATAATAATATCAGAAACTATGAACAGGCATGTTAGGGTATTTTGACATTAGACTTGGCATTTCTATAAGAGTATTTCCCTCCACGAGTGTGATTGCAGTATAATAGTAATAATAATAATAATAATAATAATAATAATAATAATAATAATAATAATAATAATAATAATAATAATAATAATAATATTTTGCAATAATAGTCCAGAAAAATTTAATTTGCAAATCAATAGACTGGATTAGAGATATGAGCATCGGGACTATTGAAGTAGCAGGTGTAGATGTCAACACAATGAAAGGAAACAAAAATCATAGGCATTTATAGATCCCCAAATTCGAGCGTTAATGACTTTCTACTCAGGTTGGTAGAATATTTAACTAAACTTATAGGCAACAACAATAGTCAAGTTAATTATTAATTTAGTTTAATTTAATTATTAAATTAGTTAATTCCAGAAAAATTAATAAAGAGCTTCAATATACATGATGTACAATTATTAGGGCCAACACGTATTACAACCCATTCCAGCTCTACCATAGACCACATCATTACAAACATTGAAATGTATAAATACTCTTATAATATTGATTTTCATCTATCTGATCACCCTGCACAAATCATTGAAATAATCAATTACCCCATTAGCTGTGAACTACCTAAATACACATTCACCCGTGACACCAGCGATACTAAACTACATTTGTTAAATGAACATCTCCTAAAAGAGGAATGGACTGAAGTACACAATAGTAGTGATACCAATGAGAAATTTAGTACAAAATTGAATATTGTATGTCCCATTATTAAGAGGCAAATTAATGGAGCGAAAAAACCCAAAATTAAGCTTCCAAATGAAATTCTTGTTCCTAGAAAAATAAAAAACATGTATGACCTGTTCAGAGATACTAAGGACCCGTTTTATAATGAAAAGTATAAAAAACAATATAGGGAAAAACTGATGAATGAGAAAACTTATCAATTAAATAAAAAAGTTAAAAACTCAACAAATAAATCTAAAACATTATGGAATATAATTAACAATAGGAAAACTCAGTCTCACAAAAACATACACCTACTACATGAAGGCATGTTTCTTGATAATCCTTCTGAAATTTGTAGGACAGATATTTATAGGAAACAAAAGTTAATAATATATATGAAGCTATAGCTTGAATAATAAAATATTTTATAGCTGCTTCTGTTGATATTATATTATCTTTTGAGGATATTAATGGAATGAAAGCTAGCAAATTAATTTCTAAACCCATTCATGTGGCTGGTCATGAATTAGATCTAATTGAAATTATTGTACCTAAAATTAATATTATCAAGAATAATGATTTTGAAGGATTAAATGTAGAAATTAAAAAGAAAAGGATTATTGCCTTTATAAATGGGGTATGAACCCATTAGCTTAATTAGCTTATCTTTTTATTGATTTTTGGTGTATGATGCGCAAAAAATTTTGAATTTTTAAGTAATAGTTTAATTCTATTAAATTCAATGAAAGTAATATTAAATTACATGATTTATCCTATCAAGATAACCCTTTTTCAGGCATTTCATTACTTATTTAATGTAAATTTTAAAGATCTTGGTTCAATTTAATCTTATATTAATAAGAATATTTAATATAGTTAATATTAGGAATATAAAACATCAATCTAATTACGAAAGTATAATTTTTTTTTTTATTATAGATTGTTCTTTCGTGCGGATTGATGTTTTTTTATTCCGTTGTTATATAAGATCTTATATATATACCTGATTTATTCCTGACCGAAGATTTATTATATTATTGTATCAGATATATTATTCCTGATTTACTGATTAATTCCTAACCGAAGATTAGTAATTTGAAATTTATTAATTAATACATTATATTCCGAATTTAAGACACTACTAATTGGAAAAATAAATATAGGAAGATCTTTTATATTCATTTCCTTATTTTCAATAATCTTATTTAATAACTTCCTAGGACTATTTCCATATATTTTCACAAGATCAAGTCACTTAACATTTACTTTATGTTTAGCACTACCATTCTGATTAACATTTATAGTATATGGATGAATCAATAATACTCAACACATATTTGCCCATCTAGTTCCTCAAGGAACCCCACCCATTTTAATACCTTTTATAGTATGTATTGAAACAATTAGAAATGTAATTCGTCCGACTAGCTGCTAATATAATTGCAGGTCATCTTTTATTAACCTTATTAGGTAATACAGGACCCATAATTATAAATTCAACTATTTTAATTCAAATCCTTATTCTATCACAAATTCTACTATTAATTCTTGAATTAGAAGTTTCGATTATTCAATCATACGTATTTGCTGTATTAACTACATTATATTCAAGAGAAGTAAATTAATGTTAACTCATCAAAATCATCCATTTTGTCTAGTTAATGCCAGACCATGACCCATTACAGGAGCTATTGGAGCTATAACAATAGCAGCAGGATTAGTTAGTATATTCCATCAATATATTCTCACCATTATTTCAATTGGATTTCTAATCACCTTATTAACCATAATTCAATGATGACGAGATATTACACGAGAAGGAACATATCAAGGTATACATACATCAGTTGTCAAGCTAGGATTACGTTGAGGAATAATTCTACTTATTGTATCAGAAGTATTTTTTTTTATTTCATTCTTCTGAGCGTTCTTTCATAGAACAACATTGATTTAGGTATAATTTGGCCACATATAGGAATTACACCACTCAATCCTATACAAATCCCCCTTCTAAATACAGCTGTCTTACTAGCATCAGGAGTTACAGTTTCATGAGCTCATCATAGTCTAATAGAAAATAATTATAGACAAACCACATAAGGACAATTAACAATTATTTTAGGAATCTTCTTTACTATTCTTCAAGCATATGAATATATTGAAGCACCATTTACCATTGCAGATTCTTTTTATGGATCATCATTCTTTATAGCAACAGGATTCCATGGACTCCATGTTATTATTGGAACAACATTTCTTTCAGTATGTTGAATATGACACATAATGTTCCATTTCTCATCCAATCATCACTTCGGATTTGAAGCAGCAGCATGATATTGACACTTCGTAGATATTGTATGATTATTCCTATATATTTCAATTTATTGATGAGGTAGTTAACTTATTTAGTATATTTAACTTCCAATTAAAAGGATTGATTATCAAAATAAGTAATCCTAATTACCTCTATTATTATTATATTCACCTTAACTCTCACAACCATTTTAATATCATTATCAATAATTTTATCAAAAAAAAACATATTAGACTGAGAAAAAATTTCACCATTTGAATGCGGATTAGATCCAAAAAGATCCGCACGTTTACCATTCTCACTACGATTCTTCTTAATTGCAATTATTTTCTTAATCTTCGACATAGAAATTGCCTTAATTATACCTACAGTAATCATTCAACTTTCATCAAACCCATTACAGTGATTATTTACATTAATATTCTTTATTATCATCTTACTAATAGGATTATATCATGAATGAAATCAAGGTGCCTTACAATGAGCCGAATAGGGATTATAGTCAAATATAACATTTGGGTTTGCATTCAAAAAGTATTGATCATTCAATTAATCTCAATTAAGAAGCAATTATGCATTCAGTTTCGACCTGAAAGAAAGATTATTTAATCTTTAACTATTTATAAATATTTAAACATTTTCGGTATAATGAAAACATATCGTTTTATTATAAACAATATAAACTAGAAATAACAACGGAATTTAACCGCTAAAAAGAAAAGTTAGCAGCTCACTTTTGTACAACTTATTTCCTTAATTGGAATTTATAATTCAATGATATTATTAACAATAATATACCTCTTTTTGGTTTCAATTAATTATAAAATCACCTAAAGAATAATTATCTCCTTAACATCTTCAATGTTATACTCTAAATATAAGCTATTTTAGTTAAAAAATATAATTATCACTACAAATTAAAATAATAATAATAAAAATAAATATCCAAACCATAAAACTTAACAAATAATACTTAAAATAATTAAATTGATACTCTTGATTAAAAACTCTTACCTTATATAAAAATATAAATAATCCTTGACCTCCAAATTCCTCTCTTCAACCATAATCAATCACACGAACAATACTTAAACCTGTATATAAAGGATATGATCTAATTATATAAGTTGATATATAAGGCATGAATCATATTGATCCTAAAAATCCAACAAAACAATAATTTTTTAAACTAAATCTACAATAATTTGTCAATATTGATAATTCAAAACCAATTCAACCACCAATAAAACTAACAACCAACACCAAAATCCTCATATAAAATGGTAAACAAATTAAATTAGGAGTATTAAATATTAATCAAGACAATAATGAACCACCAATTACAGATATAAATATTAATATAAATATAGGACCAATAAATCCATAACTCTCATCTCCTAAACAATGTAATCTCTTAAATTTAAATTCACCCACCATTACATAATAAAGCAACCGAAAAGTAAAACAAACAGTTAATCCAGTAGAAAGAAAAAACAATACAAAAATTAATAAGTTAAAATTTCTTATTAATCTTAACTCCAAAATTAAATCCTTTGAATAAAAACCAGATAAAAAAGGTATACCACATAAAGCCAAATTTGAAATTATAAATCAAATAGAAGTTAAAGGCATCTGATTCACAATTACACCCATTCCACGAATATCTTGAAGATCATTTATCCCATGAATAATAACAGCCGCACATATAAATAATAAAGCCTTAAATAATGCATGAGTTAATAAATGAAAGAAAGCCAAATCATAATAACCCAACACAATAGTTCTTATTATTAAACCTAGTTGACTTAAAGTAGATAAAGCAATACTCCTCTTCAATTCAAATTCAAAATTAGCACCTAAACCAGACATAAATATAGTTAAGCAACCAATAAATAATATAACATCACTCATTGAATACATTTCAATAAGTATACCAAATCGAATAAGCAAATATACCCCAGCCGTAACTAAGGTTGATGAATGAACCAAAGCAGAAACAGGTGTAGGAGCAGCTATAGCTGCCGGAAGTCAAGAAGAAAATGGAATTTGAGCTCTCCTAGTCATAGCTGCTATAATAACTAAGACAATTAAATATCACATTTCTACATCCAAATTGCCAAAATTATTTACTCATAAATTATTTCAACTACCATCTCTTATTATTCAGGCAATCGATAATAATAATGCTACATCACCAATATGGTTAGATAAAGCTGTAATTATACCAGCATTATAAGACTTTACATTCTGATCATAAATTACTAAACAATACAAAACTAATCCTAAACCATCTCATCCCAAAAAAATTCTAATTAAAATAGGACTAATTATTAAAAACATTATAGATAACACAAATATCAATACCAAAATAAAAAAAAAGAGATAGATTATGATCACCCATCATATATCTATCTCTATAATAAATTACTAAAGGAGAAATATATATTACAAATCTCATAAACAGTAATGATTTATAATCTAAAAGAACTCTTAAGACAATATTACAAGAATTTAAAGTTACAATATTTCAATCCAAAAAATCACATAATCATTAACACAGACAACAAACCCCAAAAAATATTACTATTGACATTGAAAATAAAACAACAAAAGATAATTTACAAATAAAATTATTATAATTAATAGCCTAATATACTAACTATCATATACCTTTGATTCCACAAATCAACATTCTTATTAAACTAAGAAAGCTAAATACAATTAAAAAAATAATCCCCACGCAAAATCAAAATATTTAAAGGAAATCAGTGTAAAAATAACAATAAATATCACGAAAATATCCATTCACAGAACTAAATGAACCAGAAAAGTTCATACCATGTTGACTATAAGAAAATAAGAATAATCTATAAGCAGCTCCCAAAAAAGATATTAAAGCAATTAAAAATATTCTTAATCATTTTCATGACATAATTCTATTAATTAATCTAATTTCTGCCAATAAATTTAAAGGTGGAGGAGCCGCTATACTAGATGATCTTAATAAAAATCATCATAATGTTATTCTAGCTATTAAACATATTAATCCCTTATTAATAATCAATCTACGACTCCCTAATCGCTCATAAATAATATTTGATAAACAAAATAAACCAGAAGAACATAATCCATGCCCAATTATTATTAAATAACAACCACAAAAGCCCCAAGAATTCAAAGTCATTAAACCACCTAAAACTATTCCTATATGCATAACAGAGCAATTAATGACTTTGAATCCACTTGACGTAAACATACCAACCCCATTAAAAAGCCTCCAACTATTCTAATTCTAATTCAAATAAAATTATATTTTAAACAACAAAATACTATAATACCAAAAACATGCATTAATCCATAACCACCCAACTTTAACAAAACACCTGCCAACCCTACAGAACCAGAAATAGGAGCTTCAAGATGGGCTTTAGGTAATCATAAATGAACCATAAATATAGGTATTTTAAACAAAAAACGCTATATATATTACTGACTTCATCACCTCAAAATCCATAAAAATAGTAAGTTCCATTCATCTTATAAAAATTTAATAAACCAATCAACAAAGGTAAAGAAGCCAACAACGTATAAAATAATAAATAAATACCAGCCTGAACACGTTCAGGCTGATAACCCCACCCTAAAATTAAAAATAACGTAGGAATTAATCGACCTTCACAAAAAATATAAAAAGACAATATATCAGTTCTTGAAAAAGCACATATTAATATCAATATTAATCTTATTAATATCAATCTTAATACAAATTTAATATAAATAATTATAAATAATTACATCCCAAATAATTATTAAAAAACTCATAAATAATAGATAATTAAAAGCTCACAAAACGTATCCAACTAAATTATATTTAAATTATAAATCCAAGCTTATCCCCAAATTATTAAGTATATACACACACACGCTCGCACGCACGCACGCACGCACACACACACACACACACACACACACACACACACACACACACACACATACATACATATATACATACATACATACGTATAAATATCATAAATAAATACCAAAATTAAATTTTCATCTTAAGAAACTAGATATCTTTAGATACGAATATCATAACACTACTATTTAATTATTCAATATATTTTTGCTACAATATAAATCATAAATAAATATATACTATTATACCCTTCGTGAAGAAACTATTTACTAATAATTAAAACATAATTATTAGATTATTTATTTATTTATTTATTTACAAGCTTACAGGCTTATAGCCCAACAATATTACATTATATATATAGTTCATATACAATATATTTACAATCAACATTTCAATATAGATAGTTTTGCCTTATTTTTGAAGGAAAAAAAAGATGGTATTTTAAGGGACGGACATAGTGTGTTGTTGCCTATTCGCGATAGTCTGCTTATTGGAGAGTATAGGCCGTACGATGATTTGTATAAAATAGTTTTAAATGGTTTTACATTTCGAAGACTGTATAATTGGTCATTGATGGTAAATAAAGATTTCAATTTATTACATTGTATTTTGTCATTCATTATTTTATACAGAGTACAAGCATCAGTATAATGTCTATATGATTCTAATGTACTAAGATTAGTTAATTTCATTATGTCTGTATAGTTATGACTTATTGATGGATTTGGTAAATGTGCTTTAAACGATGCATATGCTAAAAATTTATGTTGAACTCTTTCGATTCTATTTATATGAGTGTTGAAATAGGGAGACCATAACGTAGAACCATAAGTTAATATAGGTTTAATTAATGAATTGTACAATGTTGTAAGCGTATCAATATTTTTGAACTCACCGCTGTGTCTTTTAACAAAACCTAAAGTTCTGAGGCCTTTACTTGTTATGTAATCGATATGGTCGATAAAGTTCGCTTTTGAGTTAAAAATGATGCCCAGATCTTTAATTTGAGTCTCTCGGTCTAAGTATATGTTATTAATTCCATATCGAAAATTGATTACAGATTTACTTTTGAGAAGCTCATAATTTTACATTTTTCAACATTTAGTTTCATATTGTTGTTTTCACACCAATTTACCAGATTAAAAAAATCATTTTGTAATTCAGTACAGTCAGATTCGCTTTTAATTACACGATAAAATTTGCAGTCATCTGCGAAAAGTAAAAATTTACTATTTGTGAAGGACGTATAAATATCGTTTATATACAAGATGAACAAAAGTGGACCAAGATGTGATCCCTGAGGGACTCCGGATGTTATCTTCATTTTTTTTGAGATAAAAGATTTGTATTTCACATAATGAGATCTATCTCTCAAGTATGAGTGGAACCAATGGAGCAATGGGCCTGTTATACCTATATTTTTTATTTTTTCTTCAAGTAATTCAAACGAAACTTTGTCAAACGCTTTTGAAAAGTCAGTGTATATTACATCAATTTGCAATCCATTCTCCAAAGCTTCTATGATATCATTATAAAAAAGTAGCAAGTTTGTTAAGGTTGATTTCCCATTCACAAATCCATGTTGCTCATCTATTATAAATGAATTAATGTATGGTTTAATATTTTCGGTTATTATTGCTTCGAACATTTTTGGAATAACATTTATCAGAGAAATCGGTCTATAGTTTTTTACGTTTGTTTTTTCACCTGATTTGTGAATGGGAGTAATATAGCTTTCTTTCCATTTATCGGGAAATATTCCCTCTCGTAGTGATTTATTAAAAAGATCACATATTGGCTTATATAGAATAGATGCACATTTTTTCAAAAATTTAGATGGGATTCCGTCTGGTCCGGTAGATTTATTTTCATCTAATGTTAACAGTTGATGTAGTACTTTACCATATGTAATTTCAATGGATGGTATCTGGGTTCTGATATTGCACGGATTAGAGTTATTGATGCGATTTTGGTTAGTTACTAAATTATTATTTTCTGGTTCAAATACAGATAAAAAGTGGTCAGCTAGAAGATTAACTCCTTCTAGTCCATTATTGCTCATTTGATCTCCTAATGTAAGGATAGATGGTAACCCGGAGTCTTTCTTATTATTATTAATGAATTTATAAAAAGTTTTAATGTCTGATTAAATTTGATATTCAGTGTTATGTACGTATTTATTGAAACATTCTCGTTGAAGGGTTTTTGTACGAATTCTAAACTGTGAGAAAATATTATAATTTTCTGTGTTGGAATTTCTTTTGTAATTTTTATGAGATTTATACTTTGTTTTAATCAATTCTTTTAGTTCAGGAGAATACCATACAGGATATTTGGATGATCTTATAATTTTTTGTGGGACATGTTCTTTTATAATTGTTTGCAATGTTTGATAAAAATGTTCAAGGGATAAAAGTATATTACTATTTAGAATATCATTCCAGTCTACTTGTATTAAATTGTTTATTATTTCAGAATAATTTGCTTTGTCAAAATCGTATGTTTGAAAATTAAATTTCAGATTTTGTGAATCCTCATTATTGCAAAAATCTATATCAAATGTCAATGGAGGATGGTAGAAATCAGGTGAGATTAAGGGGTCTATGGATATGTCAAGATTTTCTACTTGTCCGTTTGAGAATATCAAATCCAGAAGTCCTCCTACATGATTATGTTTGTCATTGTATTGTTTTAAATTTAAGAATCCGAAAGAGTCCGAGATAGAGATAGCGTTTTCATAAACTGTTTTTATATAGTCAGGGTTGGACAATAATGTCACTCCATGATTAAGATTTAACCAATTCATACCTGGAAGATTATAGTCTCCCGCCATTACAATTTTATGATTTTTATTTTCCAACAATTTTTCTACATCGTCACAATGTTTTCGATAGAGGTCAGGTGAAGCTCTGGGTTGCAAATAAATTGCACCGATAATTAATGTATCATTTTTTGTTTTCATTGTTATGAAGAGTTGTTCAATATCGTTATGTATTATTTGATTTTTGTAACTAGAATATTCTTTATTAACCGCTATTAATACTCCACCACCTCTATCGCAAACACTTGTGTCCGAGTTTCTATCCTTCCGGTAAATGTTAAAGTTCCTGAGTCCCATCTCTGCATTGTGGTAATTGTCATTTAGCCATGTCTCAGTAAGAATGATGACATCACAGCTGTCTGATTGGTGGTAGATATCCTTCAGTTGATGAAATTTGGTTCTAAGGCCTCTTACATTTTGGTAGTAGATCCGGATTTTGTTGGGCTTGTTGATGGGTTTTTTGAATTTAATGATTTAGAGAGATCAATATCTACTATTTTTGGACAACCTTTTATATATTTAATAGTTTTTTGTTGACCACCTTCAATTGAATTGAGACGTTCCAGTTCATTTTTGAGAGACAACATATGTTTTCTCTGTTGTAAGGTTTTATCTGAGGAAAACCCAATAGGTCCTTTATAGAGATTTTTACGTTTCAGGATACTTGTTACAGTTCGTGGATCGTCTAGTACAACTCTCAATGGACGTGGTTTATTACTGTTTTTCTTTCCAAGTCTAGCTGTCATTATTATGTTAGGACAATTATCATTAAACAATGAGAGTGTTTTTGTTACATTTTGAACATCCTCGGCTTGACGTTCAGCCACATTAAGTTTCTCGGATTCCATAACACCATGGAAAATAATATTTCTCCTTTTCATCTGTCTGTCTGCGATTTCTTCAATAACTTGCTCGATATCAAAATCTTGTGGTTGTTGATCAACAGATGTTATGTCTCGATGTTTACATTCAGAAATTGATTGTCTGAGTAATTTAATTTCATCTTGAAGTACTGAGATTGTTGATAGTATTTGTGGCAATGCACTCATGCCATTTGTGCAATCATTACAAAAAAATTTTAATCTTCTATTGCTCCTTAATTCCAGGCTTCTCTGTTCGGTTGGAGTGATTTTTGCACAGTTGTAGTGGTTTGATTTTCCACAACTATCACAGCGTGCAAACTTAGCATTTATAATCTTCTCGGTGCACAGCGTACAAACAATCTCCAAGTCGTCAACTTCTTCATCAATGAGGTTATTGTTCGACATATCGAATAACCAAGGAATTCAAAAGCAGAATTTGATGAACCAGAAAAAGAAAAACTACCACTCTAATCGTCGCATACGAATTAATACAATCGGAGCTATGAATAAACACGTCTAATCATTATCACAGCTCAGATGTCCATTGCAACGGTCACAAAACAATTATTGTTTTAAATTTTATTTCCCTTTAGTTGCTTAATTTTTTATGTATATTTGGAGTTTATTAAAGATAATTTTTCCTCTTTTGTAAGCAAAAAAAGAAGAAAAAAAGGAGAAAACTAGTAGTAATAATAGTTTGTAATAGTTTTATTGAATGTAATGTGAGAATATAATAATTGATTTATTATAATTGTTTGTAATCGAATAATTTTTTCCTGGTTGTTCGAGCTTGAAGATTTGTTGGGGGCATGCCCCCCAAGATTTCTTGAACCGTACAATAATTTAGAGATTTAAGTTGAAAATTAGAGTTTAGTTTCTTGAAATATGTTATTGAATAGAATTTACATGTGATGTTAATTGGTTGATCCATGAATCATAATCCATGCTTTTTGATTTGCGTAGAGAATGATTTACATATATTTATTATCTAAAAGATATATAATGTAGTAATTAGTATTATACAATTAAGTTAATTTGGATATAGTATTTCTTATAGTATTGGTTAAATGCGTGCCAGCTGCCACGGTTAGACGTGAAATACAAGTGAATATTGTTGATTAGAAGTAAAGTGTTGTTTTCATAATATTATGATTATTTTTGGTGAAATGAGTAAATTTTATTTGTTTGATAGATAATTTAATGAATCTTCGAAATTAATAAGTTTAAACTAGTATTATATACCCTATTATACATTATGTAAATAATTAAATCAGGGTAGTAGTAGTTATGGTCTTGAAACCCAAAGAATTTGGCGGTGTTTTAGTCCTTTCAGAGGAATCTGTTCTGTAATTGATAATACACGATTTATGTGACTTGATTTTGTTATCAGTTTATATACCGCCGTCAGTAAGATTATCTTGCTGAGAGTATAAAATTTCCTTATATTTAATATGTATGTTATATCTTGTCAAGGTGTAGCTAATAATGAAGTAGAAATGGATTGCAATAAAAGTATTTATATGGATGATATGTTGAATAATTTGTTTGAAGGTGGATTTGATTGTAAATTAATATAAATTAATTAGTTGATTAGGGCTCTAGAATGTGTACATATTCCCGGTCGCTCTCGTTTTAAGATGAGATAAGTCGTAACATAGTAGATGTACTGGATGGTGTATCTGGAATGGCAAAGTAGAGCTTGTTAGTAGTTTTTGTATTAATTGGTGTTGCTTTTTTAACTTTATTAGAGCGTAAGGTTTTGGGTTATATTCAGATTCGAAAAGGTCCAAATAAGGTGGGTGTAATAGGAATTCATCAGCCTTTTGCTGATGCTATTAAGTTATTTTGTAGGGAGCAAACTTATCCTATGATATCTAATTATTTAATATATTTTTTTTTGTCCAGTAGTTAGATTATTTTTATCTCTTTTGGTGTGGCTAATTTATCCTTTGGGATATGAATTGATTTCTTTTGATTTGGCATTATTATTTTTTTTTGTTGTACTAGTATAGGTGTATATTCTATGATGTTGGCTGGTTGATCATCTAATTCTAATTATGCATTATTGGGTGGTTTGCGAGCTGTAGCTCAGACTATTTCTTATGAAGTTAGTATGGCATTGATTTTATTAAGATTTATTATTTTGGTAGGTAGTTTTGGGATTAATTTATCTTTTTTTCATCAGTTGTATGTTTGTTTTTTTTTTGTTAATATTCCTTTATTTTTTTGTTGATTTTCTTCTTGTTTAGCTGAGACTAATCGTACTCCTTTTGATTTTTCTGAAGGTGAATCTGAATTGGTGTCGGGTTTTAATGTTGAGTATAGAAGAGGTGGTTTTGCATTAATTTTTATAGCTGAATATTCAAGAATCTTATTTATAAGAATATTAACTATTTTAATTTTTTTTGGCGGTGATTTATTTTCTTTATTATTTTAATTTATATTGGTTTTTATATCATTTGTTTTTATTTGGGTTCGAGGTACTTTACCTCATTTTCGTTATGATAAATTGATATATTTGGCTTGAAGGACTTACTTACCTGTTTCTTTGAATTATTTGATTTTTTTTGTTGTTTTTCATTTTGAATAAATAATATGGTTTATTGAGACATTTTAAGAAATTAAAAGTTAATAGAATAAACTTCTATCTTTTGTTTTCAAAACAAATGCTTTAAGCTTATTAACTTAATTAATGAATTGGTCTCATAATTTAAATATTATGGGATTGATGATGGAGTATATAAAATATCTAATGGTTAAAATTTGTCCTGTTAAGATATATGGTTCTTCAACTGGTTGGGCGCCAATTCAAGTTAGTGAAATAACAATAGATGAGTAAGTTCAGAATAGTATTTGATTAATTGGATAAAATTGTATTCTTCGGAATTTATTGTTTGATATGAAAGGTAAAGTAAATAAAATGGCAATGGATGCGATTAGAGCTATTACTCCTCCTAATTTGTTAGGAATTGATTGTAAAATGATGTAGGCAAATAGGAAGTATCATTCTGGTTGAATATGTACTGGTTTTACTAAGGGGTTAGCAGGAGTAAAATTGTCTGGATCTCCTAATAGATAAGGATTTGTAAGTGATAGAATAGTTAATGATATTAATATTATTAAAAATCCTATAATGGTGAAGTATGGATGGAATGGAATTTTATCTAAGTTTCTATTAATTCCTATAGGATTATTTGATCCTGTTTGGTGAAGAAAAAGTAGATGGATTATTACGAATGCTGCGACAGTAAATGGGATTATAAAATGAAATATAAAAATTCGAGTTAGTGTAACATTGTCAAATGCAAATACACCTCATACTCATTGTACTAAATCAGTTCTTAAGTATGGGATTGCTGATAAAATATTGATAATTACGGTAGCTCCTCAAAATGATATTTGTCCTCATGGTAATACATATCCTATAAAAGCTGCAGCTATAACTAAGAATAAAGATAAGGGTTCCTGTTATTCAGGTGAATATTAAATTAGAAGATCCGTAGTATATTCCACCTCCAACGTGAGTATAAAGACAAATAAAGAAAAATGATGCTCAATTAGCATGTATTGTTCGTAAAAGTCAACCAAAATTTACATCTCGGCAGATATGGTTTACTCTATTAAATGCTATGTCGATGTCGGCGGTGTAGTGTATAGCTAAGAAAATTCCTGTTATGATTTGAATAATTAAACATAATCCTAGCAGGGATCGGAAGTTTCATCATGTTGAGATGTTAGATGGGGTTGGTAAATCGATTAATGAGCTGTTGATAATTTTTAGTAATGGGTGATATGTTCGTAGGGGTTTATTCATTTGTTATGAATTTGAGTGTCGTAATGGTCCTTCTTGAAATGATGTAATTCTTACAATGATAATTAATGTAATTAGTAAGTAGGAAATACTGAAGGTTTAAGTTACATGTTAGGATATGATTTATTATCTTATGGTTTAATTTTATTGAGATTTTGAATTTGTGGTTTAATAATTATGGCAAGAGTTTCTATCTATCAATATCATTATTATTGAAATTATTTGGTTTTATAATTATTTTTTTAATATTAATATTAATATGTGCTTTTTCAAGAACTGATATATTATCTTTTTATATTTTTTTTTATATATTTAGTAGATTAATTCCCACATTGTTTTTAATTTTTGGGTGGGGTTATCAGCCTGAACGTGTTCAGGCTGGTATTTATTTATTATTTTATACGTTGTTGGCTTCTTTACCTTTGTTGATTGGTTTATTAAATTTTTATAAGATGAATGGAACTTAATATTTTTATGGATTTTGAGGTGATGAAGTCAGTAATATATATAGCGTTTTTTGTTTAAAATACCTATATTTATGGTTCATTTATGATTACCTAAAGCCCATCTTGAAGCTCCTATTTCTGGTTCTGTAGGGTTGGCAGGTGTTTTGTTAAAGTTGGGTGGTTATGGATTAATGCATGTTTTTGGTATTATAGTATTTTGTTGTTTAAAATATAATTTTATTTGAATTAGAATTAGAATAGTTGGAGGCTTTTTAATGGGGTTGGTATGTTTACGTCAAGTGGATTCAAAGTCATTAATTGCTCTGTTATGCATATAGGAATAGTTTTAGGTGGTTTAATGACTTTGAATTCTTGGGGCTTTTGTGGTTGTTATTTAATAATAATTGGGCATGGATTATGTTCTTCTGGTTTATTTTGTTTATCAAATATTATTTATGAGCGATTAGGGAGTCGTAGATTGATTATTAATAAGGGATTAATATGTTTAATAGCTAGAATAACATTATGATGATTTTTATTAAGATCATCTAGTATAGCGGCTCCTCCACCTTTAAATTTATTGGCAGAAATTAGATTAATTAATAGAATTATGTCATGAAAATGATTAAGAATATTTTTAATTGCTTTAATATCTTTTTTGGGAGCTGCTTATAGATTATTCTTATTTTCTTATAGTCAACATGGTATGAACTTTTCTGGTTCATTTAGTTCTGTGAATGGATATTTTCGTGATATTTATTGTTATTTTTACACTGATTTCCTTTAAATATTTTGATTTTGCGTGGGGATTATTTTTTTAATTGTATTTAGCTTTCTTAGTTTAATAAGAATGTTGATTTGTGGAATCAAAGGTATATGATAGTTAGTATATTAGGCTATTAATTATAATAATTTTATTTGTAAATTATCTTTTGTTGTTTTATTTTCAATGTCAATAGTAATATTTTTTGGGGTTTGTTGTCTGTGTTAATGATTATGTGATTTTTTGGATTGAAATATTGTAACTTTAAATTCTTGTAATATTGTCTTAAGAGTTCTTTTAGATTATAAATCATTACTGTTTATGAGATTTGTAATATATATTTCTCCTTTAGTAATTTATTATAGAGATAGATATATGATGGGTGATCATAATCTATCTCTTTTTTTTTATTTTGGTATTGATATTTGTGTTATCTATAATGTTTTTAATAATTAGTCCTATTTTAATTAGAATTTTTTTGGGATGAGATGGTTTAGGATTAGTTTTGTATTGTTTAGTAATTTATGATCAGAATGTAAAGTCTTATAATGCTGGTATAATTACAGCTTTATCTAACCGTATTGGTGATGTAGCATTATTATTATCGATTGCTTGAATAATAAGATATGGTATTTGAAATTATTTATGAGTAAATAATTTTGGGAATTTGGATGTAGAAATGTGATATTTAATTGTCTTAGTTATTATAGCAGCTATGACTAGGAGAGCTCAAATTCCATTTTCTTCTTGGCTTCCGGCAGCTATAGCTGCTCCTACACCTGTTTCTGCTTTGGTTCATTCATCAACTTTAGTTATGGCTGGGGTATATTTACTTATCCGATTTGGTATAATTATTTAAATGTATTCAATGAATGATTTTATGTTATTTATTGGTTGTTTAACTATATTTATGTCTGGTTTAGGTGCTAATTTTGAATTTGAATTTAAGAGGAGTATTGCTTTATCTACTTTAAGTCAACTAGGTTTAATAATAAGAACTATTGGGTTGGGTTATTATGATTTGGCTTTTTTCATTTATTAACTCATGCATTATTTTAGGCTTTATTATTTATATGTGCGGCTGTTATTATTCATGGGATGAATGATCTTCAAGATATTCGTGGAATAGGTGGAATTGTGAATCAGATGCCTTTAACTTCTGTTTGTTTTTTAATTTCAAATTTAGTTTATTTGGTATGCCTTTTTTATCTGGTTTTTATTCAAAGGATTTAATTTTGGAGTTAAGATTAATAAGAAATTTTAATTTACTAATTTTTATATTATTTTTTCTTTCTACTGGATTAACTGTTTGTTACTTTTTTCGTTTACTTTATTATGTAATGGTGGGTGAATTTAATTTTAAAAGAATACATTGTTTGGGTGATGAAAGTTATGGATTTATTGGTCCTATGTTTATATTAGTATTTAAGTCTGTAATTGGTGGTTCATTATTATCTTGAGTAATATTTAATGCTCCTAGTTTAATTTGTTTGCCATTTTATATAAAGATTTTGGCATTGGTTGTTAGTTTTATTGGTGGTTGAATTGGTTTTGAACTAACGATATTGATAAATTATTGTAGATTTAGCTTAATAAATTATTATTTTGTAGGGTTTTTAGGATCGATATGATTTATACCCTATATGTCAACTTATATAATTAGATCATATCCTTTATATGCAGGTTTAAATATTGCTCGTGTGATTGATTGTGGTTGAAGAGATGAATTTGGAGGTCAAGGGTTATTTATATTTTTATATAAGATAAGAGTTTTTAATCAAGTGTATCAGTTTAATTATTTTAAGTATTATTTATTGAGTTTCATGTTTTGAATATTTATTTTTATTATTATTATAATATCCTTTTGTGGTTTGTCTATAATTATTTTCTATTAGACTATGATCAGCTTATGAAACTGTAACTCCTGATGCTAGTCAGATAGCTGTATTTAGAAGGGGGATTTGTATAGGATTGATTGGTGTAATTCCTATATGTGGTCAAATTTACCTAAATCAATGTTGTTCTATGAAAGAATGCTCAGAAGAATGAAATAAAAAAAAAAATACTTCTGATACAATAAATAGAATTATTCCTCAACGTAGTCCTAGATTAACAACGGATGTATGTATACCTTGATATGTTCCTTCTCGTGTAATATCTCGTCATCATTGAATTATAGTTAGTAAAGTAATTAAAGTTTCAATTGAAATAATAATGAATCTGTATTGATGAAATATACCGATTAATCCTGCTGCTATTGTTATAGCTCTAATGGCTCCTGTAATGGGTCATCGTCTGGCATTTACTAGATGAAATGGATGATTTTGATGTGTTAACATTAATTTACTTCTCTTGAATATAATGTAGTTAATACAGCAAATACATATGATTGAATAATTGAAACTGCTAATTCAAGAATTAATAATAGAATTTGTGATAGGATGAAGATTTGGATTAAAATAGTTGAATTTATAATTATAAGTCCTGTATTACCTAATAAGGTTAATAAGAGGTGACCTGCAATCATATTTGCGGCTAATCGAACGGCTAGTGTTAATGGACGAATTACATTTCTGATTGTTTCAATTCACACTATGAAGGGTATTAAAGTAGGTGGGGTTCCTTGAGGAACTAAGTGGGCAAATAAATGCTGAGTATTATTAATTCACTCGTATAATATAAATGTTAATCAGAATGGTAATGCTAAAGATAGTGTGAATGTTAAGTGACTTGATCTTGTGAAAATGTATGGAAATAGTCCTAGGAAATTATTGAATAAAATAATTGAGAATAGGGAAATGAATAAAAAAGATCTTCCTATATTTGTTTCCGATTAGCAGTGTCTTAAATTTGGAGTTTCAAATTACTAGTCTTCTTATTACTAATTAATTCCTAATCGATGGGTTGATTATTAGTCCTAGAAGGGTTCTTAATCAGTTTATAAGGTTATATATGTTTATGTTTGATCGAATGATGAAAAAAGATTAGATATCAGTTTGTTGATTGAATTTTATTGGTACGTATTACCATAAGGGTTTATGTAAATATTTTGAAGGTTTTTTGATTTCAAGGGTACGTGGCTTCTCCTTTTAATGATTGTATTGCTGTTTAATTTTGTTGCTACAAACATAACAGTAACTCACATCCAGCTCTACTCCTACCTCAAGCAAAAAGAGAGTTCAACAAACTGTACGTCGTGAAGCTACATTTATGTCCAGAAGCTAAATATGTCTGAATTAGATTCTCACCCCCTAATGGCATGCATTTTCTTTATTTACATTTTCAGAATTTTTTCTTCCACCTTAAGCACTTATTAGGAAGCATTTTGTAAGATAATACACATAAAAGTCGAGATTTTCATGCAAAAGTTGTTTTTGTCCTTTAAAATCCTTTTTGCATTGTTTTATAATTGTTGCTTTGAATTGCTCTGGTTGAAATGAAAATAGAATATCACGATTGGGGCATTATACAAAATATTTCTATGGTTGTAATGTCTACCTGTGATAAGATATGTTGGGAGTGATACTTTTTCAACTGTGATCGTTTCATATGAAAGAAGGGGTACACTATCTATTATTAACATTTTTTTCTCCTTGAATAGAAATACAAAGAGGTTTCTCAGTAATATTAATTTCACTCATTTTTGTGTTGGATTTAGAATAGAACACTGAACAGCATTCCCAGGTTCTTGCGAATAATTAGAGCGTGGTGACCAAAGAGGTCATAAAACCCGCAAAATACAAATAGTTTATAGGGGCAGGATATTCTAAAGAAAATAGGTAATACACGAGTAATGTTCTAATTAAATTTCACCTATTGTTTATGAATGATTAATCTTGAATAGGATTTATTAACAAGCAAAGTAAATGCAAAATAATTTCTTGTGGAGTCGTCATTTGCCTATTCCAGATTCAGTTGTCTTGGACCAGGATTAATGTAAAGGAAAACCAAATAGGGAAACATAAAATATAATAAAAACAAAAACATCTTACAATTTGTTGTTTATTAAAGCTTCCAAATTTTGCAGAATGCAAAATACATTTTCTATAAAATACACATTCAACAAATACAACATTTAATTTCAATATAAAATATAATGCAATGAAGTCAAATTTTCTTTTTAAACCAGCAACTGCAAGGAGACATCACAGTTGTGGTGTCATATTTGGGAATCCACATGCTCTCACTAGTTCCGATAAATGAAAGGAAAGACACAATGGTGTGTCATCCATGCTAGGGAAATATTAAGACACATGAGGTACCACACTCCTGGATTGTGTGGGATATTCACCCCACGAAAGGCAAACAAGACATGATCAGAAATGCAAAAGAAGTTTAATGACATGCTCTCTCAAAATAATTCATTCATTCATTTCCACACCACCTATGAGGTAGAATGCATGGTGTGTTTTTTTATACATGGTTTCCCCAGGAGGCCTAATCCATGTACCTATAAATAACTACACATTAGTACCTAACAATTCTCACCACCCTTAAGACATTTAATGGACCACATCACACTTATCAAAAATGTTTTCAGGCATGTATCCTTACACTCTGGGCACATAAGCTGCACATTAATAATTTTTTTTTTCTTTTCCTTCCTAAACAAGAACATAAAACTGTTCATTATTCCTCAACCTTCTTCTAACCTGCAAGAAAACAATTAAATTAGCAACATTCCAAAACTAAAACTACCTTAATATTTAACTAGAAGGACAAGAAAGATTAATATTAATATTTCACATAGAAAAAATGAATGGTTATTGCAAACAAAATCGAAAATGAATTTTTGGTTTCTAATAACCTCTTCAAAATCATTGATATTAGATAGTTTCAACAGTGCTTACCATTTTACCTCTTAAATGAAAAAATGTTATTATCTTATTATAAAAAAATAACCCCCCAAAAATCAATCACAAATAAAAAAAGGCAGCCCAACACATCCACGTATTTCATAAGCATAATAGTAAATACTCTACCTAAGGCCAGAACCAATTTTGTTTCTCCTACAAAGATCATAGCATCAGAATAAAAAGCAGTACTCTCATTACGACAGTCTTCATACCATTATAACCTAAAACTACCCACAAACTCTTATGGTAACACGCACAAATGAAAAAGTTTGCATGCAATCACAGTGGTCCGTCACAAATAAAGGCAGCCCAACACATCCACGTATTTCATAAGCATAATAGTAATATTATTTTAAACACACAGATATATACAAAATAGCATTTTACTTCTCATCCTAGGCATGTACAAATTTTATGAAATACATGTCTACATCCAGACATACCTGTTCATCCTTTTGGGAATTATCATAATACTTATGTCCAAGAGAACACTTATAATAAGTAGTCTTTACAGCCTGGAAGGGAGAACCAAAATATTTGATTTCAGGTGCTTTATCTAGCTTTTTACTATGAAACTTAATGCCTGCAAAATAAACACAAACTTTGAAAAGAATGTTCCAGGATAAACTTAAATTGGGGTAAATTAATATTAAAAATATTTACCGACACACGGACGACTATGTCGAATAGAATAGCTATATCCACTAGCTTCCAACTCTGTAAATAGATTTTCAAAATCTTCCACGTAACCAGAAATAGTTCCAGAGGATTGCAAGTAGTCCTTCAGTCTCCTCTGCATAATTTCCTCGAGAGAATTAGCCATATTTCTACAGAAGAACGGTTTGTTACCACGTGCCAAAATCATGAGCATTGAATATACCTTAAATACTTATTAAATCGTGTCTTACCATTCAAGATTAATGCAGATTGCCAAATCTTACAACAACACTGAAAAAAAAAAAACAACAGAAATTCGTCAAACAACACAAATAGCACACAAAGCGTTCGCGTTCACACAAAGCAAAGCGTTCGCTACACCGCGCTATACGGAAGTGGTCGCCGCAGGCAGTCGCGTTCACACAACAGGAGTCGCAAGCAGTCGCAGGTCGCAGTCTTGGCTGACCAATAGCAAACACCCAGCCGTGACGTCACGGGGCCGTCACCGTGACGTCACGGGCATCTGCTGTGAACTGAAGGATTCCCTGATTGCAGCGGGAAAGCTACACTTCACAGCAGATGCCCGTGACGTCACGATGACGGCCCCGTGACGTCACGGCTGGGTGTTTTGCTATTGGCCAGCCAAGACTGCGACCTGCGACTGCTTGCGACTCCTGTTGTGTGAACGCGACTGCCTGCGGCGACCACTTCCGTATAGCGCGGTGTAGCGAACGCTTTGCTTTGTGTGAACGCGAACGCTTTGTGTGCTATTTGTGTTGTTTGGCGAATTTCTGTTGTTGTTTTTTTTTCAGTTGCATTAATCTTGATTTTTTTCAGTGTTTTTGTAAGATTTGGCAATCTGCATTAATCTTGAATGGTAAGACACGATTTAATAAGTATTTAAGGTATATTCAATGCTCATGATTTTGGTACGTGGTAATAAACGGCTTCTTCTCCACGTGGTAACAAACCGTTCTTCTGTAGAAATATGGCTAATTCTCTCGAGGAAATTATGCAGAGGAGACTGAAGGACTATTTGCAATCCTCTGGAACTATCTCTGGTTACGTGGAAGATTTTGAAAATCTATTTACAGAGTTGGAAGCTAGTGGATATAGCTATTCTATTCGACATAGTCGTCAGGGTGTCGGTAAATATTTTTAATATTAATTTACCCCAATTTAAGTTTATCCTGGAACATTCTTTTCAAAGTTTGTGTTTATTTTGCAGACATTCAGTTTCGTAGTAAAAAGCTAGATAAAGCACCTGAAATCAAGTATTTTGGTTCTCCCTTCCAGGCTTTAAAGACTACTTATTATAGGTGTTCTCTTGGACATAAGTATTATAATTCCCAAGAAGATGAACAGGTATGTCTGGATGTATACATATATTTCATAAACTTTGTACATGCCTAGGATGAGAAGGAAAATGCTATTTTGTATGTCTGTGTGTTTAAAATAATAATATAACTCTCTTTAAATTATAGAGGTTTTAAGTTTTTTTAAAATATAACCTATAGGCAGTTCACAATATGTAAAATATATTTTAAAAAAGACAGTGATATGTTTTAAAGAATATTCTTAATGTATATATCATTTTGTTTGTGTTATCAGCTACATTTCTGGTGTGGATTCCTTGTTTTAGGTGTTTTGTTTATTCCTAGGTCCAACTGTTGTCCAGCAGTGGTAATAACTCATAATTTTCAGTGTGTATTGAGTATTTGTGTGTAGACTAGTTGGTTAATTTTAGTATCTCTAATTGCTTCTAGTCTGATCATCCTGGTTCAAAGAAGAGGAGATTCCACATTAAAGACACAAAGAAAATGGGATGTGATGCATGGTTAACTGTGAAATGTGTCCGGGTATATGATGATTTCAGTATTTCCAAAACGAGCTTCTTGGAATCACAAGTGAGTTTTTTAAATTTAAAACTTTACTAACAATTTTTTTTATAAAGAAGGGTCTCTTGATAAAATTACTTAACCATGAGATTTAGATATATTTCTCTAATTCTCTAAAGATTTTCTCACTCTGTTCAAGGCAAAACAGAAGCTGAAGGAAGCGCTGGAGTCAAGCTCACCACCAACAGGGCGCCTACGGTTTTATATTGCAGCAAGTATTGACCACTCTCATCCGCAAAGTTTGACTGAAATGAATATGATAATTCATCCAACTCTTCATAAAGAGATAGAGAAAATTGTGAAAAGTGGAGTCACTTCAACAAGGGAAATACAATTCCACTTGAAACGGTTTGTAGATAATATGTTCGGGGAGGACAGTGTTCCAAATACAAGAAATAAGGCATTTTATCCTTCCAAATCTGTAATATATGTTCATGCACACAGAATTATATTTAATGAACGAAAGACTAAATTCGACGAGGAGGCCCTTGGAAAAGAAGTGGAAAAATGGAAAAAACTTGCACCTAATGATCAGTTTTTTTTCAGGCAATACAGTGAGGAGAATGCTTTGTTGTTCTGCCATCAGACAGAATGGCAGAAGCATTTGTTAAAAAGATATGGTAAAATATGTCTGCTTGATGCTACATATCGTACCACAAAGTATTCGCTGCCCCTATTTTTTCTGTGTGTGAAGACCAACGTTGGGTATGCTGTAGCAGCAACTTTCGTGGTACAGACAGAGACAAAATCTGATATCTGTGAGGCTCTGCGCATAATAAAAACCTGGAATTTGGAGTTATTTTTTTTAATAAGATAATAACATTTTTTTATTTAAGAGGTAAAATGGTAAGCACTGTTGAAATTATCTAATATCAATGATTTTGAAGAGGTTATTAAAAACCTCGATCGATTTTGTTTGTAATAACCATTCATTTTTTCTATGTGAAATATTAATATTAATCTTTGTCCTTCTGTCTAGTTAAATATTAAGATACTTTTAGTTTTGAAATGTTGCTAATTTAATTGTTTTCTTGCAGGTTAGAAGAAGGTTGAGGAATAAATAAGTTTTTTGCTCTTGTTTAGGGAGGAAAAAGGAAAAGAAAAAAAAAAATTATTGATGTGCAGCTTGTGTGCCCAGTGTGTAAGGATACATGCCTGAAAACATTCCTAATGGGAAAAGATGTCGCAAATGGGTGGTCACTTGAAACTGAAGTGTAATGGTGCGGTCCATTTTATGTGTACAAGGGATTGGATATTCTGTTATGTATTGATGTGCAGCTTGTGCCCAGTGTGTAAGGATACATGCCTGAAAACATTCCTAATGGGAAAAGATGTCGCAAATGGGTGGTCACTTGAAACTGAAGTGTAATGGTGCAGTCCATTTTATGTGTACAAGGGATTGGATATTCTGTTATGTATTGATGTGCAGCTTGTGTGCCCAGTGTGTAAGGATACATGCCTGAAAACATTCCTAATGGGAAAAGATGTCGCAAATGGGTGGTCACTTGAAACTGAAGTGTAATGGTGCGGTCCATTTTATGTGTACAAGGGATTGGATATTCTGTTATGTATTGATGTGCAGCTTGTGTGCCCAGTGTGTAAGGATACATGCCTGAAAACATTCCTAATGGGAAAAGATGTCGCAAATGGGTGGTCACTTGAAACTGAAGTGTAATGGTGCGGTCCATTTTATGTGTACAAGGGATTGGATATTCTGTTATGTATTGATGTGCAGCTTGTGTGCCCAGTGTGTAAGGATACATGCCTGAAAACATTCCTAATGGGAAAAGATGTCGCAAATGGGTGGTCACTTGAAACTGAAGTGTAATGGTGCGGTCCATTTTATGTGTACAAGGGATTGGATATTCTGTTATGTATTGATGTGCAGCTTGTGTGCCCAGTGTGTAAGGATACATGCCTGAAAACATTTGTGATAAGTGCGATGTGGTCCATTCACTGTCTAAGGGTGGTGAGAATTGTGTTAGGTACTAATGTGTAGTTATTTATAGGTACATGGATTAGGCCTCCTGGGGAAACCATGTAAAAAAAAACGCACCATGCATTCTACCTCATAGGTGGTGTGGAAATGAATGAATGAATGATTTTGGGAGAGCATGTCATTAAACTTCTTTTGCATTTCTGATCATGTCTTGTTTGCCTTTCGTGGGGTCAATATCCCACACAATCCAGGAGTTGGGTACCTCATGTGTCTTAATATTTTCCTAGCATGGGGGACACACCCTTGTGAGTCTTTCCTTTCATTTATCGGAACTAGTGAGAGCATGTGCATTCCCAAATATGACACCACAACTGTGATGTCTCCTTGCAGTTGCTGGTTTAAAGCGAAAATTTGACTTCATTGCATTATATTTTATATTGAAATTAAATGTTGTATTTGTTGAATGTGTATTTTATAGAAAATGTATTTTGCATTCTGCAAAACTTGGAAGCTTTAATAAACAACAAATTGTAAGATGTTTTTGTTTTTATTATATTTTGTTTCCCTATTTGGTTTTCCTCTACATTAATCCTGGTCCAAGGCAACTGAATCTGGAATAGGCAAATGATGACTGCACAAGAAATTATTTTGCATTAATTTTGCTTGTTAATAAATCCTATTCAAGATTAATCATTCATAAACAATAGGTTAAATTTAATTAGAACGTTAGTCAAGTATTACCTACTTTCTTTAGAATATCCTGCTCCTATAAACTATTTGTATTTTGCAGGTTTTATGACATCTTTGGTCACCACGCTCTAGTTATTCGCAAGAACCTGGGAATGCTGTTCAGTGTTCTATTCTAAATCCTTCAACACAAAACTGAGTGAAATTAATATTACTGAGAAACCTCTTTGTATTTGTATTGATGGAGAAAAAAATGTTAATAAATAGTGTCCCCCTTCCATATGAAACAATCACAGTTGAAAAAGTATCCCTCCCAACATATCTTATCACAGGTAGACATTACAACCATAGAAATATTTTGTATAATGCCCCAATCGTGATATTCTGTTTTCATTTCAACCAGAGCAATTCAAAGCAACAAATCTATAAAGCAATGCAAAAAGGATTTTAAAGGACAAAAACAACTTTTGCATGAAAATCTTGACTTTTATGTGAATTATCTTGCAAAATGTAGCTTCACTACGTACAGTTTGTTGAACTCTCTTTTTACTTGAGGTAGGAGTAGAGCTGGATGTGAGTTACTATTATGTTTGTAGCAACAAAATTAAAAAGCAATACAATAATTAAAAGGAGAAGCCACATACCCCTGAAATCAAAAAATTAACATTCAACAATCAACATTAATCAATTACAGAACAGATTCCTCTGAAAGGACTAAAACACCGCCAAATTCTTTGGGTTTCAACACCATAAGTACTACTACCCTGATTTAATTATTTACATAATGTATAATAGGGTATCTAATACTAGTTTAAACTTATTAATTTCGAAGATTCATTAAATTATCTATCAAACAAATAAAATTTACTCATTTCACCAAAAATAATCATAATATTATGAAAACAACACTTTACTTCTAATCAACAATGTTCACTTGTATTTCACGTCTAACCACGGCAGCTGGCACGCATTTAACCAATACTATAAGAAATACTATATCCAAATTAACTTAATTGTATAATACTAATTACTACATTATATATCTTTTAGATAATAAATATATGTAAATCATTCTCTACGCAAATCAAAAAGCAAGAATAAAACTTTATTTTTCATATTATGATTCATGGATCAACCAATTAACATCACATGTAAATTCTATTCAATAACATATTTCAAGAAACTAAACTCTAATTTTCAACTGAAATCTCTAAATTATTGTACGGTTCAAGAAATCTTGGGGGGCATGCCCCCAACAAATCTTCAAGCTCGAACAACCAGCCAAATTATTCGATTACAAACAATTATAATAAATCAATTATTATATTCAATACATTACATTCAATAAAACTATTACAAACTATTATTACTACTAGTTTTCTCCTTTTTTTCTTCTTTTTTTGCTTACAAAAGAGGAAAAATTATCTTTAATAAACTCCAAATATACATAAAAAATTAAGCAACTAAAGGGAAATAAAATTTAAAAAAATAATTTAATAATTATGTTTTAATTATTAGTAAATAGTTTCTTCACGAAGGGTATAATAGTATATATTTATTTATGATTTATATTGTAGCAAAAATATATTGAATAATTAAATAGTAGTGTTATGTTATTCGTATCTAAAGATATCTAGTTTCTTAAGATGAAAATTTAATTTTGGTATTTATTTATGATATTTATACGTATGTATGTATATGTGTGTGTGTGTGTGTGTGTGTGTGTGTGTGTATATATATATATATATATATATATATATATATATATATATATATATATATATATATATATATATATATATATACTTAATAATTTGGGGATAAGCTTGGATTTATAATTTAAATATAATTTAGTTGGATACGTTATGTGAGCTTTTAATTAGCTATTATTTATGAGTTTGTTAATAATTATTTGGGATGTAATTATTTATAATTATTTATATTAAATTTGTATTAAGCTTGATATTAATAAGGTTAATATTGATATTAATATGTGCTTTTTCGAGAACTGATATATTTTTTTTTTATATTTTTTTTAAAGGTAGATTAATTCCTACGTTATTTTTAATTTTAGGGTGGGGTTATCAGCCTGAACGTGTTCAGGCTGGTATTTATTTATTGTTTTATTCATTGTTGGCTTCTTTACCTTTATGGAATGGTTTATTAATTTTTTATGAGATAAATGGAACTTAATATTTTTATGGATTTTGAGATGATGAAGTCAGTAATATATATAGCGTTTTTAGTTAAAATACCTATATTAATGGTTCATTTATGATTACCTAAAGCCCATGTTGAAGCTCCTATTTCTGGTTCTATAGTGTTGGCAGGTGTGTTATTTAAGTTGGGTGGTTATGGATGAATGCGTGTTTTTGGAATTATAGAATTTTGTTGTTTAAAATATAATTTTATTTGAATTGGTATTAGATTAATTGGAGGCTTTTTAATGGGATTAGTATGTTTACGTCAGGTGGATTTAAAATCATTAATTGCTTATTCATCTGTTGTACATATAGGTATAGTTTTAAGTGGTTTAATGACTTTGAATTCTTGGGGCTTTTGTGGTTGTTATTTAATAATAATTGGGCATGGATTATGTTCTTCTGGTTTATATTGTTTATCAAATATTATTTATGAGCGATTAGGGAGTCGTAGATTGATTATTAATGAGGGATTAATATGTTTAATAGCTAGAATAACATTATGATGATTTTTTATTAAGATCATCTAGTATAGCGGCTCCTCCTCCTTTAAATTTATTGGCAGAAATTAGATTAATTAATAGAATTATGTCATGAAATTGATTAAGAATATTTTCAATTGCTTTAATATCTTTTTTGGGAGCTGCTTATAGATTATTCTTATTTTCTTATACTCAGCATGGAATAAACTTTTCTGGTTCATTTAGTTATGTGAATGGATATTTTCGTGAATATTTATTGTTATTTTTACACTGATTTCCTTTAAATATTTTGATTTTGCGTGGGGATTATTTTTTTAATTGTATTTAGCTTTCTTAGTTTAATAAGAATGTTGATTTGTGGAATCAAAGGTATATGATAGTTAGTATATTAGGCTATTAATTATAATAATTTTATTTGTAAATTATCTTTTGTTGTTTTATTTTCAATGTCAATAGTAATATTTTTTGGGGTTGGTTGTCTGTGTTAATGATTATGTGATTTTTTGGATTGAAATATTGTAACTTTAAATTCTTGTAATATTATCTTAAGAGTTCTTTTAGATTATAAATCATTACTGTTTATGAGATTTGTAATATATATTTCTCCTTTAGTAATTTATTATAGAGATAGATATATGATGGGTGATCATAATCTATCTCTTTTTTTTTATTTTGGTATTGATATTTGTGTTATCTGTAATGTTTTTAATAATTAGTCCTAATTTAATTAGAATTTTTTTGGGATGAGATGGTTTAGGATTAGTTTTGTATTGTTTAGTAATTTATGATCAGAATGTAAAGTCTTATAATGCTGGTATAATTACAGCTTTATCTAACCGTATTGGTGATGTAGCATTATTATTATCGATTGCTTGAATAATAAGATATGGTAGTTGAAATTATTTATGAGTAAATAATTTTGGGAATTTGGATGTAGAAATGTGATATTTAATTGTCTTAGTTATTATAGCAGCTATGACTAGGAGAGCTCAAATTCCATTTTCTTCTTGACTTCCGGCAGCTATAGCTGCTCCTACACCTGTTTCTGCTTTGGTTCATTCATCAACCTTAGTTACGGCTGGGGTATATTTGCTTATTCGATTTGGTATAATTATTGAAATGTATTCAATGAGTGATTTTATATTATTTATTGGTTGCTTAACTATATTTATGTCTGGTTTAGGTGCTAATTTTGAATTTGAATTGAAGAGGAGTATTGCTTTATCTACTTTAAGTCAACTAGGTTTAATAATAAGAACTATTGTGTTGGGTTATTATGATTTGGCTTTCTTTCATGTATTAACTCATGCATTATTTAAGGCTTTATTATTTATATGTGCGGCTGTTATTATTCATGGGATAAATGATCTTCAAGATATTCGTGGAATGGGTGTAATTGTGAATCAGATGCCTTTAACTTCTATTTGCTTTATAATTTCAAATTTGGCTTTATGTGGTATACCTTTTTTATCTGGTTTTTATTCAAAGGATTTAATTTTGGAGTTAAGATTAATATGAAATTTTAACTTATTAATTTTTGTATTGTTTTTTCTTTCTACTGGATTAACTGTTTGTTATACTTTTCGGTTGCTTTATTATGTAATGGTGGGTGAATTTAATTTTAAGAGATTACATTGTTTAGGAGATGAGAGTTATGGATTTATTGGTCCTATATTTATATTAATATTTATATCTGTAATTGGTGGTTCATTATTGTCTTGATTAATATTTAATACTCCTAATTTAATTTGTTTACCATTTTATATGAGGATTTTGGTGTTGGTTGTTAGTTTTATTGGTGGTTGAATTGGTTTTGAATTATCAATATTGACAAATTATTGTAGATTTAGTTTAAAAAATTATTGTTTTGTTGGATTTTTAGGATCAATATGATTCATGCCTTATATATCAACTTATATAATTAGATCATATCCTTTATATACAGGTTTAAGTATTGTTCGTGTGATTGATTATGGTTGAAGAGAGGAATTTGGAGGTCAAGGATTATTTATATTTTTATATAAGGTAAGAGTTTTTAATCAAGAGTATCAGTTTAATTATTTTAAGTATTATTTGTTAAGTTTTATGGTTTGGATATTTATTTTTATTATTATTATTTTAATTTGTAGTGATAATTATATTTTTTAACTTAAATAGCTTATATTTAGAGTATAACATTGAAGATGTTATGGAGATAATTATTCTTTAGGTGATTTTATAATTAATTGAAACCAAAAAGAGGTATATTATTGTTAATAATATCATTGAATTATAAATTCCAATTAAGGAAAGAAGTTGTACAAAAGTGAGCTGATAACTTTTCTTTTTAGCGGTTAAATTCCGTTGTTATTTCTAGTTTATATTGTTTATAATAAAACGATATGTTTTCATTATACAGAAAATGTTTAAATATTTATAAATAGTTAAGGATTAAATAATCTTTCTTTCAGGTCGAAACTGAATGCATAATTGCTTCTTAATTGAGATTAATTGAATGATCAATACTTTTTGAATGCAACCCAAATGTTATATTTGACTATAATCCCTATTCGGCTCATTGTAAGGCACCTTGATTTCATTCATGACATAATCCTATTAGTAAGATGATAATAAAGAATATTAATGTAAATAATCACTGTAATGGGTTTGATGAAAGTTGAATGATTACTGTAGGTATAATTAAGGCAATTTCTACGTCGAAGATTAAGAAAATAATTGCAATTAAGAAGAATTGTAGTGAGAATGGTAAACATGCGGATCTTTTTGGATCAAATCCGCATTCAAATGGTGAAATTTTTTCTCAGTCTAATATGTTTTTTTTTGATAAAATTATTGATAATGATATTAAAATGGTTGTGAGAGTTAAGGTGAATATAATAATAATAGAGGTAATTAGGATTACTTATTTTGATAATCAATCCTTTTAATTGGAAGTTAAATATACTAAATAAGTTAACTACCTCATCAATAAATTGAAATATATAGGAATAATCATACAATATCTACGAAGTGTCAATATCATGCTGCTGCTTCAAATCCGAAGTGATGATTGGATGAGAAATGGAACATTATGTGTCGTATTAAACATACTGAAAGAAATGTTGTTCCAATAATAACATGGAGTCCATGGAATCCTGTTGCTATAAAGAATGATGATCCATAAACAGAATCTGCAATGGTAAATGGTGCTTCAATATATTCATATGCTTGAAGAATAGTAAAGAAGATTCCTAAAATAATTGTTAATAATAATCCTTGTGTGGTTTGTCTATAATTATTTTCTATTAGACTATGATGAGCTCATGAAACTGTAACTCCTGATGCTAGTAAGACAGCTGTATTTAGAAGGGGGATTTGTATAGGATTGAGTGGTGTAATTCCTATATGTGGCCAAATTATACCTAAATCTATGTTGTTCTATGAAAGAATGCTCAGAAGAATGAAATAAAAAAAATACTTCTGATACAATAAGTAGAATTATTCCTCAACGTAATCCTAGCTTGACAACTGATGTATGTATACCTTGATATGTTCCTTCTCGTGTAATATCTCGTCATCATTGAATTATGGTTAATAAGGTGATTAGAAATCCTATTGAAATAATGGTGAAATTATATTGATGGAATATACTAACTAATCCTGCTGCTATTGTTATAGCTCCAATGGCTCCTGTAATGGGTCATGGTCTGGCATTAACTAGATGAAATGGATGATTTTGATGAGTTAACATTAATTTACTTCTCTTGAATATAATGTAGTTAATACAGCAAATACGTATGATTGAATAATCAAAACTTCTAATTCAAGAATTAATAGTAGAATTTGTGATAGAATAAGGATTTGAATTAAAATAGTTGAATTTATAATTATGGGTCCTGTATTACCTAATAAGGTTAATAAAAGATGACCTGCAATTATATTAGCAGGTAGTCGGACGGCTAGAGTTAAAGGGCGAATTACATTTCTAATTGTTTCAATACATACTATAAAAGGTATTAAAATGGGTGGGGTTCCTTGAGGAACTAGATGGGCAAATATGTGTTGAGTATTATTGATTCATCCATATACTATAAATGTTAATCAGAATGGTAGTGCTAAAGATAAAGTAAATGTTAAGTGACTTGATCTTGTGAAAATATATGGAAATATTCCTAGGAAGTTATTAAATAAGATTATTGAAAATAAGGAAATGAATATAAAAGATCTTCCTATATTTATTTTTCCAATTAGTAGTGTCTTAAATTCGGAATATAATGTATTAATTAATAAATTTCAAATTACTAATCTTCGGTTAGGAATTAATCAGTAAATCAGGAATAATATATCTGATACAATAATATAATAAATCTTCGGTCAGGAATAAATCAGGTATATATATATATATATATATATATATATATATATATATATATATATATATATATATATATATATATATATATACATACAAGATCTTATATAACAACGGAATAAAAAAACATCAATCCGCACGAAAGAACAATCTATAATCAAAAAAAAAAAAAGATTATACTTTCGTAATTAGATTGATGTTTTATATTCCTAATATTAACTATATTAAATATTCTTATTAATATAAGATTAAATTGAACCAAGATCTTTAAAATTTACATTAAATAAGTAATGAAATGCCTGAAAAAGGGTTATCTTGATAGGATAAATCATGTAATTTAATATTACTTTCATTGAATTTAATAGAATTAAACTATTACGTAAAAATTCAAAATTTTTTGCGCATCATACACCAAAAATCAATAAAAAGATAAGCTAATTAAGCTAATGGGTTCATACCCCATTTATAAAGGCAATAATCCTTTTCTTTTTAATTTCTACATTTAATCCTTCAAAATCATTATTCTTGATAATATTAATTTTAGGTACAATAATTTCAATTAGATCTAATTCATGACCAGCCACATGAATGGGTTTAGAAATTAATTTGCTAGCTTTCATTCCATTAATATCCTCAAAAGATAATATAATATCAACAGAAGCAGCTATAAAATATTTTATTATTCAAGCTATAGCTTCATCTATATTATTAACTTTTGTTTCCTATAAATATCGGTCCTACAAATATCAGAAGGATTATCAAGAAACATGCCTTCATGTAGTAGGTGTATGTTTTTGTGAGACTGAGTTTTCCTATTGTTAATTATATTCCATAATGTTTTAGATTTATTTGTTGAGTTGTTAACTTTATTATTTAATTGATAAGTTTTCTCATTCATCAGTTTTACCCTATATTGTTTTTTATACTTTTCATTATAAAACGGGTCCTTAGTATCTCTGAACAGGTCATACATGTTTTTTATTTTTCTAGGAACAAGAATTTCATTTGGAAGCTTAATTTTGGGTTTTTTCGCTCCATTAATTTGCCTCTTAATAATGGGACATACAATATTCAATTTTGTACTCAGGAATAAGTTCCATTTCTCATTGGTATCACTACTATTGTGTACTTCAGTCCATTCCTCTTTTAGGAGATGTTCATTTAACAAATGTAGTTTAGTATCGCTGGTGTCACGGGTGAATGTGTATTTAGGTAGTTCACGGCTAATGGGGCAATTGATTATTTCAATGATTTGTGCAGGGTGATCAGATAGATGAAAATCAATATTATAAGAGTATTTATACATTTCAATGTTTGTAATGATATGGTCTATGGTAGAGCTGGAATGGGTTGTAATACGTGTTGACCCTAATAATTGTACATCATGTATATTGAAGCTCTTTATTAAATCATGTAGTTCATTATGTTCAATATTAATGTTCAGATGTCCCAAAATAATTAACTTGACTATTGTTGTTGCCTATAAGTTTAGTTAAATGTTCCACCAACCTGAGTAGAAAGTCATTAACGCTCGAATTTGGGGATCTATAAATGCCTATGATTTTTGTTTCCTTTCATTGTGTTGACATCTACACCTGCTACTTCAATAGTCCCGATGCTCATATCTCTAATCCAGTCTATTGATTTGCAAATTAAATTTTTCTGGACTATTATTGCAAAATATTATTATTATTATTACTATTATACTGTAATCACACTCGTGGTAGGAAATACTCTTATAGAAATGCCGAGTCTAATGTCAAAACACCCTAACATGCCTGTTCATAGTTTCTGATATTATTATAATACTTACGTTCAAGAGTATACTGATAGTAAGTAGTCTTTAAACATTGGAAGAAAGAACCAAATTATTTGATTTCAGGAATGGTCTTTTGTTTACTACATTCAAAAGGGCGTTCCAGGATTAACTTAAATATTTCGATTTGAATTCCCACCTCCAGCTTGATAAACATCTGAAAAACATAGTCGCACGACGCGCGTGCTTGCAACTCAAATTATACTGGCAACTACTGTGGGTCGCATGACACACGTGCTTGGCAAAGAGTGACGTCAATGATAGTCTAGGCTGGCCAATAGGAAACACCCAGCCGTGACGTCACCGTTAGCTAGGCTGATGGTGGGGTGAAATGTGCTGTCAACTGTAGCCTACCCGATTGCAGCAGAATGGCAAATGGTGGCAAAATACTCTGAGTGGCAGAGAGTATAGAATGTTACGTGTGAGTGTGTGTTATTGAATCTGAGGTCCAGGGGACTCCGTCCTCAGTGAGGAGTGAATGAGATAGTGTCCTGAGTTCCAAATTCACCAGCATCACCAGGTTGTGGCCGTTAAGACTGTGCCTTCTATCCCTTAATCTGTAGTGATATATTCTTTTGGTGATTGTCGTTTTATGTGCAATCTCGATTTTTAATGTGCGTTTCAAATTAAGAGGTGAAGTTTGTGTTTTGATTGTAATTTTGTTAAACTTAATGATTTGTGGACATCATAACCAGTCATAACTTTGTGGGATACCACACGAAGTCGCGAATAGTACTTCATAACCCAATTTTAATTAGAATTTCCGTGCGCGACGATGTCAGGACATGCTTTAGCTTCGTTAACTGCTACTTATACTGACTCAGAAGGAGAAGATGACGCTTTGGAAGAACAGAATGATAAGTCTCCAGGGGAAGAAAACAGTGCTCATTCTTCTCATTCCAATACTGGTATAGTTACACCTCCAGTTTCTAGAACAGATGTTCGCGTTACAGTGCCTGTTACTGCTACTGCGACGGCTCGACTTGTATCATATCACGATGATACAATCGTGTCAGACGATGAGGGTAATATCGCCGACTTGAATGAACCCGAACGGCGGAAGTCCATTACGATAGAGCCCGAGCCAGAACCAGTTGTCGATGGCATACGCCTTTTTCCAGAACCACAGGGAAGATGCTCTAATGAACTTCAAGAGAAAATTAATCGTTTGCATGAGAAAATGCAGACCAGTGGGTTGGATATGAATCACGTTATACAGCATAAAAAGGATTTTCGCAATCCAAGTATTTATGAAAAGTTGATTCAGTTTTGTAGTATTAACGAACTTGGAACTAATTATCCTGCTCATGTTTATGACCCATTGCGCTGGGGGAAGGAATCATATTATGAAGAATTAGCCAAAGTTCAAAAAGCAGAAATGGATAAACATGAGAGGGGAAAGAAAGGTGAAGAGCGTAAGGAAAAGACTAAAGTTGAATTTGTTTCTGGAACGGCCAAGCGGCCTGGTAGTGGCTCTGGTGCAGAAGATGAAGCAAAACGTCGAAAATCAAAGTGGGATCAAGTTGGAACAGTGATAGGTAGCAGTTTAGTTGCAGCACAACAGAACATTCTTAAGCCAGTAGGTCTTGTGCAGCAACCTTCTCTTACAACAAGTGCAACTGGCACCAAGAGTACTGTAATATCAGCTTTTGGTTCCCTTCCCCGCAAACCTCGCCTGTGAGTTTGTGATCAAGGTCCTATACAAATCACCCTTAAAATTTTAGAACTTAGAATATTAATGTTATTGAAAATTAATATTTAGTTAGTCATGTAATCGTGTATCAAAATAAATGTGCTACTAGTTGTAGCAGAATTTCTCAACTAAGCAGAATAGATGTGTCCTCTAAAAACTATAAACTCAGAAATCTTGTCATGTTGTGAATGAATTTTGTCATTACTTTATAATTATTGCACTTTATATTAAATATAAAGCTTAAAAAAATTTCAGAAGTAATGTTAAAATAGTCTCTAAAGAAGTTTAAAGTTCATTGCAAAAGGTTGCTCCAGTTCCCAAACTATGAAGATATGGAAGGGTTATTGCTAGAAAAGGGACTCAACTATTTTATCAATAAAATAAATATAGCAATTTTTCTGGCAAATTTGGTCCTGATGAATAGTGATGTGGGCAAAGGTTTTGTGAATAACCAACCTCCAAAGCAAATTCAGTAGTCCGTATTGGAATAGTTTCACTGTGGAGTTGACATACTTCTCACAGTGCTGCAGCATGTTACCGTCAGTCCTAAAGCAAAATCTTATAATTGTTAAACAGCTGAGAAGCTGGTTAATTTTCATATTTTGCTTACAAATTTAGAATGTTGAGAACCAATGAAATTATATGAAAATTGACAATCTCCTTTTCCATGAGAAATGTCACAAGTTTTGAAGTTTATGAAAACACCTCTCTTAATGGTCTGGCTTCACATTAGCAAGTGATTGCAGTAGCCGTTTGCAGTACTCTATATGCTGAAATGCTTACACTAGAGGTGCAGAGGTACACTAGAGGTGCACAAATTGCTCTGATGTTGCACATTTGTTAGCTTAATTAAGTGACAGGTGTATTTTGTGTGGCTGACAGTTACATAGCATCGGTGTTGTGAATAGTATCACAGTTCTAAGTTTGTCAACAGTTTGATACTTTACTATGAAAGCATTAATGTAATTTCATCTTATTAACCTATATTATTATAAGGGCCTGGACTCATAGATTTTAACTTATTTTTTACTTCGTTATGTAATCATTTTAATATACATAATCATTTCAATCTTTTGAGCCAAAAGCATGAATCCTGTAGATCGTAAAGAGAGCTAACATGAGTTGATCCTAAAAGAGGCTAAATCCTAAATTTAATAAAGATGTATGTGTTTGCAATAGCGTATTAGTTAGGGTTGTGTCACACAAGTGTTGTGTTGATGCACATTTAAGCAACACTTAGATTAACACTGTATCTTATGTGAAACAGCCAAAGTGCTAGTGTGCTATTTTGCGTAATATTTTAAATTCATTCTATGACTTGCATCAACGAAATGCTCATGGGCAGGGGTCCTTAATTGCGTATAAGTTATGTGAATCCTATTTGGCTGCATTTCACATGCTTAAATTTGATTTTTGAAAGAATCCTTGGCGTGATATTTTGGGACACGGCATCTCAAAATGATTTTGTTTGAATGCGAAGGAAATGTTTGTTTAAATATGATCTTTTTAATTTTATGTGATTTTTAAGAAAATTTGAACTAATTTCAGAAGTGAAAAATTTAAATAAAAATATAGTAATTTAAATTGTGATTTATTGCAAATATTGTACAGCCTGACACTATCACTTTTAGGAAAAATTATAAGTACCTAAATGGGAAAAGTCATGTTAAAAAGCCTAAAATGATGTTTACAAACTCCTAAAAATCCAAGGCCCTATTGCTATTATTGTTATTATTATTATTAGTTTCCTAACTGTTAAGAGAATTGAGTTTTGAAGTTTTCTATCTGCCTCTCTGAGAGAGGTGGCAAAAACCTCCGATTTTGCACAGTACTGCATTGCTTATTGAGCAATTTCTGTAATCATTTGATGTTGCCTCTTAGAGGACTGTTGCTATCATTTTGATGCATTGTAGCAGGTCCTTGATGGACCATCTTGTGAACATTATTTTATCATTTATTATGAAACAAAATACTGTAGACAGTCTGCATAAGTGTTCTACAGATTTTTTTTTACAATTTCTTATTTTTTACGTATTTAAATCACAAAATAAAATTACGGAAAAATGCTATTCATAATTTATCTTTGCCACTGCTTGTCTGCTATGTCAGAAAATTTTTCAAATGCTGCCCTATGCAATGTCAAACTTGCCAGCATCCACTACATAATAGAAACACATTTAATCTCGTCTATTGCTGGGACAACTTCTGGGAACAGTTCACATACTTGAAAAATGCTGAGTAAATAAGTTTCCTGCACGTGCTGCAGCTTATTAAAGAAATTCATGAAGGCATTTACTCTCAATTTCACTGGTGCAAGCAAATTGTTAAGTAATTCTTTTTGCAGTGTAAAACCAGTGTTATAAATTAAATGTTTCAGTAATAAAATTAGATGAATTGTCAGTTATATCACAATTATGTTTTATGTTCACCAAATTCTGGAATATGTTGAAGAAAAAAATTGGAGAATTTATGGGGTGAAATTCGTTCTGGGAGTGCAGTAACAAAGCTCTTGTATTATGTACAAACATACACATTTATTTCAAAATAAAATTAACAACATACTTAATATTATTATTTATACACATCCCTCCCATTATTCAGCACATTGCTCTATAGATAGTATGTCTACTTCTTACAGGCAACTTCAAAAAAGTTAATAATACAGGGGAATGTACATGAACACACACAAACAAAATTCTAGAAGCAGAACCCCACCCACAACCGGGACGTTCTTCTTTTTATAAACTTACTGTAAAGGTACTAATTGCAAGAGACAACATCAAATAGCTCCATATATACATTCATAAAGTAAAATTTGCACTGCGATTTGATCTTTCATTGTGTATAAAAAATTGAAAGTAACAAAACAAGAAAATTGTAAAATGCTCCTTATATACCAATAGGACGTTGTGGAAGACACAAATTGTAAAATGCACCTTTCTTCCAAAAATGTATGCCTTTCCAGCCACACCAGCCTTTATTTTGCACTACAGTTAAATCTTCTCCTCCAGTGTAATGTGGATCGAGGATCAGAAATTTCAGATCACCTGAATCACGGTTGAAATCGACCCCAAGAATAGTATGAGCCAGAACTCCCCCACCTGTGAACAAATATCTGTGTACAAGCATATCCATTGCTTTATTTTCAACAAGTTTTCAGTGATTTAACATTGTATTTTGAACACTGAGAAATTTCAGCTGTTCAGACAAAATGAACTTTAAAATTTTATTTCATGAATATCTATGTTTGTACTAAGAAATTGTCTCTACTAAAAAATAAAACAATTTCAATATTATTTACGTTCTTGTTCTCATAAAATAACTTTTTTATTCATTAATTTATTATTAATTTTATGTTCTTAAGGTTATTATTTTACATTGTTTTATTTACAATCATTTTTTCTTCTTAAATATCAAGATTTTCTGTTTTTCATTGTCAGGGTATTAGAAGCGAACACTCACCGATCATGATGGGAGTTCCCTGAGTGCGGAAGTGCATGGCCAGCTCACCACCTCGCAAACCCAACTCCTCGCCTGAGCTTACACTGATGATGCGAGAAGTGATGCCCAGCATGGCCTCCAAGCAGTAGCTGACTTCTGTGGATCCAATCCATTGGGAAGACCCAATGAAGGAGGGAGGCTTGTCCCCAAGCTTGACAAGGCACTCTTGGATTTCATGGTGTGAGGGTGGGTCCCTTGCTGTGTATCCTTGCCACCTAACAACCAAAACAACATTCTAGAAACTGATTTAAAGTTTAAGTATCCTGTCTGTGTTCTGTATGGTTTACATTCTACATTAAATAAAATATAAATTAAAATTTTAGAAAAACTCAAATTTTTTTACGCTTGTTATATATATCAAATATAGTAGTCTGAAAAATGCATGTATTACTTAGAAACAAGTCTCTGTGTTTGGAAGTAAGAAGAAATAATTTATGTTATACTTTAATTGTTCAAATAAACATAGAGCTTTCTTAGTCAATGAGAATAATGTAATATCTCACCTAAACCAGGACACAATTGTCTGAAGAGAGCGATACGCACAACCCCATCCATCATCATCAATACGATCTTGCATATAATGATGGTAACTGTAAAGCCCTTGTACAACAGAGACTTCACCACCTTTAACTAAGAATGAATGGTTTAATTACTTTTGTACAGCATTCAACACGAGTGTACAATGACAAAAACTTTATTTTCTGTAAAATCATTTCTATATTTTGAAAACTCTTATGTCTCACCTCCAGATGATCCCAAACCTTCATGCGGATTTACCAGCAACTTATTTGATTGTTCAGACCGGAAAACATATGCATTACCTTTCCGGAAGAAGGGTCGATCTTGGGGGAGGCCAAACTCCATATGTAAAGCTTTCCGATACGAAACTAAAATAAAAATAAATTAAAAGTTTAATGCAGTAATGTTCCAGTTTTAAGGACTTCAACAAATTTTTAATTACACATTTCCAGAAGGAGAATAACCATTTACCCCCTTTTTTACCATGATTCCCATTTGGGGATTAAGTTTTATACTCAGTACTTTTTACAAGAAGGTTATTTATAGCAGTAGTTACTTGTGTTCCATGGTTAGATGAATGGTTGATAAGCAGAAACAGGTAACTCAGATTACATTTGTTTTCTCTGAGCATTTGTAATATGTCTATGAATGCAGCGTGAATGTGAGACAAAATATTTAAGGAAATTGGAATATTTATTTCCAGAGAACTGTTCATTTGATGCACTTGTAAGTAATAGTACTTCACTTTGATATATTTGAGATTATTACTGAATTACAAGCATGTTATTTTGTCTATTACGAATTTAAAAAAATATTTTTATTGATAGCCATTTGGGGATTGTGGCTGATGCTATGTATATTTTTTTTGTTAGACATTCTGGCATCATGTGTTTTTCTTTCTTAGCAATGGGTTCCATGCGATATTATTTGCTTTATCAATTGGATGAGGTTGTTAACAACCCTGATTTCTTCGGAGACAGTGACAGTGATTGTGACGGTATTAATATCTTAGAACTTCCACCTGACTACATAGGTGTCATTACTGATTAAAATATTTTAGGACATCGGTAGAGGGAGTCTGGCTGATGGATGTGCGTACTGTAGGACTCCATGTACAATGTCTGGCCTAATGTCACAAATAGTCTTTATTGCGTTATGTTTCATTAACAAAACTATGATATTCTAAAATATGTTCTATTTTTGTTCATGGCATCCGCCATGATCCCCAATTGGGGATTGACTAACCAAATCCAAATTTTGGACAATAGACAAGCTCATAAAATAAATACGACAAAGATACAAGCTTTTTTTTGGTGTAAATGACAATATTTAAGTGGAAATAACAAAAATAAAAATGTAGGTAAAGGGTTAATTATACATTCTTTTCAAAACTTATTCTTAGATTAGTTAATTTTTACAGTATTTGAGAAATGAAAGGTCTTTTGTCTTTTCCTGGTAGCACTGTTGAAGCGTCAAGCATTTTCATCACCAAGTACTAGTATTTATGTATTTAAAGTAAGTTTCAAGTTGTATTTTTAACCACACTTACCTATGTTGTTTTTTGTTACTTAGCAATCAATAGTTCTTTTTTGTTCGTAACTTCTATCCTGCATTAACACGTGAAGTACCAAATTTTGAAAATGCACAAAAATTGTTTCTGTGTCAAGTTTTGTTCTAGAAATGTGTCTGGTATATTATTTCTTTGGAAGAAAAACCATAAAAAAGCAAGACATATTTTGTACAAATACAATAAAACTGATCAATAAAAGAGGATCATGGTACTGGGTATGTAAAAGAAGAAAACACTTGAAACAAAAAAAATGCAATTCAGAATTTATTCGAGTTATTATTCAAACTTCCTTTTAATACACTTGATATGTCAGGTGACATTACATTTCTCACATTCTTTTTTTGCAATGCTCCCCTTTTACTTTTCCCCAAGAAAGTTATGTATTGGTATGCGAGATAAAATTTTCAGCAGAATAACTTAATTACAGGATCCTGGTAACGAAAAAGAGCAGGATAAATTCAGTAGCTAAATTTAGGGGGGAAAATCCTTAATCACATGGTCTATTCAGTATCCATGTTTTGTGGGTCCTTGATACCAAATCATTGTATGACTGCAAAATGTCTATCTGTCCATCTAAATAACGCTAGCAGCTAAACTGTTGTGCCGATTTTCTCCAAAATTGATCTGGCTGATGGCCCCTTGAATTTGAACTCATGAAAGATTCTGGTCTTAAATTTGATCACATTTTTACATGAAGTCCCTGGATCATTTTCCAAATTTTCAAAAAAATTGCTCAATTGCTTTTGATTAAATTTTGTTGTTGGATAGTGTGAATGGCATTGAAGAGAGTGATGCAGGTATCATGTTCATTGAAAATCTTAATTTTTTGAAAAATCACGATGTTCAAAATTTTTTCAGAGCCTTCCTACTACTAAAAGATTAAAGATAAAGAATTCTCTCTCAATGAAATCTGTTCTTTAAAGATAGATTTTGAAGTATCGTCATACATATTTTTTCAAATATTTGAGTCCTTTTCACGTAATTTTGTTTGAAAAAAAAGGGGGGGGGGAGAAAGTACATGCTGTTTAGCACCATTAGTTTTACTAAACAGACATGGTATGGTTTACATTTTCTCAAGCTACTGATTGTTATACGTATTGGGAAGTTAAGGAAGTGCAGTCTGGCTTTTTATTAGAAGGAGCAATGTCACTGGTTAAGTTTTACACTAGTGCCATATATATTGATTAGCAATGTCTACATAGATTAAATTGATAAGAAAGAAATGCAATTCTCTCCTCATATTGGATTTTCCATATAGACCTATTTCTTCTCTCCCAGCTGAATCTAATGTGTGTGCGCGTGCATGTGTGTGGTTGAAGAGTTGTCTTGTGATCTTTCTCTTTCTTTAACATTCTGTTCCAATTGTGTTACATACTTTTGATTTAAAAGTAATTACATAAGAGTTGTCCATCCAAATTACCACGGTTTTTTGAAGTACAGTAAAATCTGTCTATACTGGAATTGATAGAGACAAAAAATAATTCCAGTGTAAGGTTTCTGTTTTATGTAGTGTTGTTAACTTTATGACACATTGATATTTCCATTCTGAACCTAGTAAATTACAAGACTATTGACATGTCTGACACACCATATACCTATGTGTTGCGAGTAGTACAACTGCCCAGTTATGTAAAAGTCTCGATTCCAAAAGAGAAAAAAATTGTGTACATTATTACAAACAAAACTCACCAAGTTGATCATCACTTCTGCCTTCTGGTAAAGCAAGAGTAAGAAAATGACTGCAGTCTGCAGGTAAGAAATGCAACGGTTTTGGCAGAGAAATATTGACTGGTGCATCTGGACCACCATCTTTTGCTGCCAACACTTGTTCCAGGAGGCAGCTCTCAGTCAGCTTAAGATTTCGACATACACTCTCCACAAGAACTGGATAGAGTTCCATCAGTTTTGCTGATCGTGGTACCATTGACAAAGCATCCACATGCAACCATACTTGCAAACATGTATAGGTTTCTGTCAATAAAAAATATATAGTATGCAAGATCAACATCAGCCTGCGATATATAAATCTTCAGTTTAGAAATAAATTCTTCAATAAAATCATAAAAAATATTTAATTTCCAATTAATTTTTTCCTAAAGTTTTACTTTTGATATGTTGTATGACAGGAGCTGCTCTAGGTTGATCATTATCACGAATCTCCCGGGTAGGCTTCATCAGCAAGGTTGCACTAACTATATCCTGCAAATTGAAAATAGCAACCTGTAGTTTAAATTAGTTACAGAGAAAGAAAGAAATTCCTTTAAAAATTGATATAAAACCTTTTACTTACAATACTTTTCCGTAAATGTGACTGATCGTGTTTTCGTAATCGATTGCTCTCTTGAATCCCACATTTTTCTAGCTGCAGATTGAAAAGATCACCAACAGTTTGATTCCCTGGGACACCAGTTAAACCTCCTTCCACATCCCCACCCAATAAAAATATACTTTTCAAAAAACAGAAAGCCACAGTTCCTGAAGCAACCTGGAAAAAAAGTATTTCAAAATGTTTTCTATGTACCATAAACAGTTTTTCAAAAATTATTACCCACCTGTCATGAATCAAGAGTAATTTCAGTTGTCTTATAATTGTAATTTTGAGATCTCATGTGGACTTCACATAAATCTGCTTGTGAGCTCATCATAATTGGCCCCATTTTTGCATTCTGAAATACTAAACGGCCATAACTTACCTGCTGCTTTTAAGGTAATTTACGTATGTAAATATGTTTAATACTAATTTGCTTTAAAAAAAATTCTTTAACAAAGGCAATAGTTAATTAAAAAAAAAAAAAAAACAGAGATAATAGTCTTTGAGTCAAATAAAATAATAACCAAATTGCTCATGTGTTTTAAACAATGAAAAATACTAAGAATACTTTTTTAGTCTATCTTTTAATTAATTACGTTTGTGTAGGTTTAGCATCCATATGGACTTAACAAACTTATACTGAAAATACATTTACCATTTCCTACTTTCAAGATACTTTGAGCATAAACTTACCTTTTTGTGGAGTGATTGTATAGCATCTTTAATAGCATTGTGTTCAAGGTCACATACCAATGGTAACCGAGAACATAAACGTACATGAATGAATTCCTGCCACAGAGTTGCTTCATTCACAACATCATATGGTGTCTCAACTAACTTGTCATGGACATAGAAATAAGTATGTAACTCAGAGGTGCCATCAGAACCAAGAGAATACATCATAAGCAGGGGATTGTCGGTTACATCAACATCCTGTATCAATAATATTATTAGAAAATACTGCCAAGAAATAACTTTATCCGAAATGAAATAATAAACAAACCTCCAGGATTTTTATCACTGTAGCATGATTTTCTGGATCGGCTATATCTTCTGCAAAAGTTATCAACCCACACAGATCAACTTCTGTGGGTAAGTTATGGATCCTAGATTTGTAATTTTTCTGTGTTTTTTGTAATACCTCATGAGTACTTTTTTCATTGAAACACAGTTCTATGTTATAACCCACTACTAAAAGGGTACTCTCATACATGAGACCAAACAGACATCCTGTTGATGTTTTTCTCACAGATCCCAGGTGCTGTAAAGCCAAATAAATGGTATTTATTTCATAATCATCACTGATCACAAGAAGAATCTGTTAAAAAGTTTAAATTAAAAACAACAACACGTTTTCCTAATTCTGCAACGGTTAAAATTAAGCGCATTTTCAAGTGTAAGAGGGAAATACTGTGAAACAAATGTTGAGGTTATTTCAGATTTTAAAAACATTCAAAATATTGAACTCTATTATACGATCTTACACTGATCAGCGAATTGGTTATCTTCAAACGGGGTGTCATAATGATCAATTTCACAATTTCATCAATCGACGACAAACGTCAAACAACTGTCACGTATGCTACTATGCTGCGTTGAACTTCCTTCAAACCAAACGTCGTGGCCGGTTCAGGTAGGTCCCTTGGTGGTCCTCGGTCAACCAGGCTCCGAGTCTGAGCTGGTGAATCTGGTCATCCGCAAAGGAGCGCAAAGGAGAGTGACAAGCTGGTGGCAAGGCAACTGGTGGCATCCAAGAGGGCTAAGAGAAATACTTAAAGCTTTAGCCTCGAGTAGAGGGCTCGCTTATTGTATTATCATGGTGATAACTTCAACCGACTTATAAGCATGCCCTAGCAAATTGTTGCCGCAATGTTAATGTACGTTCCCTAAAACTACAGTCTATTCAGTGTACCGAGAATACACTATATAACTTTAACCATGATTATGACATGTTTAACGATGATGATGATTCACTGTGATTGGGAAGGTATGGTTACCAAGAAGAAAGAATCAAAAGGCTCTGAAATAAGGACGGTTTTTTAAAACTATTATCTCCCTTATTTACGATGGCTTACGAGGCTATTAAGAATGTGAAATTGAATATATAATTTAAAATTAGCGAATATAAAATTAATCCAGTGCCAAAAAGTCAATTTCATTCATTATCAGTCAAGTCATTATTTTGTTGAATATCGGGCTTTATCGGCAATTTAATGAACTAATATTGACTACTCTGCAAAACGAATGATTTTACATGAAACTCTTGTTATTTTGTTAGAAGGGTAATGTAAGTAATTAAAAATGAGTAGGGGTAATATATTTTATTTGATCAATCTCGTTATCCTGAGTTTAACACGCCTCCTCACGGTCTAGTCTATAAACAGACATGAAATCATCATTTTTTATTTGTACGTCCATCGCAGCCAGAAACGATGGGTGTGGCCAAGATTATTACATATACAATCCGATTCTTCTCCAGAACTGTCGAATGTATGTTTGAATTCTGAAAACGTATTTCCCTACCAAATGTCAGTAAAGTTGACAGGAATCAGAAAGAAGACACGACATATTTTGTTTCGTCAAAGCAAAACAAATGCAAGAGAAATGCGTTCGGCAATACGATGATGGTGGAGTGGAGCGGAGTGGAGGAAGCACGGCGAGTGATCATCTGGGGGGCTTTGATATCACTATCGTCTGGGAAAATGTAAAAATGGCAGTCGTGTGGAGGTTGTTAACTTGAATCAATGAAACGAAATCACCAATACCTACACCTGCAATGTCCCGTTTGGCGGATTATTTTGTTATAGTTGGATATGACCATGAAAAAGAAAGTAAGTATTACTGTATTACCGCGTCGTTCTTAACATGCGGCCACTATAATCTTGCTGTCATTTTGAGAGGTTGTTCGTCCGGCACTCTGTTTTCTTGAAAAATATGTTCGTGAAGAATGTGTTTCTGCTTGAAAGATTTTGCGAAAAATAATAGTGATTTATTAATATTATTTACGTATAAGTGCAGTTTTGTGACGTTAATTTGTTAGGGAGAAATTTTAATTTCAGCAAAGTAAGCTAACAAGTGGTTCTTTAAATTAATTAGATTACGCTTTTTGATAACATTTATGTTAATCCTTGGATAGGCTTGCATATTAATTTCTTTTTCTAATATGAATTGTATTAATAGTCGTATTTATTGTAATGTTTACATATGTTCAAAGTTCAAACCTGCAACACCAGGACATATCTCAGATATTCTCAATTATTATATTTTCATTCAAGCAAACCCTCCCCGAAAAATTTTCATGTTTTATCATGTTTTGATGGTAATTTTCGCGCTGAAAGAATATGCTTTATTTGGTTGTGAATTCTGTATTTGATATTTGTTACTTAAACTTCATATAAAGAATTGGTTGTATTGGTGAGATGAGGTATTAACTAAGTGTAATTGTTCTTAGGGAGTGGGACAAGTAGTGGCATTATACTTCAGAGATTTCCTGAAAAGGATTGGGAGGACACTCCTTTCATTGAAGGAATAGAGTGGGTGAGTAAAAATGTTGCAGTTTAATAAATTCTACATTCAAATAAACTCTATGATGTTTTCTTAGTGGCATTTTGTAGCGAAACATGTTTGCTCATAGACAGATGAACATCAAGTTATTTTAAATGTTGTTTATATTTCCTTTCTTAGTTCTGCCAACCTCAGGGATGGGCTCTATCTACTGAAAGACAAGAACCACGATTTTTTGTGTCTGTATTTACTGACATTCATGCCAATCGTCATTACTGTGCCTGTCTCTGCTTCAATGAAACGGTTGCAATTACTCCCAGCAAACCTGTGGATGAGGTATTTACAAATTTAAATTCCTCTTATTTATAAAGTAGAGAGAATAATATAATTATGTGAAAATTCTGTCTTTTATTTCAGTTTACTAATTGCAAATGCCAAACTAATCCCCCCCCCCCCCCCATTTTCAAATGTATATTTAACTGTGACCTTCATTAGTAGACGGGTAAAAACTTCTCTATTTTGTACAAGCACTTAGAAAAAGGCAGTAAAAGCTTGTACTGTATGCACATTGTATTAAATTTAATGCATTGTTGGAGCTTTGATATTACTGTGCTAGATACTGTAAATAATCAATAAGATTTTTTTGTGAGGATAAGACTAAAAATCATTTGTGAGAGAACATTTGATTTAGTTAAGATTGTTAATTTATATTGAAAACATGTAAATGCTTTGCCCACTTAACATTATTCGGAAACTGGGTACGTACACAAAGATCAAATATTTCATGATTTGCCATTGTGTATTTAGCCATAAGTAATTGCTGTGGATTACTAGTGGTATTATCACTTTTATGAAAAAAGTGCTTTTTCAGTTCTATTGTTGTTGCATTTGCATGTAATAAATATAATAGTTAAAGTTTAGTATACGGTACACCCTTAGAGAAGCGTGGCGGTAGGGCCCTAATTACTGTATGTGCTCTAATTGAAATGAATAAAACTTATGGATAGGCGATTTTCATGGTTCGCCCTTCATATGCTTTGTCCCCGCCGCATTGTAATGCCAATTTACTTTCAAAGGCAGGTTCCCTCGCTTCGCTCGCCTGGATCCAAGTCACGGCGAGGCCCTTGCGTTCACTATAAACATCCTTGAGTCTATCCAACGTATAATTACCAATTCACTTTCATAAGACATCGCTTTTCAAGAAAGCCTCCAGAATTTAAGTGTATAGTTTACGCTGGAATGGCGCGAAGTGCCGATTTAAACGATTTCCTTAGGTTGTACTGTATACTACATTTCAGCCAATATAATAATCCTTTAAAGTTATGTTCATAGGTTTTGTTAGAGTCAGTATTAAGGTTGTTCTAGTCACCTTCTTTCCCCTTGACCTCATTCATATACTTTCTGCTTGGAGTACTCTTACTTGCCTTCCTCCTCGATCTCCTGCTCGTCCTTTTTATTTTATTTTTATTATTTTTCATCTGCAATATTTATAATAAGTAATAATAGTGGAAATAGGTTGTATTTATGTTCTAATCTTTTACAAGGAGGAGGATACGGTTGATGGAGATGGTGGGACATTACCTGGGGCATTGGCCTCAGCACGGAGCATCCCCACAATCACACACCACAGTATTATGTATGCTCCGAAGTGCTTGGTGCTGGTGTCCAGATTGGACTATATTGAGACATTCAGAGTGAGTTCTTTGTTTTGATGTATAAAAGAAATGAATCATTTATTTATGCTTGGGAGAATTTGGATATAAAGGCTTAGTTAAAAGGAAAAAATCATACTTTGACGATTTAACTTTTATTTAAAGAAAGTAGGTAATTAGAAGTAAGGACACCGATATCTGTCTATGTGAATATTTACTAGTGGTTCTATTTAGGATTAATGTAAATTAAAAATTTGTTTCATAATAATTGAAAATAAAAAAATGTAATTGCCAAGTTTTAATATTAAGTTTTTAATAATAATAAAATTATAATATTTTGATTTTTTTCTAAATGGTATATGTTCTGTGATTTTTGAAAATGTTACTATTTTCGATAAACCTATTTTTCTTACTTGCCAAGTTTCCAAATTAACGAAATATTTACTAAATAGTGGTGCTTGACAATAGCTTAGATGTTTTTGTTTTATTTGTAATGACTATGATGATGATGATGATTGTCCCCTAATTCTGGGTGCTGGATTTTTTGTAAAGCTGATTTTTGCATGATAAATGAAGACTTTGTTAAATGTAATTGGGCTGGTCAGTTTACGATGAAATGAATCTAATACTGTTAATGATATTTGTATAATCCTTTATATAAAATTGTTTGAGGTTAAATATAAGCTTTGAAGATAAAAACTTCAGTCCTTCTTGGATAATAATATTTCCAATCTTGTAAATAATGTAAAATGACTTGGTGTGAATCTGAAGTATTTGATTTGTTGTCAATTTGCTCTTTATATTGAGGAGAATGAAGTTTATTCGGGAATTGGTTAAAGCAGAGAACACAGTACACCCTCATGAAGCAAGTGATGGAAGGAGGAGAGAATGAGAGGAAGTAGAAGGGGGGTCCTTATACTCTCCCTCTAACATTATGCTCCGCAATAATGATTAAAACTTACTATGTGCGGTTCCTGCATTTTTTTTTTATTAGTTTGACACACCCCCTAAGGAAAGGCAAGAATATTTTATTTTAGTTTTGCTTCTCACATGCCACGTCCCTATCACATAGAAGACTTTGGCACCTGAATTACCTCTCTATTACTTCACATCCACTTGAAGCTATCACACAACTCATTCCAGTTGGCCAACCTCATCAGACATTTGTACATGTAAATCCATGGTTTTGAATCCACTTAATTGTAACCAAACACCCACCCTTCGTGGCATCACTTATAACGAGCCACATTTATTTTCACCACTGTAACACAAACCCTCAATGATCATAAAGAATCAGAAGAACACAAAAAATATAACTGACAGAAACTTAACTAACCACTTTGTCAGGTACACCGACCTACACAAAGAAAGCATATAAAACTGCAAAATTTCTGCTAAGCAACTTTGCTTCAATAGACAGAGTAGTTTCTGAAGTTGCTGGCTGCTTCTATAATTTGTTAGGATTCATGAATCCATACCACGTGATTCTTGAGTGTGTAGGATTATGGCCGAAGCATTTGGCTTTTGAGATTTTTATCTCGGATAACTACATTCTTTCTGTGGTCTGTCTTTTTGTACTTTTATTTAATGAATTCCTCAGTGTGAGCCGAGTACTTGGCTGACTAAGCTCTTGAATGGGAAAAACACAGAAACAGGAAAGTTGCTGCAACTTATGACTGGACGGTCGCCTCCACTGCAGTCTTGATGCCCGAGGTATGGCTGTCTTGAAAGGTGACAATAACACATGGTTGCCAAATTGCCAAAACAAGAATAAGTGCTCTGAGACAATATATATCTATCTCTCTATCTGTATCTATATATCTCTCTCTATATATACACCTACCAATGAGTTAAATCCATTTTAAGTGTTTCAGAAACACAAACGTATATTGCCTCACCATCTCAGAAATAAACCAAACCTGATTCATTTCCTTGTGTTTTAGTTATTTTTTAATTTGTTTTAATGTGTGAGAAAATGTTTTAAATTTGATTTATTGCACCTAGTTCACCAAGAGTGATGAATTTTAAGCCACATACTATTTCTCATGTAAGTTTTTTTAATTTTTTTTATTAGTGTGAATCATTCTATTTAGTCCTTTTAATGATCTGTGTCAGAACATGAGATGTTCTAAAAAATGAAGGAAAATATACTTTTTTATATTTTTCTCTTCCATTATTTTGATTGTAAGTGTCAAAATCGGCCTCAAAAGATCTTTATCGTCTGTAGAAAATGGCAAGAATTAAGTCCATATTCATAGGCGTAATATGATTCAAATAATTTAAACGTATATCTATTTACTTAGCGGTTTTTTTACAGCCTTGGCCATTTTCTGCATCCCAATTTCCATCCCATAGATCGTTTTCCTCCATTTCTCTTTTTGCTGTGGCTTCAGTTATTGCCATGTTCCATGTTCTTTTCAGTCTTCCCCTGTATCTTCTTCGATTTGGTATCCACTCCCAAACTTTTTGTGGAAGTCTGTCCGATTTCAACCTTCTCATATGTCCATACCATTTTAGTTGTTTCATTTCGTTCACCTCGTTCAAGGTTGTTTGCACTTTCATTTTATTTCTTATTTCATCATTTCTTAAACCTTTATAAAAAGCTAAAAAAGTTTTTTTCGTTTGTAGGAAGTACTTGGGATAAATTGATTTAAATCTGACGAAAACATTTTTTTAAAAACTTCCATTATGAGTTTCAAAGTAAAAAAAAAAATTATCCCCGGGTGCAGATTTGCTATCTTATTCTGCTATCCCTTTGTGAAGGGTCAGTAATGGGGTTAGGATGAATATAATGACAGTTCAGTAATGAGCTCAGACCTTTCTTTGCAACTGCCATATGGAGTGGCTACTGCCATATATCGTTAATATAAGGGATATGCCCCAATGTCTTTATTGCACAAAAATAAACTCATTCTGTTGATGAATTTCTTCTTGGGTCTTCCTTCCTCGTAATGTTTTATTTGTTATATTTCTTAAAATATCTAAGACTTTTTTTTGTCCATTCACCATGCAGTAACACATTTTCAGAAACTCAAATTTTTATATAGGCAGATATTGCAGGCTGCAAATTTTGGAGCCTTTTCTCTAAAAACTCAGAGTACTCACCCACCAAACCAAAATCTAACTGACAAAGAACGTAGAAATGTTAAAATTTCACAAACTTGAATTAGGAACTAACGTTATACCACGTGTAAAAAACTGTAAGTATTTGGGTTTGGTCCTGCGAAGCGACTTAGGTTGGTCGGATCATATTAACAATACGGTTAAAAAATTCTGGAGAGCGCTGCACTTTGTAATGCGTATTCTAAAAAATAGTAGTCCAAATGCCCGATCGCTAGCATATACTTCACTTGTTCGTCCAATTTTAGAATACGGAGCGGCATGCTGGGACCCGTACAGAAAAGGGCAAATCGAAGCGTTAGATAAAATTCAAAAACGGGCCTCAAAGTTTGTAAATCACGGGTGCATTGGTGACGAACGAGAAGAATGGGAGTCCTTATCTAAGAGAAGGGAACGGGCGCGTTTATGCGTAATGTATAAGACATACAGAGGGGACACAGCATGGGCAGATATCGGTAAAAGATTACAGAAATCAGATTATAAAAGCAGAGGAGACCATCCTTGGAAAATATGATGTAGAAAGCAAAGAACTGATGTAGGCAAGTTCTCCTTTGTGAATCGCACTATAGTAGATTGGAATAAACTACCTGCAGAAGCACTAGAGGCTCTTCCTTCTAATGTAGCCAAATTTAAAAATATGCTTCATTCCATCTAGGTTATCTCGAATAATACTGAGACATTTATCTTTATTATTATTATTATTATTATTATTATTATTATTATTATTATTGTTATTATTATTATTATTACTATTATTATTAGTAATATTATTATTACTTTTATTATTATTGTCATAATTATTATCGTCATGGCCCTTATACAGTGAAGTGATGTGAAGTGTAATGTAGTGGGGGGGGGAAAGGAGTGTAGTATAGTGAAGGGGAGTGCAGTGTAGTGTAGTGTAGTGCAGTGTAGTGTAGTGTAGTGTAGTGAAGTGAAGTGTTATGTAAACTAGAAGTGAATTTAGAGTTAGCTAGAAATAAATTGGAACTATTATATCGACCCCCTAATTCTAATAGTAAACCCAATTGTAAATGTTGAAAATGTTTAGTAATTCTAATTTTAATTGTTATCATGTTTGCCACCGAGCATTAGCTCAAAGCGAACTTTAATAAATCTATCTATCTATCTAACAAAAATTTTGTTTACCACAATTTTTTTCAGGCAGATCTGTAGGTTGAATGTGTGTAAATTATTGCTTTCAGTGCTGCTTGGGTATCATATATACAGTGTATGTGGAGAGCGTTGAGGTGCCTTTGGAAACACTGGTGGGCAACATCCTGGGCTGCATTCAAGTTCCACCTCCTGGAGGACCCCAAGTGCGCTTCAGCATTGGGGCTGGTGATCGACAGGCCTTGCAGCCACCATTATCGCCCTCACTTCCTGTGACTCACACATCAGTGCACCTGCTTTTTCAGCAGTTAGGTAAGTTTCATTCTAAAGTGAAATGAAATATATTCTTTGATTGTTTTAAAACTATATTGTGTATTTGATATCCTTCATAATAAAGGGGTTGGACAAAATCGTATGATCATGTTTTGAAAGTTAGATTGCAGTGCATTAAAGGGTTTTTTGTCTGCGATAGTCACCACAAGGGATCGATGAAATATATGGTCTCTCAGACTTTGAAAGAGGGCAAATTGTTTGTCCACAGTTAGCGGGATCATCTGTGACAAAAATAGTTAAATGTTTCACGAGCGACAATGTCCACAGTTAGTACAGTATACTCAAAACATGGTTAAACATCATTAGATAAGAGGGGGCCAAAGCCAAAGTTAACTGATGGAGGCAGATGAATGTTAAAAAGGATTGTGGCTAGCCAGTGTAAAATTACTATGGCAAAAGTAATTTTAGCTGAATAATTCAGAATAATGCAGAATAATTCAGTGGGAGTTTCACAAAGCTAACGTTCATGGAAGGGTTGCAATTATGAAACCCATCAAAATGGAAGCCAACGCGAAGCTGGAAGAATGTGGTATGGTCTGATCAATAATCATTTATATGATTTTTTTTTATAACTGACATGTTTTTGTATGGGGAACTCCACAACAAGACCCGGCCTGCCTGCTTCCTATTGTCAAGCATGGGGAACTTCCACTTTGCTGCCAGCAGTATAGCTCTGAAGAAGGCCACAGCAAGATGGCCGAAACGTCAGCACAATTGACCGAGATGCGGCTCTTCCCGGATAGCCAAGAATGCATGGACTCCGGCCGCGGGAGCTTACGAACGCATGGTCCTACTATTACCCACACTGGCGGGATTACTGCAAATGTATATCTCGATGTCAACAATGAATTACTTAAAATGACATAACATTTTGTCGCCAAAAACTGCATTATGCCAAGATGATAATGCGCTCATACACACAGCAGAAAAGGTTCAGGCATAGTTTGCGGAGCATCAGAATATCATCAAACAATGTGCGCGTGTGTGCGTGCGTGCGCGCGCGCGCGCGCGCAGAGAAGGCTCTCATGTGTCCCTTTCGCCACATTTCTCTTGCTTTTTATTTCATGACACCTGCTTAGTTTTATCGCTCACTTTTTCTTTCTCACAAAAAAAGCGCAGTGAGAAAGAAAAAGTGAGCGATAAAATTAAGCATTATATATATATATATATATATATATATATATATATATATATATATATATATATATATATATATAACACACACACGCACACGCGCACACGCACACGCACACACACCTTCCAACAGTGTACGTGCAGGTGTTTCTGTCATTCGTCTTACTCACTGTGTAACGTTTACATCCCTCCAGGTCAGTATATCCATGGTGAACTTTTGGGCTTGGTAACCCAACTGCCCTTACTCTTCTTAATAGTTAATGAAAATGCCCACAGTCCTCTTCGGGGCTCTTTACGCACTTGTTCGAGGGGCAGACACATTGGAATCTGTTATAGGCATCTCGAATTTTGATCTGAATTCAGGTGAACAAACACGCTTCGCCATAGCCACAAATTCTAGCATGTGACGACCTGAGTGGAAGCGACCATTACCCTACCCTATCACCCTCCTTGATGGACTTGGTCCTGGTTTGGTTCGACCCCCTCAGTGTACAACATGCTTACTGGCAAAAATTTCAAGCGGATATCAATCTCTCAGAGGGTGACTTCGACGACGTAGATGATATGGTAGCACATTTTAAGAGTGGTGCACTACAAGCTGCAGATATTGCAATCCCCAAATCGACAGGTAAACCGGGACCCATCTTTGTCCCGTAGTGAAAGTCGAAGTGCTGAAGGGCGACCAGTGCCTGTAAGAAGACGCTGGCACGACTGAAACTAACCGCGGGTAACCTAATTGAATACAAGAGGTTCAGACCGAAGGAGAGGAAAAGTATTTTAGAAAGTGAAAAAAAAAAAAAAAATCATTGTGGAGAACATACGTCTCCTTTCTCAATTGCCGTGCGCTAACACGTCGGGTATGGAGAAAGGTACGTCAAATCAAAGGATATTGCCCGAAACTGAAGGTCAAATCATCTTAAGAATGGAGAGATTATTACGCCTTGAGACGCCTTTCTAGAAGAATTTTCACCTCATGAAATTGAGAATCCATCGAGTTCTGCGAACTATGCTCCAGTTTTTCTTTTCTTCTATGAAATAATGTAAATCCACCCACTGAATTTCTCGAGCAAAGCACATGCTTAAAATACCCCTTAAAATACGTGCTAAACTCCCTGTTACTGGGCCTTGCACGGTAACCTTACGGTTGGACCCCTGAGGCAATCCTTAGGGCAACATTTAAACTCATGTTTTCGGAAAAACTAAATCTGCCATGCTTCATAAAAGTCAACATACAATTTTGGGTATTATTTTGTAACGAGAACTTCTGGACACCTGTAGATTCTTATATACAGATGGTTCATCGTACAATGGTCCATCGTAACAGTAGCGCCGAAATATTACTTTCGGAATATTATAGAAGAGTAAAACCCTCTCCTATAGGGAATTTTTCGTTGAAAACTCTGGAGCCAATTTTAAGAAAATGGAGTTTGTGCGTTACTGCAAATTTGAATTTTGAAGCTTTTTCACAGGAACATTTTGAATTTCGCGCCCGGAAGTTATTTAAACTCGATTTTCTCCAAGACCATTTTTGTCGGTAAAACTTGATCTGCCATTTTTAAGAAAGTCAATTCCTGAAACTGCGCCTGATAAACAAGAGGACTAGTAGTCTGTTTGAGAAGATTGGAGAGTCTGAGGTCAATATTGGGGCGGAGAAGTTTCCAAAGAGGAATGGAGTTTCAGTGAAGTGAGGAGATAGACATTAAGGTCCCGCAAAATATTTCGAAAGCGAATACCTGAAGACTGAGGTAGCGATATCTGTAGATTACACGTTGTGTAATTTTAAGGACAGAAAATTATTCGACGACAAGGATGGCTAAAGAGGCCTCATACTTTAACACCATAAGACGTTATTAGATTATCCCGTACATTTTTAAGGATTTTTCCAGCCTCAGCTAGAAAGGCACTCGATTCGGATTGTGCGATATGCACCTGTTGGGAGGCGGATACCAGCATGGAGTTTGCTGATGATGGGTCGGAGGAAAAGCAGATCCACTTATTTCCCTAATCCAAGACAAAAGATGAGTGTTCTATATAGACGCAATAGGCCAATGTGGTCGGCTCTCCATGATGTACTTCTCAATCTTTCCCTCCTTTGAGCACTGGGACGATGAAGGCTTATCGCCATGAAGCACGTATCGCCGTGGGCACTTCCCAGATGCGGTCGTCAAGCGGGAGAAGAAATTGCGTGTTTGTTTCGGGAGCATTAGGCTCGTAGGCATTAGGCATGTAGCATTAGGTTGTGAATTTTGTTTGAACCTGGAGCGGTTCTTTTCGCGAGCTACATAGCAGAGCGCGTTTCACACGTGGAGAACGG
>JAZDUA010000639.1:697500-789684 GCA_038098605.1 Gryllus longicercus | reverse complement strand
CCGCCTGGGCCGCTTCCTGGTTGCGCGGCGGCGACGCATCGTGGAGGGCGGCGGAGGCTTCCACGCCAGCTCGCTACGGTCGGACCGCCCGCCGTGGCAGGGCAGACGCGGCCAGTGCAGAGCTACGTAACGAGGTCGAATTCCGCCGCTGTCTGCCGCAGAAATGGGGCGGCCGGCTGCTCTGATCGGTATTTTCCGTGCTTTCTCCGATCAATACACCAGGCGAATGCCGCGGCAGTGCAGTCGGAAAGGGATCACGCGGAGTCTTTCGTTCCTCTTCCTTGTCGTATCCTCACCCCTTACATACACTTACACTAACATGCACCACACTACCACACGTGGCGTGAGACCAATCGAGAGCTTAGAGCTTGTCCCGGCTAGGGCGGGGTCGCGCTGGTGGGAGATACCTGGTTGGGGAAAATCCCTCGCAAGCCGACATAGGATCGCGCCAGCCAACGGGGAAAGGTCACTGCTACCTACCGCGAAGAAAACATGCACTACACTTCTGGGACTGGTGACCTGAGCAGATGTCGAACCCGGAATCACTAATCAGTTAATCGAATGGGCAGGAGCGACGCCGAATGCAGCACGCCAACCACTCGCTATCCCCTGCACTGTCAGGGCTTCGTGTCGTGGGGCTGGTTCACTCATGCGGCGTTTGTGGTGGGCCAAGCGGGTGCGCAGAAGGACTTCTCTTGGTTCTCCCGGTTCCCCTGCCATGGTCTTTTTGAATTGAATTTGAATTTGCCTTATTTTACGTGGCGAGACTCGGGCCATCAGGCCCGCTCTTCCGTCTGACCACGCAAATTTCGCTACGCTCTTTTCACCAACTAGCGGAGAAAGGAGGTATTTCTAGGGCGAGAAACAGACGATTTGAATTTAGCTCAGAGGCATCATTTAGGCTTGAGGATCTTTTACATGCAAGTAAATCTACGAACATGGGACAGCCGGCTTTACTTCCCCTCCGAAGGAAGGCGTACGAAGGATTTTGTCGCCCTAAAAATCCACGGCTTCGATCGGGTTTGAATCCATCGCCGCCGCCTTTCATAGCACATCCCCATTATCACATATTAAACTAATCCATACTGGTAAACGCCATAAGCCGTAGGCCCTGGCAGCATAAAGGATACATAATAAAAGATATTCGAATCTGTTAGAAAAAGCGAATTTTAGTTCGGTTGGAGATAAGTTCTTTATTTTATAAATTGGTTCCTCGTTCCGTTTGGCAAAGATTGGTGCAAAGACGTATCAAGAAAGTGAATAGAAAGTAAAATCATAATGTCGTAATAAACCCTATACAATGATTTCATTAGCCTTGAAATGAATCCATTGGTAATTGCGTGCTTTCTTGGCTCTGAGTAGCTGTAGAGAGAGAACATTGTAACGAACCTCGTAGGTGGGATAGTGGCTGATAATGCTAATGACACTAATGTTACCATAAATTAACGCCTCTTGGTAATTTTCTTTCTCTTTCTCCCTCTCCCTTACACCCTCATTTTTCACTCTATTTGTCTCTCTCTTTTCTCCTCTCTCCCGCTCTCTTTCTCCTCTCTCCCGCTCTCTTTCTCCTCTCTCCCGCTCTCTTTCTCCTCTTTGTCGCTCTCTCATTCTATTTCGCTCTACTTAAGTGTCTTTCTCTTTTCTGTCTCTGTCCCTCTCTCTCCCTCCATCTTTCTCACTCTTCCTCTTCTTCCCTCTCCCTCTCCCTCCCCATCCCTCCCTGTCTCCTGGGAATGGGAGATAAGCCCATCGCCCGCCCTTAGAAATGGGAACTTGATGTGGCAGGAAGCTTCGCCCTCCTGCCTCGTAAAAGTACCACTTTGGGACCCGTCTGAATTGATCGGAATAAACTGGATGTAAGTCCGAGGAGAGATTCGGCCTCTAGACTTCTACGGCATCAGCGGCGGCCTTCGACTCAGCTTTTAGTTATGTCGAAAAACCATCAAGACGCCAACCAGTCTACGAACCCCTTTCTGGCTAGGAAATTTCACTGAAATATTGATATATCTTATAACATGCCTCGAATTTTCTCCTTCCCCGTCACTTTCGGATTAAAAATTATCGTTATTTTTACATAACTTGTCTCTGCTTTCTTTTTTAATTTTACTCTTGAAATTAGAGATTTCGAGAAGACACAAATACTTTGAATAGCTAGTTAATTGTGAAACACTGAGATGTTTTACATTTTTTAATATATACATTTTATTTTTCTGCATTCTTCTTTTTAAATATTTTACGTCCAAATCACCATATCTCCTCGTGTTAAAATGAGGAACTGTCTAACACTCGGAATCGAAAGAGTTGTAAGAAAATAACATTATTTATCGCTTGAAAAATATCACACAAATTATACATCTTGGTTACAACAAATAAGGAACTGCCGGCTTGTTTGCTTCATCGAAACCTTCAGCACAGTCCTTTCCGAACAGGGCTGGCCTGTTTCCTTGAACTCTTTTTCCAACGGGAGCGATCTTCGGGTGAAGAAAGCGCGCCGCTGTTCCGAAGCATGATCACTTCTCGTGAAGCACGTGAGTTGGCGAGAGGCTGTTGCCACTCCTTGCGCCTCCTTCCTCGCCTTCGCTCTCTTTTCCTTCTTCGTCAGTGGCTCGCTCGCTTTGGTGCAACGGGGCGTGAGTCATGCGATGAAAATCATACGAACTGTTGCAACCGTTTGCATCAGGTTCGTAACCACGTATTCACCAGGCTTCGGTGTACCGTTGCAGCGGAACTCCTGTGTTTTTCAACATTGCTTTAATATCCCGCCCTATTAGTTTCTTGACTTTGAAAATAATTATCTGGAAAGCCATGTCCAAACTCGCAAACTTTTCTTGGATTGGCTATTACCTTATTTTTATTTCATTCAACGTGATCATGAAAATAGCAGTAAATATCTCTTGGACGTTAGATCGGAGAAAAGGCTACGTTGATGATCCAAAACGAAGCTAAGGTCTATTTCAGCATTTGCTTAATAGATCATTGCATGCAAACCCCTATCTAAATTAGACATAGTCCAAGAAGAATTTTACAATACTTGATACATATATTCGAGTCTTTTAGAATTACGTATAAAATATTGGTTCATTAAAATCATTATTATAAATAATAAACGTTTTTTTTATTCACTCTAGTCACATTGTTCACAAACAGCTATCCAGTAGAACATGCTTAATTGAGACTTACTTCAAACAAACGTGCTAAATGGCAGAAACTCGTTCACTTGCTACACATTCTAAAATATAAAATTTAATACAGAATAGCTATATGAAAGGGGAACGAATGCAAAACGTTCCCAGAGCCAAATATTGAGATAATAAAGATGTGAGATAACGATTTCCTTGGGCGTGATTTAATGAAGTGCAAGTAATGCACATGTAGTAGACTCGGTAAGGAACATGAGATATCCTAAATGTCTGTCGGAGAGTCTGACGTGCAATAATGTGATGATATCGATTCGGTGCCTTAGGAGGTCGGATTCAGCCTAACTCGAGCTCAGTAACCTCTTAGCAGTCATTAGTAGCTCACGATCCTCACACCGCGTCGTTCATCTGTATTTACTTTCATCAGATAATACGTTTGCTTGGCGGTACTTTTTAATCCTGCCTTGGTGTTGCTAAAAGGTGCCGCTTTGGCTCACTTGGTTGAAGACTGGCCTCTGACTTCGTGTTCGAGTTTCAAATCTTGATATCAGGTGAGATATCGAAAAGTAGTTCTTTTACTGGCTAGAGAAAGCAGCATATGACCAGAATTTTCTCGATGAAACCTTCCTTCGAACACTTTCACGATCACTGTGTTTCCCTGTTATGCTTGATCCGTTCTTTTAAACCACTGGAAACAGAGGCTTGTGCCGGTTTCTTCTCGACCGTTATCGCCATCCTATCATTCGAATTCCTCCTTATTCTTCTGATTCACCAACATCTTCCTGTTGGCCGCGTAAAGAATGAAACTTCCACTTTAATTATTCATTTATTCTTTCATCAAAATTTTTTAATGCCTATTTAGTATGTTTCTTGTACGGAGGACATAAAGTAACGTATGAAATGTACTACAACATTTAGCACTTGTATAGTAGAAAAATTTATTTTGTTCAAGAAATATTTTTAATTAAATATTAATACAGAATTCTTAATATTTAATACACATTAACATATTTAAATTACGTACCAAAATTGTCAGTCATACGCCTAGTACGAAAACCAAACTGTCATAATTTCTTCGGTATTGGAGTCGGTGTGCTCTTTTAATGCACATACATACGTTTACTTAACCAGTTGTTTTTTATATTTGTTGGCTGTTGATTATTCGCCGAGATAATCCAAATAATTATCAAAAGTTCCCATATATCCTGAATTATAATTATATGCGTACATTGTCCACTATCGACTGCCGCAACTCAACAATGCATCAGTTTCGGGCAAGAATCAAACCCCAAAACTTCCAATCAGTACGCCATCTATTTTTCTCGGTAATGGTTTTGGTCCCGTTTTCTAGATGTCCCGAGAGCGTCCTTTCTAGCTGTCCTGAGATGGTCGGGAATTTGTTTCTGGACTGCAAAAGTAGGTTTTCAATCCAAACTCATATTCAATTTAAATTCCTTTTTTTACATAACTACGTTAATTAATAAATATAAATAAATTAATATTTTTTCAATTACATAAAAGGCTCTCTTGCTCTCTTGTTGTTTTATATTCATTTGTTATCACCCTTTCAACTTGCGGGATTAGTAATTACGGCAGAAATATTTTTCGCGCAATAAATATGTCCAAGTTGTGATAATGTAAAACAAATGTTTGCAAAATTCTATTTGTTCAACTTCATTATTATTATTATTATTATTATTATTATTACTATTGTTATTATAATTGTTGTTATTATATCAAAGCATATTTATCACAGCCCTACTTGTTAAGAATTCATAGCTACTGTTCCCTCATAAATTTTGCACTGTCACAAAAGACCACAATCACAACATATTTCGCGTAGTATTATTGTTAATAGTGAAATCTTTTATTTTTGACACCATCATTATTGCACTAGTGGTTGCGCCTGCGCGAGCGACCTGCGCCTGGGTGGATTGTGTGACGAGCGCCTTTGGAGTCGTGGCAGGTGACAAGAGGGTGGGGCGGGGGGCGGGAGCGAGCTTCATTCCTGGGCGTGCCCGGCCACTGCAAGAAGCTCTGCCGCCGCCGCCGCCGCCGCCGCCTCCGTCACTCGAGATGCCGGCGGAGGCGGGGGCAGAGGTGCCGGTCGCGCGCGGCACTTCACAGCACCTTAATAATGTCATTAACGCAACAAAGCCCGTGGAATATCAGGCATTCTAGGAAGAACGCGTCGGCCGCCGGCCGCCTGCGCGCCCGCCCGCCCCGTCGACGCGGTTGGCATGCCTGCACGCGGCGGGTTCGAGCCCCGCGGACGCCGCCGAGCCACACCGCCGCCGCCGCCGCCACGCGCAACACGCGACGAGCGGCACGCACGACGCAAGCACCCGGCACGCACACGGACGAAGTGAGCGGGTGAGGGCGCAGTGCTCCAGCCGCTCACTGAGCACCTCCCGGTTCAGGGACTCAAATCTCGCTCGATCGATGGTACAGGTGGCTAAAATACTAAGTGATGTCACTGCAGTCCCTTTGACCGGGAGGTCGTGGAGCTGGAATCCCGATAGTGCCAGGAGTTTCGACACTAGCTGCATTGCTAGGTCGAATTCCGTCGCTGTCTGGGCACCTCCAGGTTCAAGGACTCAAATCTCGTTCGATCGATGGCACAAGTGGCTAAAATATTAAGTGATGTCACTGCAGTGCCTCTGACCGGGAGGTCGTGGAGCTGGAATCCCGATAGTGCCAGCAGTTTCGACACTAGCTGCATTGCTAGGTCGAATTCCGTCGCTGTCTGGGCACCTCCAGGTTCAAGGACTCAAATCTCGCTCGATTGGTCCGATCGGCGAAGGTGGCTAAGGTATGTGACTGATGTCACTGCAGTGCCTCTGACAGGGGAGGTCGTGGTGCTGGAATCCCGATAGTGCCAGGAGTTTCGACACTAGCTGCATTGCTAGGTCGAATTCCGTCGCTGTCTGGGCACCTCCAGGTTCAAGGACTCAAATCTCGCTCGATTGGCCCGATCGGCAAAGGTGGCTAAGGTATGTGACTGATGTCACTGCAGTGCCTCTGACAGGGGAGGTCGTGGAGCTTGAATCCCGATGGTGCCAGGATTTTCGGCACTAGCTGCATAGATAGGTCGAATTCTTGGTGTCTGGAGAAGAATTCTAGAGGGCGACTTGACTGAGGATGTTGATGGAGGTCCGAGGTTCCTCCACGGATCTCCATCAACACCAGGTGAATGTCGGAACAGTACCTTAATAAATGCACGTGATCTTTCCTTTCTCACCCTTGTCATATTTTCGCCCTCACTTTACCACTGTCTTACACTTATATGCATTATACAACTCAAATGTCAGGGGGTTAGAGCTTGTCGCGGTCGAGGCGGTGACCCGCTGGTGGGAGATACCTGGTTGAGGAAATCCCCAGCAGCTGAGAGGTAGGACGACGGCGGAACTCACCGTCCAGCAACCGATCGACGCCACCTCCCGCGCTAAAAACATGCACTCCACTTACGGGACTAATGAGCTTAGCCGTTGACGCCCGCGGAATCACTAACCAATACAAAATGTCTACATTGAAGTTCCAAGGGTAAAAAAAGCCACTGCTCATGATGGCAATGAGTCAATTAGCCACGTGACCGGCACAGGGAGTCGTCTTCGCCGGCCGGATAAGCACAGGCCGGCGCGGCGCGCGGGTAGTGAAGACATAACAGGTGCGCGGCCGCCTCGGCCGTGCCCTAACGCGGCGGCGGCGGCGGCGGTGGCGTGAAGGCGCGTCCCGACGCCGCGCACCGTGTAATGAGGGGCCTTGCGGGCGCGGCAACGCACGCGGCGTGCGTGCGTGCGCGCACGCGTGCGAACCTGTGCGTCGCGACGCGTTCACGCACGGTAAAAGGAGATGCCCGCGCGACCGGGTCGCTTGGCGCTTTTTTTTTTTTTTTTGCTGTCGGTTGCCCGCGACGCCCGTCCAGGAAATGCGATGGCGAGTCTTTGTTTAGCCGCTGGAGGGGGTGTGGTATGCATGTAGCTTTGATGTGCAATTGATTGGGCGGGGAGATGGTTGCAGCTAGTGACGTAATAATATGACAATTACAAATACTTTTGAGGTGTAAAATTGTAAATATTTGACGATTGGAATCCTTAAAATATATTACATCGAGCTGTTTTCATGTGAATAACGAACAGCACGCACTTCACTACACTTCAGTATTACGCCATCACACTGCAGGTTATTTCCCCTCACCCCCATCATTTCGCTGTACTACACTGCATCATACTTCCCTACACTGCACTCCACTCCACTTCGCTCTACTACACCATACCACACTTCACTACATTTCACTACAATACTCTATACCACTGTTAAATATTGTCATAGTGAATTGGATTACTCTTTCCAATTCAAGAGTGTAGTTCTCCGGTTCAAGAGTTCCATTTCTTTTAAATAATACAATTAAAATAATGAAGGATGTGTCGGAGTTCGTTGTCAGCGGTAGTAGCTGGAAAATAAAATTCTGTTACATTTGTTTCTAGGCCTTTTATACCCTTTCATAAAATTATTTTACGTGCCGCCCAATCGTGAGTTATTCTTTGATATAAGTCCTTGAAAAAATCGCAATTCAGAATTCCAGCAGAGTATGAATTCACCGTCTTGAATAAGAGAACGCGTGTTCCTGTACGTTGCGTTGTACGATTCAGAAACCTGGACACACGGCAGTGCGGTGGGGCGAACAGCTACAACTTGCGTCGCAAAAAGCAATCGCATGCTCCAGACAAGGCAGCGAGACGTGCAGACGTCTTGGGCGACGCGGGCACTGGACGCAGTGGTCACAATTGCAGCGTGTGTGGCTTTGATTTTGCTGCGCTGAAAAACAATCCAAGGCGATCGGCTTTTAACTCGCGAGCTTTTTGGCGTGAAGCGACCACGGTGTTCCGAGGTGGAATGTACAGTTAACGTGCTCGAGCGAAAAAGTCGCATACACCGCCAACAGCGGAGACGTGCGTCAAGACGTCTTCTCAGACAGTGCCGGCAAGCACTACTTCAAATGATGGGGATTGAGAGTCGTGGTTTCTTAAAACCACTGGATTAGAATGGCATTGTTATTGATATACGAGGATTTTTATCAATATGTTTCAGAATTATACATATCTTATATATTTATTTCAATAACATTGGGAACGACAGTCAGGCATGTTTAGGGCAACAGATGCAGGTAGACGCCTGCTGCACCACTAAAATTTGGCTCTCTTAAATACGTTTGTACAGTATAGGGCTCTTTGTTAGACTCCTTCCTTTTTTCTGTATCCATATTTTTTATCTGCGGATTTTTATTTATCTTCCACTCGCCCAATAAATTATTTCATTCACACTTATTTACAGAGATCAAGCACGACATTTATTCGTTTACTTAAAATACAATATTAGAATATCTGCTGTGTACACTTGTACGTCAAGGCAATGAATGAACAGGATCTAGGTAATTTACACGCCCTTGTGGGGCCGGGGGCCGTCGAGCCGTGGAGCGGTGGTTCCGTGGGGCCGTTGGGCCGTTGGGCCGTGGAGCCGTGGAGGCGTTGGGCCGTGGAGCCGTAGGGCCGTGAGGCCGAAGGGCCGTGGGGCTGTGTAGCCGTTGGGCCGTGGAGCCGTAGGGCCGTGAGGCCGAAGGGCCGTGGGGCTGTGTAGCCGTTGGGCCGTGGAACCATGGAAACGTGAGGCCATGGAGCCGTAGGGTCGTGGGGCCGTGGAGCCGTTGGGCCGTTGCGCCGTGTGGCCGTCGGGCCGTGGAGCCGTAGTGCCGAAGGGACGTGAGTCCGAAGGGCCGTGGGGCCGTGGAGTCGTTGGGCCGTGGACCCATGGAAACGTGAGGCCATGGAGCCGTAGGGTCGTGGGGCCGTGGAGCCGTTGGGCCGTTGGGCCGTGTGGCCGTCGGGCCGTGGAGCCGTAGGGCCGAAGGGCCGTGAGTCCGAAGGGCCGTGGGGCCGTGGAGGCGTTGGGCCGTGGAGCCGTAGGGCCGTGGAGCCGTAGGGCCGTGAGGCCGAAGGGCCGTGGGCCTGTGGAAACGTGAGGCCATGGAGCCGTGGGGTCGTAGGGTCGTGGAGCCGTGGAGCCGTTGGGCCGGTTGGGCCGTGTGACCGTCAGGTCGTGGAGCCGTAGGGCCGAAGGGCCGTGAGTCCGAAGGGCCGTGGGGCCGTGGAGTCGTTGGGCCGTGGACCCGTGAGGTCGTGGGGCCGTTAAGCCGTGGGGCCACCGGTCTGCCGGCTGCGGTGCCTCTCGACGTCGCCGTTGCCTTGCTCTTTTTTCCGCGGCGCGCGCCAAGGCCGTTAACACACGCAGGCCAGCACGCACGCACGCACGCACCCACCACGCATGCGTTCGCAGGCGACTCCGCCTCCTCGGTTTCTCTTCCTCTCGTCTTGGTTGTCTATCCTCGCTCCTTTTGTTTCCGTCCTCTTCATTTGCATCGATCTCTATCCTTTCATCTCTTTCTTCTGCTTCTCTTCATCTTTCTTCATATTGTCGTTTTCTTCTTCCACCACCTTCTTCTCTTTCTTCGTTTCATCCCCTTCTCTTTTTGATCATTATCGTCCTTTTTCTCATTCACTTTCTCACCTTTTTTCTCCTTTCTTTCTCTTCTCCTCATTCTTCATTCACTGCCGTCCTTTTTCTCCTCCTCCTCCTCCTCCTCCTCCTGGGTTTCCCCTACTTAGTCCTCATGTATTCTTCTCTTTCGTCCCCCTCTCCCACCTTCTCATCTCCTTTTCCTCTTAAGTCCTTCTTACCATCTTTCATTTCGTTCTCCGCTGGAACCTGCTACTCGACACATTCGAAACGTTATTTTGTTTGGGAACGTTCTGAAACTGTACAACTTCCCTCGGGGTAGCGTGCTTGCTTCGTGGCCAATGTTCGTGTACCCGAGTTCATACTCGGTCGCCGTTGGAGAATTTTTCGTATAGAAAAATCCCAAGACACACACACAGACACACACATGGTGCAAGCGCGGCCGCTGCCTCCGCCGGGGTGGAATGTCGTGCTGCGCGCTAAAGACCCGGCGGAATCCGGCGGCCGCGGGCGGTGCTGCAACGGCAGCCGCTGCACCTGCCGATCTCCCGCCCGCCCGCTGCCCGCTGCGTTGCTCGCCACTAAGGGCTCCTTCCCACGGCGCGGCCGCATCGCGCTTCGCAGCAGCGCGGCGCGTAGCAGAGCATTGGTTTGAATGGAGGCCTTCCCACGTGCAGCGGGTGGCGGCTGCTGCGGCAGCCGACGCCGAACTCCAGCTACGCGAAGCGGAGGAGGGGCCACGCGCCACCGCTAGCAGAACACAGCTTTAAATGGGAGCGTTCCCACTGCGCCGCGGCCACAGCGTTCTACCTGCTCCGGTCCCTTTGTTCGTCGTCGCCGGAGGGTCGGCGAAACCTACCCCTCCAGACCCCACCCCCTTCCACGGCGGGCGGCGGTGCGGCCGTGGCTCCGGCGGTGGCGGCGTCGGAAGAGCTCTGCTCCTTGAAGGAAGCGCGCTGCGGCCGCGCTGTGGGAAGCGGCCCTAAGGACTTTTTGGCTTCGATCCCGGTATCAGGCATTTCGCCATACCTCAAATGTGGGAGATCCGTAGTGTACTCGTCAGATCGCCCACCATTCACCTCTGCCAATCGGGTTTTCAAGCCAGGCGATTCATGTAGCATTTGTAGAGAAGGAGGTTTGCTCGACGTAAGTTGTATCGACGAAGTATTCCCTTTTTCTCTGCCTCTCGAAACACCACGCCTTCATCATTCTTCATATTATATCAACATAATAACCCATCATTCAACCATCGAAACCATTTATTACAAGCTGTACAGGCTTGGTACAGAGAATCATAATAAAAAACTCCTGGAGATATTGTATGATAGATACGTCATAATTGATTAGTGGTGCCATCACGCACTACGGTCCTCTCTAGAACTAGGAGTGGGCACAATATCTTTGCGCTTCACACATAACTCCCTCGGAGCTGCGGGGGTGATGTAGATGTGATGATACGAGTGATGAAGCAATTAGCGAGGGAAGTGAAGAGGGTAATCCAGAGATGAACCTTCCTGATTTTGTATTACCAATTGTAAATTATGTCATAAATGACGCCTCTGAGCTAAATTCAAAATCGCCTGTTTCTCGCCCAAGAAATACCTCCTTTCTCTGCTAGTTGATGAAATGAGCGTAGCGAAATTTGCGTGGTCAGACGGAAGAGCGGGCCTGGTGGCCCGAGTCTCGCCACGTAAAATAAGGCAAATTCAATTCAATTCAATTCATAAAATCCACCGAGTTCGCCGCATTTGTTCCCTGGCCATCATAGTTAACAAATTAGCGCAGTGGTGACACGCTAGAGATGGGGAATAATTTTTTTGCGATGAAAACTATACGGCTTTGACGAGATTTGGTATGCTAGCCATAGTGTGTTCGTTGCACTACTAAATTATTACCGTCAGTTTTAACGAACTCGATACAATTCGTTTTATTTTGTGTTAAAGTTAGATTCCGCGCTTCGACATTGACTTAACGAGATCTTCTCTTCTCTGGTCTTCTCATGTCTAGATGAGTATATGCTCGTGAATAAAACTGTCAACTTCGTCATATTTCTCATTCTTATCTCAACTTATGCTACGGTTTGTTTTACAACTGTCGACGCAAAGAAACATTACTATTCACCTTTCAACAATAAATAAATCTCGTGTCACAATTAAATCTGCTCTGGAAGCATATGACCACCTGCCTTTGAAATCCAGATAATTGTGATGGACAGACTTGCCTGTGTGTCGTGATGGAAGGAAATCTAGCAATACAAGTGACATAATGGGACAACATTTGACTTACGTCTAAAGGGAACTATATATATTTCAACGTGTTCTTTATGTAGCAAAACCACCTATTTTATCGTTTCGAATAATGTTATTGTACTCTAAATAGAGTGTTTTATATATGTTGATAATCATGAGAGTTCATTTTGATCTATTACACTAGTTACGGGATTTTTTAAATTATGATGATTAGTGATTCTACATTGGTTTTATTTAAGATAACTGTATGGGCAATGATCCGATGACTTAAAATTTACGTCTTGTAAAACACAAATGTCCGTTGCTTGAAAAATCTATGTAACATCGATTTTGCAAAATATGGTGCGTTAATATTATTAATGTTTTATGGAGTTGGAAACAGTTTCCACAGAATATCGCTAGCCAGACTTTCAAAATATAAAAAAGTTATTTGAGTACCTAAAGATTATTTGCCTTGCAGCACAGTTAGACCTCATAATACACTAATGAATATTAGTTATTACATATCAGTTAGAGCAGGTAAGAATTTATAAATAGAGATTAGAACATGTGAAGTTGAAACTTCATTACCTGCGGAGGTTTCTTCATCTCCGTGGGGTATTAGTGGGGCAGTTATTTATTTCGTCTACTGTAACAAATAATGTCTACAGTAACTCAATTAATCGTTCTCCATGTTCTGATCCCTATACATGGGGCATGATAATGGATTAGATCCGAAATATAAAGCTCATTTTGTTTGGGAGAAAATAGTTCTTCCCATGAAATCTTGTCGAAAACGTTAGTTGCAACAATCTTTATTCAGAATTCAACTTAGTTTTGTAAACGAGCAATGGTAGGGAATGACGCCGGCAAAGTCGGACAATCGACCCAGAGTGACAAATACATACAAAAATAAGCCGTCGCTGATGCAGTCGGTACGAGCAGGGGGGACGGGAGATTTTTAATAAAGGACTGAAGCATATAACTAGTCACGACCGATTAAAAGTGGATAGTACGATTCGTCTTGGATGGAATCTAATATATTAGATAGTATTAAATAACAAATCACGAGTTAAATGAATTACGTGATATTTACCATAAAATCCATAGAACACAATGTTAAAATTACTGAAGTTGATATTGATCCATGAGTGTGTCTAAAATAATCATTGGATGCTTTATTGTATTCTTTAAAATTATTATAGTTCAAGCTCATTATATACGTTAATGTTAATAGTTTTATTATCATAAGAATGAAATGCCAAAAGAACCAAAATGTGTTATTTGGATAATATCTGGTAGTTGGGAAAATGGTTGGGCCTGGTTCTCAGGAAAATATAAAAATTAAAAAATGTAATTCTTGAAATAATTGGCATTTAATGAAGAGGCATTAAAAAGGTCATGATTGGGGCAAAGAATGAATAAGTGATTGTCTTTTAAAACATTTCATGACCACTCACATGCCTTAGAAAAAGGATGAGAGACCAGAAAAAGGATGAGAGACCAGAAATAGAACTCAGCTCCCCATTCACACACGGAAAAGCGGTCGAGCCACAGTGCCAAAAGGCCATCCCGTAATAGCGATACTGAAGGCGGCAATTACATTTTAACCTCTTCCGATGCGGGAGATGGAATTTTCAAGGAGTGGCCTCCTGCCTCTAAAAACGAGGCTGCCTTTTGAGGCGTGTTATTATCGTACGTCACCGCAGCCCCGTTGACAAGCATTTCACACGAGCTAACCTCGCCAGCGAGCCCCATGCGCTCGTGTTGGGTTTTTTGTCGTCGCCGGCAAGAAACTAACCTCGCGCCACCAGCGGAGCAATTTTCTAGATTCTCGTCGTGAGTGGGTCAGAGATGGTTCATCACGCCGGAGAGAGATTGAATTAGCGGTCGTCCATCTGTCTGTGCCCGCTTCGCCCGTCCGCTGCCTCTCCTTCCGCTCCGCGCGCCGTTGACTCGGTCGCGGGGCATATCCTTCATTTTTATTGTGCGCCTTCTGCAATTTCGTTGTCATCCCGGCCCCCGTTTTCATTTGTCGTTGCCTTCCCCGCCTCCACCGGTTCGCGCTACCGCAGTTTAATCGCCGCTCTGTATTCCCACCGTCCCCGACACCTCCATCTCCACGGCTGTTATTGCCTCCGCCGCTATTATTGTCTCCGCGACCATTAACATAAACATCTACTCCGGCGGCCTGTAATGCCCTCGTCATTCACGTCCTCTGTTTCTACCTTCGTCATCGCTCCGTGGGCGCCGTTGTTGCGGCCGTGCACTGCCTTGGGCTGGCGGTCCACAAGTCCCCTCCTCATGCAGGAACTTGGCAAAGAGGTATTACGTACAACGCTCGCGATTGTCTGGAGTACTTGGGGGCAGATTCGAAAGTAGTCAGTTAATCTCGAATTGATTTGGCAAAGAATTGTAAAATGTGCATTGTTTCTTCAATGTTGAACAATTTTTAATACGTATGTATGTGCCTAATTATACACATATTTCATTAAAAGCTTAAATAATTAAATAAATATATTTTCAGTGCTAATAAAAAGGAGAATTTTAATGGTTCCCCCTTTTTAAAGGATTTTTGTTGTTTCATCCTGATGATTGCCTCGTTTAACCGGGATTTGGATAATCGCGAATCTATTGTGCTGTCAAATTTAAGTGTTTGTAAAGGAAATTATTGTTACACCATTCGGCCCATGTTCAATACGTGGCTCTGGGCAATTTCTTGGCTCAATCTCCTCCTCTTGCTTTTTACTTCATTATTTCTCCACCTCCGTTCACATTATCAATATTGCCGGGCCACAAAGGCCCTAGCAGTTGAACTCCAAAAACCCAAGTTATTACTTAAATAAAGTAGTTCATTAAAATAAATATATGCATTTCATCTTGCACATCATATTCCATCGTTACCTGCACTTCGTCCATTTCAACACTATCCGCCATCTCGTCATGCACCTCAGTTACAGCCCACGCACTTTTTATAAGGGGAGGAAAGACGAAACTAAGGGCATAAACCCTTAAAAATAAAACAAAACAAAATAGATTAGGTGCATTCATTTGCGATGGGATAACAAAAAGATCTATTAGTTCAGTTTGTACGCGCTCCAGCCAGCCCATGTTGTGATAATACTTCGTGCATTAACTTCTCTGTCCACGTCCGAACGAGTCCCTTGCAGAGTTGTGGTATCGCCCACATATGGTTGACCGTATCCAGTACACACGGACGCCTGTAGATGGCAGGTTCACAGAGGAGGAGATCCTCCCTTGAGTGTTACTCCGTTAAGAAACATTCCCCCTTCTGGCTTCTAGTGTGAGATAAGAGGAATTAATACCGGAGAGGAGAAAAGACTGACGTTTCTTCCTCAGAGAGAGTGAAATAGATCTCCTGTAACAACACGCATTGTTTAAAACAATCGATGAAACGTAATTTCCTTATAGTTATCTACTGCATTGTTAATCTTCCATCAAGCAACTAATAGTTTCTTTGACGACTGCCTGTAGAAGGAAACATGTGATGATGCCTCTCCTCCTTTGAGAAGCCTTCGCCGCAGCCCTCGCCCGGAAGGCAGCGCACGCGCGGCGAAGCCAACCTGGGCCGCCGGGCGCCGTCTTCCACGGGGAGTGGGCGGGAGCGCGGGCGGGAAAAAGCGCCAGCCGTGTCACGCCTGGTTACCGCCGCGGGCACTCAAATACGAGGCGCGCTTATTGTCGACACAGGACGGCGAGGGGCGGCGAGGGCCGGCGAGGGGTGGCGAGGGGCTGCGAGGGGTGTCGAGGGGCTGCGGGGGCGGCGAGGGGAGGCGGGGGCGGCGAGGGACGGCGAGGGACGGCGAGGGGCGGCGAGGGGCGGCGAGGGGCGGCGAGGGGCGGCGAGGGGCGGCGAGGGGCGGCGAGGGGCGGGGAGGGGCGGCGAGGGGCGGCGAGGGGCGGCGAGGGGCGGGGAGGGGCGGCGAGAGGCGGCGAGGGGCGGCGAGGGGCGGCGAGGGGCGGCGAGGGGCGGCGAGGGGCGGCGAGGGGCGGCGAGGGGCGGCGAGGGGCGGCGAGGGGCGGCGAGGGGCGGCGAGGGGCGGCGAGGGGCGGCGAGGGGCGGCGAGGGGCGGCGAGGGGCGGCGAGGGGCGGCGAGGGGCGGCGAGGGGCGGCGAGGGGCGGCGAGGGGCGGCGAGGGGCGGCGAGGGGCGGCGAGGGGCGGCGAGGGGCGGCGAGGGGCGGCGAGGGGCTGCGAGGGGCGGCGAGGGGCGGCGAGGGGCGGGGAGGGGCGGCGAGGGGCTGCGAGGGGCGGCGAGGGGCGGGGAGGGGCGGCGAGGGGCGGCGAGGGGCGGGGAGGGGCGGCGAGGGGCGGCGAGGGGCGGCTAGGGGCGGCGAGGGGCGGCGAGGGGCGGCGAGGGGCGGCGACGGGCGGCGAAGGGCGGCGAGGGGCGGCGAGGGGCGGCGAGGGGCGGCGAGGGAAGGCGGGGGCGGCGAGGGAAGGCGGGGGCGGCGAGAGTTGGCGAGGGGTGGCGAGGCGCGGCGAGGGGCGGCGAGGGGCGGCGAGGGGTGGCGAGGGGCTGCGAGGGGCGGCGAGGGAAGGCGGGGGCGGCGAGAGTTTGCGAGGGGCGGCGAGGCGCGGCGAGGGGCGGCGAGGGGCGGCGAGGGGTGGCGCATGGCGGCGAGGGGTGGCGCACGGCGGCGAGGGGTGGCGAGGGGCGGCGAGGGGCAGCAAGGGGCAGCAAGGGGCAGCAAGGGGCAGCAAGGGGCAGCAAGGGGCGGCGAGGGTTTGGAGGCACGAGCTGCCGGCGCCCTGCGGCGGAGCGGAGGTCTCAGCTTCTCGGAGGATGGGTGGGCGGGAAGAGACGTAGTTCGTCGCGAAATGGTCGATTGATTGAGAGAACGTGAACTGCTTTGGTCATTAGTCCCATTAGCGTGGGGAATGTTTTTAAACCTGGAGATAGTGGTCGTGGTACTGAATGCTGATATCCGGCGCCGACCTATTCGTTCCTCTTTCTGCGGGGGAATTCCTCGTTCCGGTATCTATCAGCTGGGCATCACCCCGAGCCGCGGCTTGGTCTAAACTCCTGAGTAATGTCCCGATATGTGTGGTAGTGTGGTGTGTGTTGGTGTAAATGTGTGTAAGGGCTGAAGATAGGATTACGAAGAGGAAGGAATGGTCTCTCGCGATTCACGGCCCGTCTGTTAGTGCACCGTTCGGGCATTTAACTCGCATTGTTCTTAGTAATCATGGAAAACCATGGATCAGAGCAGGCAGTCGTTACAATTATCTTCCAGAAGCCGCTGATTTGGACCTACCTGAATTGATAGTGTGGAAAATTCCGTCATCGGGACTGAAGCACCGCTGGGTGACTGAAGCCCCGTCCACCACTAGGGCCCGTGTTCGACTTCCGGCTAAACCGCCTGAAAGTTGTAATGGAAAGAGCAGGCTCTTGTTTCGCCTTCTCCCGCTTCCGCTGCCTCTCATTCCATCATTTTCATCATCGTTAACTTCATTATCACCACCGCTGTATCATTAGTTCATCATTCAGTGCTCTTAGTTGTTGACCGGCCCCTAGACCCAAATAAGACAGACAGATTGCGATGGAGTAATAGGAGGTATGACGGCCCCTGCTGAATTAGGACGAGGAGGGGACGGGCAGGGACGAGAGGTGACGAGAGGGGACGTGAGGAGACGGGAGGTGACGGGAGGGGAGGGGAAGGGACGGGAGGAGACGGGAGGGGACGTGAGGTGACGTGAGGTGACGGGGGAAGGGACGGGAGGGGACGGGAGAAGACGGGAGGAGACGGGAGGTGACGGGAGGTGACGGGAGGGGAGGGGAAGGGACGGGAGGGGAGGGGAAGGGACGGGAGGGGACGGGAGGAGACGGGAGGAGACGGGAGGAGACGGGAGGAGACGGGAGGAGATGGGAGGAGACGGGAGGAGACGGGAGGAGACGGGAGGAGACGGGAGGAGACGAGAGGAAACGGGTGGGGACGGGAGGGGGGAAGGGACGGGAGAAGACGGGAAGGGCGCGGTGGGTACTCTTAGCGTCGAGGGCCCTCGAGTGTTCCGTCGTGAGAAGACCCGGGAGGGGGAGGGGGAGGGGGAGGGCCGGAATACAGGCGATGCATTCGCGCGAAATCCTGCGCCGTCGAAACGGTCTTCTTTGGTCGCGGCGCCAGCGGGACACCGCTGCTCTGTTCCGCGCAACGAGCGCACGTGACGTTCGGAATGCTCTTCATTGCGCCTAGGGCGCAGGGCACCGCGTGCGCGTGACTGAAAACCTCTTCGCGGAGGGGCGTGGGTTCCACCCCTGCCCTGGGCATGTATATGCCTTCATTCTGCTGCCATACGCTGTATGAAACCCATACCCCAGAAACTCGTATGTGTACCAGTTTCCAGAATGGAGACCATGGGGCACACATTACGAACAGCATGGAGGAAACCGTAACGTTTACGAATATTCCATTTTTAATACTATTATTTGTGGGTGTAGAAGTGTAGATATGGTTATTAAGTATTTATTAATTTGTCATGAAAGTTTTAGGGAATTGTAGGAAATTAATTGATGATGCACTGGATAAGATAATGCGAGCCGGTGGCGTGCTATCCATATGCAAAATGTCAAAACAATCGTCTTGTATAACAGATAATTGATTGGTAATTAGTAACCACAGTCTCTCTCTAGCAGGAGAATCAGAATGGAGTAACATATGATTAAAAAGATGCATTGATGTCAGAAATAAAAGTATGCATCTCTTTTATTCTAAATCTAAAAGTTTGTTTCATTTCCGCGCGCTTGATGTGAATATTTTCAATTATGCTTACATACCTCATTCCTCCTTCCTTGTCGACATAGTAACGCCTATTTTCGGCGTTATCAGAGTCAAAATATAGAACATATATTGCCGGGATGAGCTTACGAGGTGTTTGTAGGATACACTTACAAGTGGCAGTCTATTCAGACGGTTGGAGTTCGTGATAATATTACAGAGGCGTGAGCTCACAATTAGTGCTGTGAAATTACTTGTTATGCAAATTGGACACTTTAGACTATACTATAAACAGTTACGTGTGGACGCGAGGAGCGAGTCTGCACCTTTTGTCGTTAACGAGCGACGCTTCCTCACGGCTCCTCCCCTGGTGTAAACTTCATTCTGCCCTGTTACGAGAGAATTTGCCTCCGACACACGCTTGATTAAAAATTCAGCCTCAACCGTTATTTCGTCAGAGTGGAATTGAAACCTATTTGTAATATAGATGTGTTAAGAGATAAAATCCCATCGTTGTTTTTAACCGTACATGGAGCTATAAAATAATATATGTTTTGAGACGTTTAGTGGAATATCATGTTTCTTACCAAACCGAAAATTTCTCCCTGGAATGCTAAATAGGATCCAAGGTGGCAAAGTACGTAAATTGTTCCTTCTCGTCTTTTTCCTTCGGTCTTCAGAAAAACGCTGCTCTGATGTTAAGATATCTCTTTTGCTCACCCGGACACCGACAGTGTCGTGTGAATTCTTTATGACATGGTGAGTTTATCGCTGGCTAAATTACAGGTTTCTGGGCCGGATCTAGCAACCTTAGAAGTCGGCTTCCTTTTTAGGATTTTGTCTGACTACGTGACGTTTAGGGAGGTATTCAGGTTTCAGCGGTTATTTCACTCCCCTCGTCTTTCTAAGTCTTTCAGTTCCGAACAAGACAGTTCCCATCCACGATATTTCTGAAGTATATTCTCTACTTTATGCTTTATTGAATGGTTCATTTTTCTTCAATTTGAATATATGTTTATAAGCGACGTTTTAATACAATGAACGTAAGAAATAATTGGGGAAAAAATTCCGTGGTGGTAGCAAATATCTTACTGTAATCCATAACGGGAGAAGGAAATAATCGACCACATAAGTATAATAATTTTATTAATTATTACCCTGAGTTAACTTTCGGAGTTACCTAACTTAACACATTTCCCATCCTCAGTGGGTATCTAGCAAAGAGGAGAAATTTGAAAAATTAACATAAAGGGAACAAAAAATACAGTGAATATATGTGAAAAAAATAACGAAAATAATATAAAATAAATAAAAAATAAATAAATAAAATTAAAAATACTTACCGCCCAAGCAACGTGGATCACTTACAAATGTTCACAACATAGTCGGTAAAAAAGAAAACTAGACATTGAAACTTCTGAAGATGGAACGTTTTTCTTTTTTGTTTGTAATTGTTTTTTTGTAACGGAGACATGAAAGAGTATGATGTTGGAGTCTGAACTCATGTTTAATTGTCTATTTTCATTTTGAAAAGAAGCCAATTCTGAAAAGATGAGTGAAAATTGTACGGAGAGACACAACGTAATCTTTTTTTCAGTGTTCTAATGAGAAAATGAAAGAAATATTTTAATAAGAGGGAAGGGCCGTTCTATCATAATAACCCTTACATGCGTCGGAGGCAGCAGAGCGCCAGACGAAAGGCAGGTGTGAAGGCGGGAGCTCCGACAACGGCCGCTGTACGTCCAGCTACGTAACGCCCCATCACGACAAAAAAGTTTCTTTCACTGAAATACCAGCGAAGGGGCCTGGTGTCCTTACCTGCATCCTGACAAGTGGCTTGTTTGTTCCCCTTCTCCAACACGTGCCCTACCGTCCATTAAAAAAAGATTGGGCGCCAGTTTATTTTTTTATCTGCTTTCCCTTTCCTTAGGACAAGTTGAACACACCAGGGAGAGAGAGGGGGAGAGGGAGAGAGAGAGAGAGAGAGAGAGATATGCCAGTAGTGTCAAAGTTGTTGTGCGGGGTTCGATTTTGTTTTACAGCAGTAGATAATCAGTATCTAAAGTACACAGCTGGACTAGGCCAGGAAATTGAAGGAACCTGCGATACCTAATACTGGTTTACATTACTTAACGACCAAAATCTGTGTCTACCTTACCATTTATCCAATAAATCAAGGGAAACAAGAACGATAACCGGATAGAGGTGTGGCTGTCTCTATTGTTTAATATTTCAAGGGGAAATCACAAACCTTTTATTTATTGTCATATAGTTAAAAACTGTGTGACATGTGTAGCAATTATAATTTCTCCCCATTTTTTTGTGCTCTGAAATTCCTACTCCCGTTCTTTTAATACACTCAGTTGAATTGCAAATAAAATTGCAACGAGCGTTGTTGATATTATTTGTTGATAAATATTCTATACCTTGTATTTAAAAACTTATTGCAGTGAGAACAGATTTTGCTTTTTTCTTCCTTCTCGTGCACCACAAAAGGAATCGAGTTCTCACTATCGGGAGAACATGAAGGCTAATCTGCAACAGTATCTCCGGTTGATCAGGAGAGAAAGCAGAGCCCGGGGAAGACAGTTCCCATTCGCCCAAGTGGTGCTTCTGGTGATTCCCGCAATTCCGACGGCTCGCTTGGTGATCGACTTTAAATGAAGACTCAATTCAAGTCTCATGGCCAAGTGCACCAACATTGGTTAAAATTTAACGCACGTTAAATGTTAATTTAACGGCCGTTATCACAGATTTCTGATGCGCAACCGTTACCGATGGTGCATTTTTTTTTCGAGTTAACACCTATTTGTTTCTTTACAAGACATTTTGACGTAGGTCAGTGCACTTGGCCATAAGTCTAGGAATGCAGTCTAGACAAACTTTTTTCCTCCTCAATTTCCTCGACTCGTCAAATGCGAACTGTTATTCTTAGCCCTCGGAGACAGGTTTCCTCTCTTGGGAACACCAGAGGCAACTCATGAAACGAGATGCGATTTTTTTTCTTGTCCAATCCAAGTCTTCACTGGTTTCCAACCGCGTTTGGTTGGTACGTTTATTCATCACTGAGCTATGTATAGTGGAAGAAGTGGAGAAAACGTGCGTAGATTATACCCTTCCCACGTACTTCACATATAGATGATTACGGTGTTTTAACAAAAAAAAAAAAAAAGAAAGAAAACTGAAAGTCGGAGCCACGAGGGCAAGTGGGCGCGCGGCCGCCGGTGCATCTGGTGTGGCCGGGGCGGCGGCCTGGGCCGCATCGCATCGCAAGGAGCGCATGCACTTGGCATGCCGGGCACGCGCCGCCCGGCTCGGCGCCCGCCGCGGCCGCTGCTGGAGGGAGAACGAGGAAGCCTTCTGGCGGCGGCGGCGGCGGCGGCGGGGGAGATGGCGAGGGGAAGGGGGCTTGGCAGGGCCGGCGCATAATGGAGCGCGCCCGGGCTTCCGGTCCCCTCCCCCTCCCCCTCCCCCTCCCCCCCCCTTCGCCCCTCGCGGGCCCGGCCGCGATGCGTTGGGGTTCCTTTAGAATGCGCTCGAGGAATCACTGCGGGCGCCTCGGTGGAAACTTTCGTTTCCGTTTCTCAGGCGACCTCTTCCGCTCGTCTGACACCCACGGGCAACCTTAGAGACGGGTTATGCCTCCCTTCTATCTCTCGGATTCGTAGACTCCTTTCTCGCGATCTCCCGGAGACAATCAGCGGCGGCGATGGTGTAAGCGGCGGCGATGGTGTAACGGTTAGCGTACTGGACTGTTGTACCCAAGTTTGCGGGTTCAAACCCGATCGAAGCCGTGGATTTTTAAGGGCGAAAAAATCCTTCGTACGCCTTCCTTCGGAGGGGAAGTAAAGCCGGCTGTCCCATGTTCGTAGATTTACTTGCATGTAAAAGATCCTCAAGCCTAAATGACGCCTCTGAGCTAAATTCAAATCGCCTGTTTCTCGCCTAAGAAATACCTTCTTTCTCTGCTAGATGAAAGGAGCGTAGCGAAATTTGCGTGGTCAGACGGAACAGCGGGCCTGATGGCCCGAGTCTCGCCACGTAAAATAAGGCAAATTCAATTCAATTCAACCTTGACAACCCCTTTTTCCTCCTCAGCCTCCCAGGGGCAACATGTTTCTCTAGTCTCATGGACCTTTTCCAGACATCAGCTTCTAATGTAACTTCATTTCCTCGAACTCTGTGGCAACCACAGACCGGGATGGTTTTCACCTTTCATCTCTTGATCTCCTGGATTAAGTTATCAGCTTCTGGGGAGACACCTTCCTCTCTTCAGAAGACCCCAAGCCTGAGAACCTCAGAGCAGAGATGTTATTTTTTTCTCTATTTCACGGAGACACAATCTCCAAGACATCGTATTCACTATCTCTCAGCCTAGATAACGTTTTTCCCTCCTCAATTTTCTCAAGTCCTGAGAGGCGAATGTTTTTCTTAGACCTCCAAGACCTCCTTTCATTCTTCGAAACACCAGAGACCACCTCAGAGGCGAGATGTTTTTTTTTTTTTTATTTCTATCCCTGCAAAATAATCTCCTAGATAATATTGAACGTTTCAGATACAACCTAGACAACATTTTTCCTTCTTCAAATTTTTAAGAACAGCATGTTTCCCTTGGCCTCGAAAACTTCTTCCTGACATGTCTCTCAAACAGATTGTTTCTCTCAAATACACCTCATATATACAGCTGCAGTTTCCTTCACCCAACTTATTTAAAACCACTTCCTGCCAGGATAGTGAACTTCTTAGACAAACGCTTCCTCTCCTTCACCTGTCAATGTCAAACCTTTTTTACCTTTTTCTGTAAATTACTCCGCTGTTATTTCCGCCAATCGCGTTTTCCAACATTTCGAGTTGTACGCGTCTCCTAGGCTATTCTTTAAGTCATCCTTGCCTCTGAAACAACTTATCCCTCTTCTGAGATTTCGATCCCTAAGTCGCCACCACGAAGTCACACATGAGAAATTCATTGTGAACCCTACTGAACTCCCCATGGCCCCTCTGAACTCTCTCTCTCTCTCTGACCCCCCCCCCTGAACTCTCCGTGGCATTTGTGAGCTTCTCATGACCCATCTTCATTAACCACACGGTATCCAATCATCTCACGCTGTCAGATCCCTAGATCTCCCAATCATATGGAACCTGTTTGGACCCTCACCCTCCCTCCCTTCCTGCCTTTTGATCCCTTCGGTTCTACTTATAACCCTCGTCTTGGGTACAGTATGAGCTAACAAGGAAAATATATGGAAGGCAGCTCATCGAAATAGACTCGTCGTTTTCGCGAAGTAAATTGGATGGGTCTCGTTCTGTGACTGGGCAGTTTGTTCAGCGGGAAAGCTTCCACTGTGGAAGGAAAGAAAGCAAGAAAGAGAGGCCTCCCGTTGCAATATACTCTGAAGGACGCAAGAAAATGTGTTCTCGGCGCCCCGGGCTTCCGCTCAGGGGATAATGGCTAATGAGATAAGATGTTCTCCTCATAATGAATGGAGTCGTCCTGCAGGGAAGCGGTAATGACGGCATTTTGCGGAATCTCCTGCAAAACACTTCGCAGTGCGGTCGTGAGTGCGTATTGTATTTACTAGTCGTATGTTCGATTCGCCTGCGTGATACCTGCGCGGCGGCGTGGCTACGCATCGCCGAGCAGTTCGTTTTGCGCGGCGTGGTCAGTTGAGCGGTCAGCGCCGGCCAGATCGCTGTACGCATGCGCATTAGCAGCGGTCGAGCAAGGAAAAAATGCATTGGAATCGCGGTCGTTCGTTTTCCATGATTTAGCGCCGATGCGTATCTGAATACCCGCGCGCCCGCAGAGAGAACGAGGAACACACCTGGGCTCTATTCAAAGCGAAGCAGCGCCAGCACACGCCGAGATTAATCATACCTCCGAGAGACCGCCTACCTCACCAGCGGTCGATATGTATGAAGTCGCTGGTGGCGTGGTCTTCCAACATGCGACTGCTCGCTTTGAAGTGTAACCACTAAAATATTCATCCCGCTCGGTTCCCAGGAAAGCGCGGGAGCAAATAGTGGTTTTTATTGGCAGAGTTTGCCGTCTCTGCGCGCAGGATTGTTTTCATAGTTTTTATGTACAATTCACCAATTCAAATAAACTTTTTCAACTAAAAGATGCTTTATTTAACATATACACGTAAGCAATTGCCATTATCATTACATATTAAAAATTTAGCACTTAGTTTGAGGTTTCTTCCATTGATGAATTTAGCTATCATTTAATCCAGATGGCTCGTGTTTCTAACCTCAACGTTTTTCTTCTTCATTTGAATAAATATATTAACATTTGCGTCGTAGGAGTACAATATTAGTGCAGTGATATCTTTGTTTATTGATACAGAGCCATACTGAAATACCCTGAAAGAAGATTCGAGTCGCCTTTGAACAGAAATATTATTCCATTTATGACAGACAGAAACCTAACATTTACATAATAAACGAAAAGAACCGTTCATAAAGAAATAATACATATAAGAAGTAGCTGCTGTACAATCCTAGGGAGACAAGAAATGGCAGGAGACTTAGAAGCTGTGAACCATCTACCGGGAAACTAAACACGGACCAATCACATGTTCACATTGTACGAAATATTGTACGGTTAATCCAGGTGTTGTAGTAAATGGATGGCAAAGTCACGTGATTATTGTTTTTATACCAAATTTAACAACGTAAGTCGGCATTTGCTGTGAGGCAAAGGCAAGTGCCTCCTGCATGCAGGGTGAACAAATGTATTAGTCGTTACAAAAGATTGCATTAGATATAAATTCCGTGGTGGTAGCCGATATCTTGTGGTAATCCATGGTATTGTACAGGAAATAATCTCCACAAAGGTTTACCCGCGCACATGAGATTATTGTGAGGAAATAATCTCCACAAACCTTTGTGGAGATTATTTCCTGTACAATACCATGCATTAGATATAGTACAAACACTCTAAGAAAATATTTTAATATTATTATCATAATAATTTCTCCTGAAAATTGTGAATGTAGTATAATATATGTTAAGGATTGAAAGATATAAGGCTCTTGACATAAATAAGGACTCTGGTGGAAAACTTCTGCTATCCTGTGTGTTTACTAATTTCAACCACGTCCGCTATCTGCTCTACATCCTCTTGACGGCATTCGTCACTATTTCCGATTCGTCGTGACACACATCACGTGATTCCAGAGACTGCTGGGCGACGCACTCCGTCTCAAAATCCATTGCCGCGCCACGGACGAACGGACAGCCGCGTGTGATTTCGAAAGCGCAGTCTGAGCTCGCGTATGACACCGCGCGCCTCCACTCGAAATGCAATTCTGTGCTCGCTGCCCTCCCCAGTTCGCCCACTCCCTCGCCGCCGCCGCCGCCGCCGCCGCCGCCTCCTGCGCGGCTGTCGGCGCGAGTGAGCTACGCAAATTACGTAATAGGCCTCGCGGCGGCTTCAGTCCTCCAAATTGAGTTGGCCGTCGGAATAAGTCAGCGTGCTTTACGACCTGCCCGCCTTCTCTCTCGTCGGCCGCGGCCGCCCGCGGCCAAGGGACCTCGCGGGGCGGCGGTGGGGCAGCCCAGGACGAACACTCGAGGACAGCGGATACGGCCCTTAAATGAATAAATATAATTAAATAATTTATAGAGATACGTTATATCAAGAGATATATAAATAATATAGAGATAAATAATGTAAAGATTATATATATATATATATATATATATATATATATATATATATACTTTCTTATACATATATATTTTCTTTTATATACTCTAAACGGTATATAAATAAAACAAGAAAAGTGCTCGGTAGTAAATATTGATATCACACATGAGATTATTGTGCGGAGACGAAGTCGCTGTGACAATAAGTTATTGCAAAAACCTGACAAACAAGTGTTAGTAATAATTCGCTCGAATGTTATGGATGCCGCTCATTTCATCTGAAACCGTACATTTCTCTGTGAAAGACGTCAAGTTGCATCTCCCTCTGATATGTGACGTGGTGCTGATATGGACATATGTGCATGCGGTCCAGTGTTTACTTCCGAAGGTCGCGTTTTAAATAAGGTATCTTAAAACTGGAGGAGTTAATTGGTTTAAATTGTATCTCGCCTTTCTGAGAGAGCGAATTACGTATTGCGACCCAAAAAGTGTGTCAATGAGAGAGTGCACTCGCGTCTTATTTTTGGTAGTGATGAATAGAAACTATTCCTTGATCTCCTTGTGTTCGTGTTCGTCGGTTTTTGTAAATGAAATATTATTAGTTCCACTGCGCAGTATCATTTTCAGCACGAGCGCGAAATGTTATGTACACAAAAGTTACCTACGGAATTGTAGGAACTGGGGCACACAAAAAAAGTGAGACATTTCACAAATTCTCAATTTGCAAGAGGACCGTTTTCATCTGAATAAAACTATTAATTTCACGGCCATTGTCGTGACTGTATTGCAAACTATACGACATTTGAAGTAGTAAATATATGACTGTATTTTACATATATTTTTTCACTTAACTCAAAATTGATGATTATTTAGATGTTACATTTGTGCACCGATGATATTATTTTCCAGAGAATGTAGAAATTGTCATATCCCCATTTTCCCTGCTTCGATTGTGAAGGAATGCACAGCAAACCGTTGACGGCCAGCGCACAGTTGCTGGGACCGCGAAGGCAGTGCACGCGCAAGATTCGCTCCGGCGACGGCAGTGGACGGCACCGGTGTTTATTGGCGTGCTGACGGGGAAAGTGGTTGACCACCGCGTCAGCGAAACGTAAGCGGTTGATGAAGTGCTGAGGCGACTGGTAGCATAGCCAGTGGAACTGCTGTTTATCGACGAGGTGATGGAGGAAGTGGTTTGCTGTTTCAACCTATCGTTGGTGTTTATTTATTTAGACAATAAACGGAAGTCAGTATCTAAATATGGTTAAAGGTAAACAATATGACGACAGTCATGACAATCATCAGAAACCTTACCCCAAAAAGTTTTGACATAAAACCTTCGTTATTTAATTCTCAATATGAAAAGCAAATTAATTAAATGTCAAATATAATAAGTAGTAAAATAGATAAAATACGACAAATCTATTAAAGAAAAACGAAGTTCATTCAAATTTCAATAATAAATTTCTTACACAAGTGATAATTTCTCTACATGGTCTACTATACAAATCAACCGCCAGCTCATTGCAAAAGACATACTTTTTTGTTAGAACATTTTTTCTTAAATAGGCAGAATTGTATTTTTGGTCTCGAAGGTAACACTTTTCCTGGTATCAAATTGCGGTACTTTAGTTTACCTTATCCAGAATCATTGGACAATCCAGACGAATAGTAATTAGATTGAAAAGGAAAATTTAGTTTTTCAACAATCTGAAGGATGGTATACGTACTAGTGCCGATATATGGCTGTATTGATGGTCAATAAGTAGATAAGACAAATTTATTCTCAGTACTATAAATTTGTAAAAAGGACACATTTGATAGGGTTTTTTGGTGTTTGTGACCTACTTGCCAACGGTGCTTAATCACCCTCAAAACTTACGCGTTTCTTATTTGAGACGCCAATGATTTTCTCTCTCTCTTCATCAGATCAACATAATACATAATAAATGTTGTGGCGTATTGAGACGAACAATATCGTTCATTGTATTGTATTCTATTCATCAAATTTAAAATCTCTCGTAAAGACCTAGTTAATATTTAAAAAATGGCAATGCATAATCTAGAAGAACGATGTGGGTATATTTTGAATTGCCTTTAAAATTTTCAATTGGTTTGAATTAATTTCTGTTCTCAACACTTCTTCAATTCAGACATTGTAATGTAATGCATGTTATGTAATGCAAGATAACAGTTTTAATTTGCTATTGCAAAAAAATACACGCATTATTTATGAAAACATCTTTCACTTAAACGACGAGATGTGTTAGATGTAAACACTCCATAGTTTCTCATTTAATTCCATTCAGTTTCGATTTAAGCGTGAATTTATTCCCATTACGAACAAGCAAAACGATTTGCGGGTCGTGCAGTCCTGGCAGCACCGTCTGCTTCTATTTATGACCGCAGAGGCAGGCTCCTTTCTCATTTAAGTAACTATTTTGTCACTATGTGCTGTCTGACCTTTGGTCCCGGGGCTATCGTGATATCGTCACTTAAAGGAAATTTCTGGGCTCCCCCGCGGAATGGGCCGCTATCTGAACGGGAAGGCCAAGCAGCGGGCGTGGGCGGACAGGGGGGGGGACACGGCGGGGAGGGGTGGAATGGAGAGAGTGGGCGGGGAGCAGTGGGGTCTGGGGAGGACGAGGTAAGAGGAAGGAAGGAGACGGGCGAAAGATGAGATGGGGAGGCAGAGGACAGGAAAACGGGGAAGTCAGGGAGAAGGGGGAGCGGGGAGGTAGGAAAGGAGGAAGGTCGGAGGCGCTGTGTGGGGGCCGGGGAGACCCCATGAGGAGGGGGGGTCGGGGAGGGGAGCGAGTGAGGAAGGACACCGCGGTACCGGGGCGAAAATTTACGACGGCCCGAAATCTTTACGACTGGCCGCTCGGCCCATATCTCAGCGGCGAACATTGGGCCCGACACACGCCGCACCGCACGGGGCACGGAGCACGGAGCACGGGGCGGCGCTGCTCTTGTGTGGGACGGTAGGGGGGGGGACGCGGCCCGTGTGGGAGTGGCGGGGTGAAGAGCCACCGTCTCAAAAGTTGAGTTTTCATGAAAAGCGAACAACTCACATTTAAACCGTTATTTCCAAATTATTCGATAATAAAATATTCCATATAAAGAAACTATCGTTTTGACAATCGACTTTGAAGTTCAAAGCGCAATGTATGATTTTTTCCATTTCGTTCATGCATCATGGCAAGCTTCAGTGCATGCCGTTGCAAACGTCTTGGCAGTTTATCCAATTTTTTTGTTGTGATATTGTGGTAATATTTTTAGGAAATTAAATATCGATCAACAACCAGTCGGACTCAATTTATAGTTCCTGTATGGTGTCCAACCTTTAGGAATTCCCCTTGTATGGCTGAACGCATGTTGGAGCTGTTAAACAGTACCTAAATTTAATTGTACCTATGGTCTATCTCACCGATCTGTGTTCATGTCTTAAATACCTATCTACTATTGTCCTATGAATAAACTTTGACCGTAACTTCCTCATCAAGTATATACCTAACTTCATACGCACCTAGCTGTCAATATTCCTATCTTCTTCCCTTTTAAACCATTATTTTCTCAAAAACGGCCCCGTGCATGTTGGAGATCTTCATCCCCTGCATGGTGAGATCCGGCTTGTAGTGTTTTCTCAGGCCTAAGCCGAGTTTTAAGTTCCCGACAGAGTAGTACCTGTGAGTGTGAAAGGAAGGCATGACGAAAGGACAAGGAAGAGGAAGGAAAGATATCGCGCGGTCTGTGGCCCGTTTGTCGAAGGTAGTACTCCAGTATGCGCCTGCTGTTTAACGAAAAGAAAAGAACAATGGAAAACTACGGACCAGGGCAGCCGCTAGAATTCTCGGCGACTGACCTCGATCTAACTAGCAAGGGTGACCTTTGTGAATGGGGACCTTAAATATTAAACTAACCACCTACACACTCACGTATATAGCTACATATACGCCTGCCTATCTATCTACCTATCTCCCAAATTAGACCTACGGATAAAATGTTTTTCTTAAATGTAAAGGGATCTCACATCTTCTACCCACTCACCTATCTTTACGTCAACTCCCGATACCTAGTTCTACTTCATTGTCTTTGTTCCTTTAAGTAAGAGCATCCCACTCCTTACTTACCCTCCTATCTCTCTCTTTACGTAAACCCCTCCCTACCTAACTCTTCCCTAATTTTGGCCTCCTGCGAGCCGAGACGATCGCACCCCTCGACCCCCAGGTCTCGCTCTGTGACTGCGCAGGCGCCGCCGCCCCCGCCCCCCGCCGCCGCCGCCTGAGCGACGTGGGGTGTGGCCGGCGGATTAGGCTATGCGCGCCACCGCCCCCCACCACCGCCGCCGTCGCCGCCCCCGCTCTGCCCCGCCCCGCCGACGCCTCGCTACGCGCAGAAGCGATGGAAGGAAAACGAGGGGAAGGGGTGGGGGAGAGGGCGGGGCGGGGCCTGCGGCGGTGGCTCTACGTCGCGCCGCGGGTGGGGGCCCGAGGCGGTGGAGGCGACGGAGAGAAGCAGACACACTGCCAGACACTAGAAAGAGAGAGAGAGAGAGAGGAGAGAGAGAGAGAGAGAGAGAGAGAGAGAGAGAGAGAGGAGGGAAGGCGGCAATGGGGGCGGTGCAGGTGAAATCGCGGGGGTAATTGGGGAGGTGGAGAAAACGCTGGAGGAAAGAGGCACATGTCGTCTTTGGTGCCTATTTTCCTTAGCGAATATTCGCTTATGCGTAACTTATGGTAATATCCGATTATTGGATATTTATTTAATCTAGCTGATGTAGATTCACGTATTAATGGCTATTAGTGTCGAGTGCAAGTATGGAGGGAATCGGTTCTTTGAATTTCCCCAATCCATGATTTCAGAGCTTGAATGTTTTCGGATAATGCACTGCGACTGAATGAAGACAACGAACAATTATGTCGATTTTTCTTACGGTGAAATGTCAAATATCTTCCAGAACGATTAAGTCAGCAAGATTTGGACAAATTTTATGAATGTTTTTTTCTAATCTGTAATACTATTTGTGTATATAATTGATATATTTCGATCCACGTTAAAAAACAAGAAAACCAATTGACGTTGAATAGATTATTTAATGTACCACTCTCCGGGAGAAAAATTATTGATGAAAGTAAAATATAGTTAATCTATGAATTATTGGTATTTCATACAAAAGCTGGTCACCAACTACTTATTTTTTATTATTTATTTTGTGCATAATTCCAGGCAGTGTTCTTCTAAGCTTCGTACATACTTCTGAATGACTAATGAACAATTCACGCAGTGAATGTCGTCTTCGAAAGCATTTTACCCGTTAGTACAGTAGTTCTGAAAGATACTAAATCACCTATAGAGAATGGGCATTCTTTTTATCCTAAGCCAATTTGCTCTCATCAACCTATTTCGCATTATCTCTTGCATCCGGAAACCTTTCCATGTTTCTTCTGTTTCTTCACTCGCTCGTTTTTTTGCGAAACAAATGGTGTATTTTCAGGATTATATTGCAGATTACAACTGTGAGAAAGGTGATGCGTTTTTGTTTTTTTTTTGTACTACAGTAGGTCTCCCTCCGCGCTGATTTTTCTGAGAAGCTACTTCCTCCGCGGTGCCGGCACACGGGGGCCCGTAAGAACGCGGCGCGGGAGGGGGAGGGAATCGCAACTGACGGCGGACGCGGGTGAAAACGGCGCGAGGACGAACCGTGGAGGGGGAGAGGGGTAGGGTGGCTCCATGCGGTGTGCGTCATCACTGAGTTTGCGTGTGGCCGCACTTCGTACGTCGCGAGGAGCAGGGCCGGATTAATAGCTCAGAGGCCCTTCCCATGACCAAACATCCCCCTTCGCAGTAATACTGAACATATGTAATCACAAGCAGTAGGAAAATAAAACTATAACCTTTCAATTTACAAAGTTGGATTCATATTATATGTATTTTAAACCAATTTCGTCTAATTTTTTTCGGGTCTATTTTTTAAAATTCATTATGCAGTACTTTTCTGAATTAAATTATTTTTTTTTGTATTAGTTATAAATAGTTCAAAATGTTTTTGTTCATTTTTAAGTAATTCGTAACATAAAAGTTGGTTTGAAATTATTGGTCCCCTTTTCAGCGAGGTCCTAGACTCATGCTTAGTCCGTTCCTGTAGTAATCCACTCCTGATTAGTCCTCCACATGCCATGATCGTGATTCATCAGGGATCTTCAGAATGCAGAATCGGAACAAACTCTTTGCACGGCCAATGCACTGCGCACAAGCGAAACCACGAGCCGAGGCGTTCAGGTCGAGGAGAGGAGGGGATGATGAAGGCTGCTTGCAAGGCCCGCTCATCAGTATTTTTAAACTGACGAAAGTTAGTTTCGAAAATGCAAATACCTGAAGTACGATTGGCCAGAGCGTAAACTAATTAAACCGCGTGGTTGATACCAGCGTGAATGTATATGAATACATTTAATGTTTGGAGAATATTTAAGTGGAAGGAAAGAGAATACAGGACGAAACATAATGGAAGCCAGGCATCTCGGAAGCTGTTACAGGTGCACTTCGGGGTTAGAGAAAGGGGCGCTACGCTAAGGCGAGTTATATGAAGCTAAATCAGGGACGAGTCTTCTACTCGACAGATTCGTAATTCAAACTAAATAAATAACTATCTAAACACACTTTTAATATCTCTAATACACTTTTTTATTTTTCTTCCTCTCATGCATTTGTGATTATCTCTTTCGCCTTTTTCCCTACACAAGTAATTTTTTTCATGTCGATTTCAACTAGTTTTGCCTCCTCGTCTTGATCTACATCAATTTTATCTTCTTTTCACTCGTTGCTAATTTCATCGTTCTCTTCTTCCTGTTATTATTACTATTATTTTCTTTTTCTTCTTCTTCTTCTTCTTCTTCTTCTTCTTCTTCTTCTTATTATATTATTATTATTATTATTATTATTATTATTATTATTATTATTATTATTACTATTTTCTTACTTCCTTTCACCATTCACTTCTCTCTTCTGCCGTTGAATCTTCGCCTTCTGTTCTTTTGTCCACCATCTTTCCCTCTTCGTCTCTCCGCAGCGCCCTTTCACATCACGCCCCTCCTGCCTGGCAACTTCGATCCGCCTCGCTCCTGTCCCCGCCGCCGCCGGGCTCTCAGCGCGAGCGAAAGTCAAATATGTGCTCTCCGCGCCGTTAATGGGCTTGAGGATTACGGGCCGCCGCCCCGGCCGTAATGCGTGGCGCTCCCGCGCCCCACGACCAAACCCCCAGAGTAGATGAATCGAACGGCCACAGCCACTCATTCGAGATGTGTTAGCAAATCTAGTTTTAATATATGATTTATAATATATAAATAATATTTTATTTAATAATTAAATTGCGTTTTTATTATAATTTATTACATAAAATATAATTTAATGAATATTTGTATGTGTCGAATGTGTAAAAATTATATTTAATTAGTTGTTATCATTGATAAAATACAACACATAAACTTTAAATGGTTCTTTCTAGTATCATCATTTATCTTCGTTAAGTTCCAAAATTCAAAACGAAAAAATCGGCTATGCCAATATAATTCATCCTTTTCATATATATTTATCAATTAACAATGTATATCAAATAATTTGATAACTGCTATTCATATAAATGATAAACTCTTCGTGTAAGAGCATTTTAAAAATGTTTAATCATAACGTATCAGTTCGATTGCGAAATTTATGGATATTTGAGACACTAGCGTCCGAAATTTTTATGTGTTAGTAAAAATTGTGTAATAATACACGTCCTGAATTTTGTCCCAGAATTTTGTGTTATTTTTTTAATTCATTATCTGCAACTTTCACTAGAAGCTCTTAAATACAAAATGCGCCGTCCCACATTGTATTAAATAATTCTAATTGTATTTGTGTAGTCTACAGTATACCTAAACTGGATCTCATCTGAGGAATCAAAAAGTGCTGAACGCCCTTCATTGAGTTTGTCTGAGAAACCACTTGCTCAGATTGCTTCTTGCGAGCTTAATTAAGTATTCATAGAATGTTGTCTTTTATCATTTGCAGAATACTTGCTAGACGCCAATTAAGAATTACACGGTGGTCCGGTAGTTTTCAGTTAAGATAGTCATTTATACTCTGCTCATCCTTCAGGTGCTCCCAGGTTTGCAGTGCAGTCTAAGTATTAACAGCAATTTTTACGACGAGGTTCTTATTACACATAATTTGACATAATTCTCGTGTCGAATCTCAGGTTTAAAAAGTGGTCATGCAGTGTTTCATCTACAGTTCATAGTGGCAACCACAATATCGACTTTTGAGCAGCAAGGAACGAGCGGTATTTTTGCGAGGTCATTTCTGTGTGTGAGGGGCGTTTTGTAATTATGAGTGTCATGCAGGGTAACTTTGAAAGACATAAAGTTTGCAGAATTGTCAGGACTACATTTTATAGCCACAACAGAACACAAAGGAATAAAAAAAGTTTATTGCATTGGAAAGCAGCGAGAGAGACTCTGCTGGCAGTTAACATATGACAAAACTATCGCAAATGGACAAGAAATTATTCGAGACAGCATTGGAGACGCTAATTGTAGTTTGTCCCTGTTCTTCTCTGAGGATTTTGGACATTATGCAAGTTCGCCTCGCAAACTTTTCATTCTCTATTTCTCTTTAGAAGCGAGAAAAAATATTTAAATATATAACATAATATAATATATCTTAATTCACTGTATTATTAACATAGTACATTAACATTAGTTAATATCAATGCGAAAAACGTTCTTATTACATTAATGCGTGTTTTGTTGTAATTTGTAACTAAATTTCTTGTCGTAAATGTAACTATGCGTTACGTAAGCCTTAAAATATTAATTTAAATTTTCATTTCCGTGAACGTTTTGCCTTCGTCCTAACGCTGTCGTTCCTTGGCGAAGGAGACCGAGTGTGAGAAGTCGCTCCGAAATCAGAGTGGAAATCCGGCGAGCGACGCCACTTCCTCTTCCGGCGCGGGGAGGGGGCAAAGGGAGGGGAGGGGAGGACGCATGCGCAGATGGAGAGGGCGGGGCCTGCCCGGGGGGCGGACGGCGCCATCGATTCGCGTGGCGCCGCACAACGATCGACTTTTCCGCCGCCCCGGCAGCCCGTCTACCCGCCGCCATTGCCGCTGCCGCTGCCTCCGCCGCCATCACATCCAGGGTTGGATCGGCCTCCAAGCAAAATAAGTAGTTGGCTAAGGGGCCTCTTGCTCTGGAATAAATGTACTAAAATGTTCGAAAAAATGGCATAAAACATGGTTGTACATGTAAAATATTAGTTTATCAGTCCACTGAACTAAAAAGGTATTCTATTATAATTAGTGTCGAACATCACCAAGTCCCAGGATATAACATGCATTATACTTATGAAACTAATTACCTGAATACTTGACGTCACCAGAACCAATACCCAGTCATTCACGTGCGCAATGAAACTTCGTTGGAATTTTTTTCTGTATCAGTTAGTTTTCTGTATCAGTTAGTCTGTTTCTGTTATTCTTTATCACTACTGTAAAACAGTAATGTGCTATAATATCACATCTACGTAGTATTGTCTGGTGGTTGTATTGTTTTAATATTCCGTATATCATTAGCTCACCAAACGTGAGTCCGGATTCTCAGCAATTTAGTCATCTTTACTTTCTGGCAGTACTCTAAATTTTATATGATTAACATATTGGACCCTTGGACCATGGAGAAAGCTACCTCAGTCACCACTCCAACACAACCCACAGGCCCCTTCGTGTTCGAGTTCCAGTCCCATTGGAATGACTTCCTCGCCATCTTCCCACCTTCGCCCCATCCGGCTCACCCTCCAACTCGGACACTGCCTCAGCCGCAGTATCATCCCAAGCAAAATCTCTCCCACTCCCAGCTCTCCACATTACACCACTGCCCAACCAGCCTCGCTCGCACCCTTTCCCACTCAGCTATAGCTCACCTGTCTCCTCCTCAGCCTCCACATATTCCACCCCTCCAACATCCCCTGAACCTTTTGCCCTTCCTCCCCCAGTCTCCCCCGCTCGTCTCCATCACTCTTCACCCATCTGTTCCATCTTGCGCTCCACGCTCCGCATAGCCCTCTCTCACTTCACCCCTCACATCCTTCTCCACCATCTCCTGCTGCATCCCACGCTCCACGCCACGCTCCGTGCACACTCCACTCCCGCCAGGCCCCTCTTTCCCCTCCTCCCCTTCCTCCACCTCCTCCCCCTCCTTTCCCTCCTCCCCTTCCTCCCCTCGCTCCACGCCCCGCCCCAGCAACGCTCCGCTCCCGCCCGTCTCCCCGCCCCGCCCTCCTCCCCTTCCTCCACCTCCTCCCCCACCTCCACTCACCACCTCCTCCCCATCACCTGCTCCATCCCTCGCTCCACGCCCCGCCCCGTGCACACTCCGCTCCCGCCCCTCCCCCCGCCCCGCCCTCCTCCCCGCCCTCCTCCCCCTCCTCCCCCACCGCCATTCACCGCCTCCTCCCCATCACCTGCTCCATCCCTCGCTCCACGCCCCGCCCCGTGCACGCCACTCCCGCCCGTCCCCCCGCCCCCGCCCTCCTCCCCCTCCTCCCCCACCGCCTCTCACCGCCTCCTCCCCATCACCTGCTCCATCCCCCGCTCCACGCCCCGCCCCGTGCACGCTCCGCTCCCGCCCGTCCCCCCGCCCCGCCCTCCCCCTCTCCTCCCCCACCGCCACTCACCGCCTCCTCCCCATCACCTGCTCCATCCCTCGCTCCACGCCCCGCCCCGTGCGCGCTCCGCTCCTGCCCGTCCCCCCGCCCCGCCCTCCTCCCCCTCCTCCCCCACCGCCTCTCACCGCCTCCTCCCCATCACCTGCTCCATCTCTCGCTCCACGCCCCGCCCCGTGCACGCTCCGCTCCCGCCCGTCCCCCCGCCCCGCCCTCCTCCCCCTCCTCCCCCACCGCCTCTCACCGCCTCCTCCCCATCACCTGCTCCATCTCTCGCTCCACGCCCCGCCCCGTGCACGCTCCGCTCCCGCCCGTCCCCCCGCCCCGCCCTCCTCCCCCTCCTCCCCCACCGCCTCTCACCGCCTCCTCCCCATCACCTGCTCCATCTCTCGCTCCACGCCCCGCCCCGTGCACGCTCCGCTCCCGCCCGTCCCCCCGCCCCGCCCTCCTCCCCGCCCTCCTCCCCCTCCTCCCCCACCGCCATTCACCGCCTCCTCCCCATCACCTGCTCCATCCCTCGCTCCACGCCCCGCCCCGTGCACGCTCCACTCCCGCCCGTCCCCCCGCCCCGCCCTCCTCCCCCTCCTCCCCCACCGCCTGTCACCCGCCTCCTCCCCATCACCTGCTCCATCCCCCGCTCCACGCCCCGCCCCGTGCACGCTCCACTCCCGCCCGTTCCCCCGCCCCGCCCTCCTCCCCCTCCTCCCCCACCGCCTCTCACCGCCTCCTCCCCATCACCTGCTCCATCTCTCGCTCCACGCCCCGCCCCGTGCACACTCCGCTCCCGCCCCTCCCCCCGCCCCGCCCTCCTCCCCGCCCTCCTCCCCCTCCTCCCCCACCGCCATTCACCGCCTCCTCCCCATCACCTGCTCCATCCCTCGCTCCACGCCCCGCCCCGTGCGCGCTCCGCTCCCGCCCGTCCCCCCGCCCCGCCCTCCCCCTCTCCTCCCCACCGCCACTCACCGCCTCCTCCCCATCACCTGCTCCATCCCTCGCTCCACGCCCCGCTCCGTGCGCGCTCCGCTCCCGCCCGTCCCCCGCCCCGACCCCCGCCCGTCCTCATGGGCGCGTAGCCGGCGCCGCGGAACGGGTTTAGAAATCGCGCTTCTCATGGCGCGGCGCGCGACTTCTTGTCTTCCGTTTGTGGGTCACCCTCGTAATTCTCTGTCGCGCGCAGACGGGCCGCGCAGGGGCTGCTGCGGCTCTCCCCGCGCAGCGAGCGCAGCCACGCGCAGGCGCCCGACCCCGGTGCTTAGCCCCCCCCCCCTCCCCCGGCCACTGTGGAGGCTCGCTCGCTTCTAGACAGGTAGCGAAAAATCACATATAAAAGGCGCTGAAACATACATTTGGAACGATAGCCTGTGTCATATGAAGCATGATATCATAAAGTCTGGGATCTTTCAGGAGACGCCTACAAAGAAGGAAATGAATCCCAAGTAAAATGCCGCAAAATGCAAATGTTTTTTCTAAATTATTGAGTGTGAGTTAACAGTTCAAATCATTCTTGTAAAGTTCAATCTATTCTTCAGTTCCCTAGCCAATTGTTTTCTTAAATTTCTAATCCGTGCGATAATTGAATTCAAAAATGTATTTTTTTGTCGTAAATTTAATGTGCGCAATGAACAATTTCAGCTACATTAGTATCATCCTCTCTCCAATTTTCTCTCCACACTGTTCCTATACCTGTTTTTGAATTTTGTTTTTGCGATACGATAAGATGAATATCTGTCGTGTACAGTCCGGAATGTCGTGTACAGTCTCCTTTAAATGTTGTATTATCATGCCTCTGCTGCGTCTGCTTTCAACGCGTCCACTCGTATCCAATAGTAGCTCGACACAGCGCTTTTCCTCCCAGTCGCACGTGTGATATCGCAAGCATTAACTACATTGTGAGTCTGGTAATAACATCCCGTTGCGAACCGGGTGAGAGGTCAGTGTTGACCTCGGTCTGACTTGCGATTTGGAAGATGGGAAGAAGCAGTTGCAGAGGCCACCGATAGGCAAGTAAGCTTTGAAACTACTTCTCCCTCCCCTCCTCATCGATCTTGTTCCTTTCTTCTTCTTCTTCTTCTTCTTCTTCTTCTTCTTCTTCTTCTTCTTCTTCTTCTTCTTCTTCTTCCTCCTTTGGAGCTGCAGCCATATGCGAGCCTTGGCCTGACTCCACGAGTCTGTTGTTCATGAGGATCTGCTTATCGCCATGTGCGCTGCCATCTTGTCGCGGTATGTTGGTCCCGGGGTCGCGTTTTTGACCACCGTTCAACGGGCATTTCGATACAAAGTCGATGGGGCACTGGCGACGGGGCAGTGGCGGTAGCGCGAATTAAAAGCGGCCTTGGCCCAATAGAGCCGCGCAATAAACAGCGTTTAAGAATAGGTTCGTATTAATAATGCCTTCAGTCAGGAGCGACTTCCTTTAAATTACCGAGCGTGGGTGGCGAAACACCGAGAGCTCAACGTCACGCCGGCCGACCTCCCCCGCTCCAACTCACCTCGCTCCGGCTGCCCTACTACGCCCCGCTCCGCTCTCGCCTCACCGCCTCGTTCCGGCTCCAGCCTGCTCCGCTCCGCCCCGCTCCACCCCGCTCCGCTTCACCCCGCCCCGCTCCGCTCCACCCCCCTCCGCTCCACCCCCCTCCGCTCCACCCCGCTCCGCTCCACCCCCCTCCGCTCCACCCCCCTCCGCTCCATCCCGCTCCACCCCGCTCCGCTCCACCCCACTCTACCCCGCTCCGCTCTACCACGCTCCGTTCTACCCCGCTCCGCTCCACTCCGCTCTACCCCGCTCCGCTCCACCCCGCTCCGCTCCACCCCGCTCCGCTCCACCCCGCTCCGCTCCACCCCGCTCCGCTCCACCCCGCTCCGCTCCACCCCGCTCCGCTCCACCCCGCTCCGCTCTACCCCGCCCCGCCCCGCTCCAACCCGGTCCGCTCCAACCCGCTCCGCTCCAACCCGCTCCGCTCCAACCCGCTCCGCTCCACCCCGCCCCATCCCACCCACCCCGTTCCGCTCCACCCCGCCCCACTCCGCTCCACCCCGCTCTACCCCGCCTCGCCCCGCTCCACCCCGCTCCGCTCCACTTCGCTCCATCCCGCTCCGTTCATTCCTGACTCGTGGAGTCTCTCCCCGCTCGTATTCGCGCTTCCCCGCTCCACCCCGCACACCCCTTAATCCCGTCTCGTTCACCCCCGCCAACCATGTGAGGGTCCTCAGCAAGCCGCAAATGGAATTCGGCGAGGAAAGTCGGACGAAAAAAAAAGAAAGAAAAAAATCGACGAGGGGAGTACAGAGAGCTGCAGATTGTGGCAGTGCATGACGAAACGCACGGTCAAGCCGTTCCGAGCGCTAAGGGTGCTCTTGGGAAACTGCACCGACAGCTAATGTCAAGTTTCGCACTGTGTACGGGGCGTCGGAGTTGGTCTGAGGCGATGGGCCGAGGCGGAGAGAGCGGAGGAGGGGCGGAAGACGGAGGGGAGTGGTGAGGGCGAGGGAGAGGGGGAGGGGGCCGTGAGCGCGGTTTTGTGTGCGATCTTGGCGAACACGCTTTTGCGGTGGCGGAAGATCGCGCGCGGACGCGCGGTCGGAGCTGCCCGCGTTTTTCTGCGCGCCGCAGTTATCGCCACCGCCGCCGCCGCCGCCACCGCCGCCGCCACCGCCGCCGCCACCGCTGCCGCTGGTCCTGCTGGCCAGGCACTCTCTTGTGTATACATCGATTATTCGCGGCCTCAGAGCGGATCAGTGAGAGAGTGGGTTTGGTGGGCCGTCAACTTCTGAAGTAATTAGCTGGAAGTGTAATGAAGTGTGATGAATGAGTGTGATGTTTTATCGCGCGAGGTGCCGGTGCCAGATCAACGCCGACCTACACGTCGCCTTGCGGGGTTTCCCCCTCCAGATGTCTTTTTCAGCATAGCAGTCGTGGCTAGCCTTTGCCTGCTTCGAGCTTCATAACCTTGTTGAAACTGGTGGTGTGAAAACAACGCGTGCTTTCTTGCCTGTACTTTAACGCTAAATTACGCGAAAAGTACTCAAATTAAAAAAAATTGTAGATGACCTTATTTCAAAATCTTTCCTTAAGGAACAGATTTCATTAAAGGAAAAAATGTCTCTCTTCATAACTGTAGTTATAGGAAGACGTCGAAATGTTTTATCAATTTTCGAAAATCAGTTTTCAACGGAAATTAGACGTGCACATTTCTCTTAAACGTCCTTCACGCCATCCAACAAAAAAAATGTAATCGAAAACGATGGAGACATATCTTTTACTTTTTAAAAAAATATTGTATGGTAAAGTAAGTAGTACTTAATATTTAGTACCCCAAAAATTAAAATATTGGGGTAATCAATCTGGGAGAAAATCAGCTAAATGGTTTGCGTTGTTCACAGACAGACGAACGGACAGTCAGACAGACGTTTTGCCAATTTGATTTTTCGGTATCAAAGACCCACAAAACACGGATGTGTTAGATGCTGTTTTAGCGAGGCAATTTATCCAATTTTTCGTTACCGTTTCTCTTCCCCATAGCGAGAAAGTAAAATTTATGTACATCATTACTAAACACTTAGCGTGCATGTTGGGCATTTGCCCGCCATATTGTTTTCCATCACGGCCTTGCCTTGCGTAAGATCCCGATCCGAGGTTTCTTCCTGTACATGTTAATTGCGCGGGTTTTCTATTGTAGGGCTCATTTCTCGGCGGGAATGTGGCGGAGCGCTCTGCAACGCCCCACGACGAAATTAAATCGCGTGCGGTGCAGTGGTTGCCCTCGTTCCTAACGCTACTTCCATATTTGCGGTGGCGAGGATCATAGAAGGACACTCGACAAGGCCGTGAGGCTCCGTCATCTGCCGACGCTTCAAGTTTTACGCTTTCATTACTTTGAAAGTATTTCATTAGTTTTAATCAAGGCATCAAACTGTTTGAAATAACGTTCCGTATTCGGTTAACAAAATAATTCGGTTTCGTTTTGGTCTGAGTTTTTTTTAATACGATATATGTGGGTTCCGGTTTCATTTTGAAAGGTCTTTCAAACTGGTATCCTGTCTTTTGATTAAATTACATTATGTTGTAATTCTCGAATTAATTGTTACCTGGATGTGATACATATAACTGAAAAAAATCGTATATTTGTTACTTGAAAAATGCTCTAAAATCTAGACATTAGTTGTTTATTCTCTGAGTCACGTTTGTAACGCGATCACAGCGTAATAATCAAATACGTTAATTGGTTGATTATTGATTGATTAAAGATTGCGGGCGCGTTAACGGCAAAGGTCGTTATTCTCGTAAGTGTAGTGCATGTTTTTCTCGAGATAATGGCGGTATCTTCCCCGCTGGATGGTGATATTCGATGGTGAGAAGATTGTGTAAGTTAAGAGTGAGAATACGACAAGGAAGGGGAAGGAAAGATGGCGCGTTGTCTGTGGCCCGTTTGTTAGGGGACTGCTGCGGCAGTCATCTGGTAATGCTCGGAGCCATCTCGGAAAACTACCGATCAGAGCAGACGACCGCTAAAATTCCCCTCAGGCAGCTGTTGAACTCGACGTAGCTATGTAGCCAATGTCGAAAGTCCTGCCACCGTCGGGACTCGAACCTAGGACCTCGGAACTGGAACGTAAGACTTCCGGTCATAGGCATTGCAGTGACAACAGCATGAGCCAATTCTCCCGGTATAATTGGTCGCAGCGTATTTTAATCAGCACGGATTAGTTAAATGTAGAATATCTGCTGTGATGTTTGAAAATTCATTAATGATAGCCACCCCGCAAAATGTTTTGAGGCGATAGTGGAATTCATTTAGAAGAGAACAAAAGACGTGAGAATAATGTCGAATCGTGTGGTATGGAAACTGTTCTTAATAGACAATTGGGTTCCAGCTTCTGTCCCCAAACTAGCTTAATTAAAAAATTAAACAACAAATAAAACTCCGCCGTAGTGATTTGGCACGTACGCCTCAGGTATTTGTGCTCACAAACCAACAAGATAACACCAAATCAAAAGACAACCAGGTTGGAATTCTCAAAGAACGTTTAGAGCACATTCCAAAAAATCTGCTGCGCACACAGAAAGGAACACCGGCATTTTCATGTTTCATTTCTCAAAACGGCGTTTCACCTATGTGCCTATTAAACATATGTAATTTCTTCACCCGTTCCCGGTCCTATCGGTTACTTGCGTTATTCACCAACGTATCGTTTCCGGATCTTATAACAGATCTCATTACAGTGCCATTTCCCTTCTCACTTTGCGGTTTGCACTCATTCACTTGCGTGTTCGGCAATCGCCAAAGTCAACATTATCTCCAACCGGCGTAGTGCTCATGCTGTACGTGATAGTCCTGCCGGCACACGATACAAGCCGTGTGCAAGAGCTTTGCAGGCGGCAGGGCGTTCACGAGATAATCTTGAGCGTTCGATTTTCGCCCGCCTCGCCGCTGCACGACCTTTCTCTCGAAACTTCTTTTTCGTGCTGGACAAGAAATCGAATTTCGCCTTACGGCAACGTGATTAGGTAGGTTGGCTTCTTCCAATGTGCTAAACAGTAGCACGTCCACGGTTGCTGGTCAATGGCACGAAAAAGTCCTCTTTTTTTAAAATTATTATGCTTCTTCCTTTTTACAGCGAGGTATGCCAAACCTGAACATTCCTACGATTCGGAAGATGGCAGTGGTGAATAATACTCCGGGAAAAAAGCTCAAATGGGGAAAATGGGGAAAAAAGCTCAAACGGGGTTTATTCATATCAGTGCAGCCGCTTTCAAAATACTTTTCCTTCCTCTGGAGCGGCATTCTGAACAAGTGTTTTCAATGCTTGCTGACGGCAAGGTCATTTAAGATTCCTGTATGTTTGGATCTGCTCTTAGCTCGCATTGGTGTTACATAATACATGGAGATGCGTAGGCTGCGGTGATGCTTACATACAAAGACGCGTCGTGCTAGGGCGAGGTCAGCACTGGCCCTGTCTAATAATGCGCTATTACTTGTTATGCGTGACGTCATTATGGCTTGGCGCTCTTTTGAAGAGCCGGGATGTTACTGGTCACATTGTTCGCACAGGGAAGCATGAAACAGCTGTATGGTAATTAGGTCTTTTGAATTGTCGAGCACGTTACAGTTCATTTGCTTGTATAAACAGTTGTTGTTTATTAGCAAAAACATCTATTTTTAAGGATGTAAAATACTCTAAGTGACATTGTGAATTAATGCAGGCATTTCCTGAAAAACTATTGTATCACTAGGGATATGATGTGTATTAGGATCTAAAAATGTTGGGGATTAGGAACTGAAAAGGGCGAAAGACCTGAATGGAGTAAAATGTAGTAAAACAATGTTCACTTCGAGTTCTAGCACCGAATGCAAAAGAAAATAAGATCATTTTATACTTCCACCACATATTTGTAATACTTTTCGTCTTTCAGAGGTTTCCTTTGTGATACACATTCATTGAAATTTAAAAGAGTGACGTGCAATCTGAAGATTCTATGATACTAAGTTGATCATGAAAGTGAAAGATACGCAATGCAAATACATTTTTTGGTACTGAGAATTGCGTTATTTTATTGCCGGACGATGAGTCGTAAATATCCTAACATAATTCCACCGCTCGTAACATGTTGGGTTCTGTCTGAGGGCTATAAATTGAAGCCGTGTGGGCGTCAATTAATTTCAAGTGCAGTGTAAACAGAGTGAGATTGCTTACCAGCTCTGTGTTCTAGTCGGTAAGTGATCAAAACGCGAAACTAGAGCTAAAACTGTCGATGTTAGATGAAGTAATTGACCATATTTTAAATTAATATAATCATCTGTAGGCTTTGAATGCAGTTGGCAGTTATTGTGGGCAGAGGTATCTTATTTAACCAAGTTCAAACATCGGGTAACAGGGCTGAAGGCATGATACGTAGATTTCCAGGAAGATACTTTTAAGAGGCAATAGTCCTTTACGCGGTTTTTCGTTCACTACACGAAGTTAACAAACAGTTTTCTACTCTGAGAAATTGTTGAAAGAACTTCTGAAACAAAACGCGCCCGAAGATACTTTCCGTTTTGCTGCGAATTAAGTACTCGTCTGCGGGAACGGGTTCCGCCTGATTCACGGCTGCATGGGTATTTTCCCCATGTGATTCTGACGTGACTTACCACCAATGTTCCATCTGAACATTATTTCAACCTAAACCATGCATCGGGTGTCATCACTTATCCATGATGATGAATCTGTCATACATCACGAAGTGGAAGGTAATTGGAAAACGCTACCAAGCTCAACTACCAAGAAAGTGGAGGACATCAATGAGAATTCCTGCGGACGGTTAGATATAACTATGACACTTAACAAAACTATCATGTGCCATTTAAATTTCATCCTCCTGTTTTCTGGTGCAATTTATTTTACGTCATAAAATAAAGATTGTACATGACGAATGGGGAGAAGTATGATAGTTTTGAGCACAGAAACACTCCCCCGCTCTTATACTATTACTTATACTAAAAAGAATTATAAATAAGTAACGACCATTTTTCTTAAAATTTGTTTACAAGAAATATTTTCTCCCGTGTAATAGAAACTACGCCACTGGTAGACCTTAGGCTCATCCGGAGCTGTTGTGCCAATACAGACCGACAGAATAGAAACTATTTGTGACGGCGAATGAACTTATAATTAGGTCTTTTTCCATATCGTACCGCATGTGAAGAAATGATTTCACTTCCGCAAGAAAATGTAGAATGGTTATTTAAAGGTTGAAATAACAAATTCGGCCCTAACACCCCCCTTAGAGTACAGAGCAACGTGCGCAGGCAACATTCTTCATTCTTGCCTTATAGTGTACCCTAGACCAGTGCAAACGCCACGAGCATGGCGCGCCTACGAGTTTCAAATCCCGAGCCTGCTATACAATTTCCAACACTTAGAATTTTTGTATTTTGTTTCTGTGCGCCTCTCTCTGGGGGGTGTTCTCGGAACCTGTGCGTCTTATCTCATCTCGTCCCAAGAGCAGGGTACAATTGCGCCTGCGGGGGTCAGAGAGAAGGGAGCAGACGGCGAGGAAGGTGTCCGCCACACTATGGTCCAAAAGGGGGAAAGAACGGACGGAAAGAGTTTCAATAAATTGACATTTGTATTATGATTTAAAACTCATACCTTTAATTTAAGTGCCTGCAAGTCCAAAAACGCATATTTTAGGAAGAAGCATGACAAACTAATTAAGACTTAAATCATTATCAAGAAATCAGAATGAATTTATCATTCAATAAAATTGTCGTTTCGTTGTATTATTATTATTATTATTATTATTATTATTATTATTATTATTATTATTATTATTATTTAATGAAATCAAACAGGATTCATGAATTTGAAACATTTTATGGAACGTGTCCACCTCTTCAAGTATTTAAAGATTTGGGACACCTTAGAGTCAATGTAAACTGGAATATATATATATATATATATATATATATATATATATATATATATATATATATAGAGAGAGAGAGAGAGAGAGAGAGAGAGAGATTCAAAGTGTAGCGGCAAAATGTTAAGTCTTAGAAAACAAATAGCTAGAAAATGAAATGAAAATGCATTCCATTAACATTAATAATTACTGGGAAATGTTCTTCTCAATATAAACTAAATTTATGACTTTCTAGAATTTAAACATTCCTCACAATAATGGACGTTTTGCTCAATAGACCAACAACACATGCAACGTGAAGCACTGGCTATTTATCCGTATCGGAATCGCGCAAAATGCACGTTTTTGGGCCATAATAATAATTTTGAGCGATTCCTGCCTCCGGGAAGGCATCGTGCGAGGGCGGGGGCCGAGGCAGGGGGCAGTGGGTGCGCTGGGGGCCGCGCCCGAGATGGCAGAGCGGGCACAATCGTCGCCCAGGGCCCCCACGACCGCCATCCATCACGGCCGCAATTCCCTCGAATCGCCAGCTTTCCTTTGCCTTTTTTCTTTATTTATCAGCTGCTCTCTTGCTGGCTGGGCCTGTGCTTCCTTGGTTTCCAGGTTTCGCGAGACATGTACGTAGACGTTTTTGTAACTATCTCTACCTGGAATATCCAATTTCGTAAAAACGGAATTTGTTATAATTGACCGCCCTCTTTATCTCTCAGCTAGGTTACTACGTGGCTGAATTCGTTTTCTACTCAAGAATATAAATATTTAACAATGCAATGTGTTAGTTGTGGCCAGCAGCGCAAACATTTGAAATCGATGTTTTAGACTCGTACAGTGTTCTCTGGTGCTTTGTCAGGACATTCGACGCTATGCAAGCTCTGTTGGGTATGGTCACTAAGCACTCTTTACTACTGGTCAGTCTTGATCTTCCGATTCCAGATTCTTTCCAACTCTATCTGTAGGTAGTAATATTTGCGTTCACTTACCTTCTTCCGGTCAATTCTCGAATCTGCTGGGATAGACACATCCACTATAGTGTCCTGTGTAGCACCTAGCATCCACTATAGTGTCCTGTAGTGCACTATCCTTAAATGCTTTCCTTCCACTACCCTGAAATCTGGGCGTTATTAAATGACGGCTTCCATGTATATTTCTTCACGGCATAGAAAGCCAAGGACAAATCACTTCCCAAATACTCAGAGAGTTTCGCATAACTTGTGTCATATGTAGCGGCGCAATGAGTTACGGTGTACTGAGCACGTAAGAGGTGCAGTAGTGAGGTTTTGGAGTTCGACTTGTAAGTGAAAGACTTACATTGTATTAAGAAAAGCCGCAGCATGTGTGTCAATCACTGGCACACCCGCCATGATGAGACATAACCCACAAAAGCAGCGAGATTGGGGATCCAGCTACGTGCATTTTTGATTATATTTTGTAGTACTAAATATGTCTAATTCGTTTCTTTTTCTCGAACAGCTAATTTCATCCGCAATTAAATGAGCCTTTCCCAGCTTCATTTCTCCCCCCTGCACATATCCGCGTCTACCTCCACTGCCATTCTTCTCCTAATTGAATTTCAACCACCACTCGTGCATCTAAGTGCTTTTCGCCTTTCGGACGAATTTACTTCTGCATTTCTACGTCATACGCCACCTTCTGCTTCTCACCGACTTTACCTGTATTCTCCTGTCAATATTCGTCCTGCTAAACCACCCATTGTCTCTCAATACACCATCACCTCCACGTCTCATCTTACTTTGCCTCCAGCACCCGGTTCATTTTCACACATAACCTGTGGTCCTTTGACCTATCCTGCACCACCACCACCACCACCACCACGACCACCACCACCACCAGCACTAATGCGTCCATTTGCACCTCCACTGCCACGGCAAACTTCTCCTGCACTTGCATTCCTAATACTCCGACTTCCGGCATTACCCCTCTTAATCATCATAACTTCCAACTCCATTTCATCTCTCGCTTCCTCGCCCTTCGCCTACGCCGCCGTCACCACCATTATTCTCTGCCCTCACCCGTTTCCGCACACCATTTCCATCTCATCACCCCCGGCTCCGCTCTCGCCCTCCGCCTACGCCACCGCCCATGCCCCAGGCTCACCGCCGCCTTGCCTCGGCGCCAACGTCCGATAGCCCCTCGCCCCTGACTCCGCCTCCACCTCCGACTCGTCTCCATCCGTGCCAACGCCCCCATGATCACGCTTCCACTTCCGCCTACCGCCCACCTGTGTCTCTGCCCACACCCCTGCTTCCTCCTCCGCTTAGGCCCCCGGGTAGCCTCCGCATCCGTCTAAACGACTGCCTCGTCTCTAGCTCTGCTCCCGCTTCCGCCTCACCTCCGCTCCCGCCTCCGCAGTCATCGCGATCGCCCTCGCCCTCGCCCCCTCTCGCCTCAACCCCTGCTTCCGCTCTCTCTCTCTCCCGCCTCTGCTCCGCCCCCGCATTCGCCCCCGCCTGTGCCAGGTGCGCGCCCTTTCCTGCAGCCGCGGCCGTCACCGCCTCCGCGCGCCCATCCGCCCCTCCTCTCCCCTCCCCCTCCGCAACCGACACCCCTCCCGGCGCGCGTGCGGCCACACGCTTCGGCGGCGGCGGCGGCGCGTGGGCGGGGGCGGGGCGGGGCGTGGGCGGGGAGGGGCGGGGCGGGGCGGGGAGGAGCGGGGCGGGGGCGGGGGCGGGCGCGTGGCGGCGGGGGCCGATCCTCCGTTTGCATGTCGGCGGCGGCGCGTGGGTCGTCGTAATTTTCTAAATGCAGTAACGAGCTTTCCTAATCACGCCTTTTAGTCTAATAGGTAGGCAAATGGAACGGGAGAGCTGACTGAAGTCGCACTAATTATTTAATTACGAGCTGTCGGTGCTCCGCCGCCGCCGCCGCCGCCGCGGCCGTTGCTGCCGCCGCCGCCGCCGCCGCCTTCCCCTGACCCACATAGATTGCTGATAGGACGGGCGGGCGGGCGAGGGCGGTGAGTGGAGCTGGACCGGTTGGGAACGCAACCGCGAGCTCCGTCCGAGCTGTGTATTGGCCGCGCCGAGTGAACCAAAACTTTCTTTTCCACGGCGGTTGCGGTCGAGAGGTTGGCCGATTGGATGGGCGGGCGGGCGGGCGGGCGGGCCACGGCGCGGGTGGGTGTGGGTGGGTGAGTGGTCGATGGGCAGTGGGTTGCGCAGGTGGCGGCGGCGGTGGCGTCAGAAAAGTGTTTCAGGTTGGGACAGTGAAGGTATGCCGGTATGCGAGGTGTAGTGTGGTAGAGAAATTCTGCTGAGGCAGCTGAGCATCAGTATTTGATCTTTTCTTTATTTTCCGTGTATGAAATTGTACATGACTTTCAATAGTTTTAAATAATGTATTTGTTTAAAACTTATCAGTTTTCGCTTAGGAATTAATGTTAAAGTTATGAATTCTGAAGTGAAAATTTGAAATTTTTAAAGAAATTTTGACAAATTGATTTGAATTAGTTCTTGAAGTGGGGTTTTGCCCTTGCAATCAAATTCTTTCCCGTGTTGAGTGATGCATCAATGTATGGGTTGGAGAATAACTAGTCGACTCAAGAACCTTTGGATAATTCACGTTACTTTTGTCGATAAATATCATAAAGTAAAATATCAATCATTTACGCATGCTTTTTAATGTTAATATTATAAACATTAAGGCCAAGAAAAAACTATAAAATAAAAGATAATGAATGAATTTTAATGACATTTTTAAGTGGATTTGCGAGCCTTGAATTAAAATTCCAGCCTCTTTCAAGTGTTTAGTGAAGGAAATACAGGCAGCCAGCACTGTCATTGAGGGGCACTCGTGGAACAGTCCGAGAACAATTGAGCGACTCGAGGACAAAAGGACACCCGGGGTGGGTGATGGGTGAGGGTTGCAGGGCCATTGTGAGCCTCGGGACGTGGAATTGGCTGGCTGGTGGACGAAGGACGGTTAAAGGACGACGGGGCGGGCGGAGGACAATTGGGCAGCGGGGAGGACGAGTGGAAGGACAATGGAAGGCTGAAGAGTGATTGGGCGCCTGAAGGACGAATGGGCGGCCGACTGAGGGGAGGAGGGGAGGAGTATCATTTTGTGCGCAAACGAACGGAAATGCTTTTAGACATCGCGCGCATGATTTCAATCGTTATAAATACCGGTATTTCTCTTTCAATATATCGGGATTTGGGGAACAAAGGTTTATTTAAATAGTTTGCAGTGTATGAAAACAACGTATTTTTAATGAGAAGTTTTCTTTAAAGCACATTTCATGTTATTTCCCTTTTATGAATACGTTTATTCAATCTCAGGGTCTGTATTAGTAATTCGCAATGAGCGGCGGAATGACGCACGACCATGCAGCCCCCCGTCACGTCAGTGGTGTTACTTGTTTCGTTAGACTCCCAGAATCTCGGGAAAAATTAAGAAACATCTATGATGCCAATTTCCTATGCAAGTTGATTTCTGATATGTAAAGGTCTGTTGTACTGTATATAATATACAATATTATGTTAATGCAGTATTCGTGAAGTCTGTTTTTGTTAAAATATTTAGTTCATTGCAGAGTTATACGAGGGTATTTAATTTGTTGTATTTGATGTGCATGTTGCTTTTTGGAAATTCATAATGTGTGGTTTGATTTAGCACTATTTTTGCTGCTTAAATCCTCTAATATTCATTAATTTCATTGCGAATTCAGTTTCTCTTTAAAATATTAGTGTACTAAGGGTGGAGAATTGACACTAATTGACACAACAATTCACACCCAAACTTATGAAGTAGTTTTAACATTTTTAACTGGCAGATTTCTCGAATAAAAATTTCATATCGATGTTTTGATATATTTTATACATAACGAAAATGGGTTGTGCTTTTATAAAATATGTCAATTTATATGAGTGTTTTGAAAAATTTTGCCTTTCTTAAGGTATTGTTTGAGTAGCGCAGACAAGAATGAATTCTGCTGCTCCCTCGTATCCTTCCAAGAAGAAATTCACACAACGAAACAATTTCTTATAGACTACCCATACATTAAATAACAGTGCAATGGAAGGGGTTCTTTTGCAGAAGTTGTTGCATGGTTATATAAAGGAATCTTTACCGCACTTTTCGAACGGTCTGTCCACTGCCGTCTGCTGATCTGGGAAGGTGGTTGGTATGTGTAGTGTAGTGTCTGATCAAGTAGGTGGGCAGATTACAGAGTGGTACATTGTTTGTGTCAACCCAACGTGAAGCGCTTGTCCTTAAAGAAACAAAATAATAAAATTAAAAACTCAAAATAGAAGACGTTCGAACTAACCTTCCACCTGGTAGCGATTGAACCAAGAGGAAAAATGTCACCGAAATTGGTGCAGAGTTCTCGTACAGCCGTAATGGAAGTGTCCGCTCCCATCCCGCGCCCTGAGCCACCCGCTGGCCAGGTGGGTGGTGTGGAATGTGGCGCGTGGCCGGGTGGGCGGGCGGACCGCCGAGTGGTTCGCGAAGTGGTCCGTTGGTTGCGTCGTCCCATCGTCAGGCCGCCTTCCAGCTTCCATTAATTATTAGAAAGCTCCATAAAGCATGGGCAATCTGAACGGTTCTCTCGGCTACTGTGCCACGGTATTGAATACGTAATGGTCGGAGCTGCAGGAACGTGCACTAACTGGGCGTGGGTGATGCAATATTCAACACACTGTACGTATCTTCCGTATTTTGTAACAGAGAACGAGAGCGTATTTCATACGAGGCGAGGAAAACAGGTCGAGGGAGCGACTCGCGGCAACTAATATTACGCGTTTTGCTAATATCCGCTTCGGACTTTTAATAATAGAAATGTCAGTAGCACGCAGGCAATGTTGTGAAACAACACGAAAGGTATATCATTGTTTGGTCTGGTGGAGGACACGGCCTTTTGTTTCTGAAGTGAATTTTCTAATGAAATATGAGTTATGAAATAACGAAACTTTTTCTCCTTGGAGTTGAGGAAATGAAGTAATGGCGAAAGCAAATGTCAATTTACTAAATTATTATGGTAGATTAAGCCATATTCATATTATATTTGTGTCAGAATGACCATAGATCAAAGGCTACAGACAACTGTTATATTCTTTCCTTCTTACTTGAATAAAATTACGAGAACGTATAATAAAGCAAAGAAACTTAATTGTACCTCCATTCATATATCAGGTAAAATAGACGATTACTGAACAATACATATATATTATTTTAAATCAGACGCCATAATGTTGTTGTAATTATCATAATGTTGTCGCGGTTGAAGTATATTTCTTCACGAAGGATATGATGAGGGATAAGGGCACAAATCTACAGCTGATTTGCCTTTGAAAATAGATTTTATTACATCAAACCCAATATTTTCGTATGAAAACGCCCATTTCTATCTGCATTCAGAATTCAACTTATATATGGTTAAGGGTCCCAGAATTAAGAAATCGTGCACAGAATACACTTCCCCTGTAGTACGTTACACCCAGTTTTTACTGTTAACAAACGGCGTAAAAAAATTGATCATGTTATTAGGGGTAGAATGGAAAGCGCCACGTGGTGTTTTTTTACTGAAATCGAGCTTTTTCCACACGTGATTTCACCATCTACCCGTGTGAAGTCGGTTTGCGTAGATAATTGAGCACTGTCGAAGTAGGACGTGCGTTACATTCCAACAGCGATAGATAGGCAAGTGGTGTTACGCTACAAAACAATGTGACATCATTATAATTTATAATGGCTTATATCTATTTTGCCTCTTTTTCTTCGCCTGCTGCGTGGAGGAATTTGTCTGTTTTCCTTTTCCGCCAATCCTCGTTAACTCACGTAAACTCCCTCGTAATTCCATGTGTGCACTTGTGTGTGTACTTTTTGTACATTCCAAACCAATCCACTTTTCTAAATATTACTAAATATAAATGTTTTTATGAATGCGAGTTTCCTAAAAAGTGCATAATTTTACGTCTTAATTACTATGTATACCTCTAGAGTCATAGAAAAGATAACATTCTTGTATTTTAACTGTTTTACATTGATCGACGGTGATCTGACATATTAGACAAAGAATGATGTAACTTTTGCATCTCCCAGCAGTGCAGTCTAATCACCTTTTCACGTACGTAGGTCATGATCTAGAGGAACGTTTTAAAGAGGTCAAAGAGAGTATTCTACAAGGATTGGATTATAGCATGTAAGAACGAATTTAAGAACATTGATTTAAATATTGGTTTATGTAGGAATTATTTTTTCGAGGGTAAGTTTTATTCACGTAATCTGGTGCGTTTGTATAATGCTTCATTATTGCTGCCCGAGCTTCCACGGAAACGCGTACAGCGATAATTGGCGGATACTTCAATATTGAAAATCATATAGTCAGATATGTGTTAAAAATCACACATATGACATTTGTGTTAATTTGCATCCCGTGATTTTTCTTGCATGACGCATAGATAGTAACAAGGGAAAAGGGAAAAAAGAATGAAGAAGCCATAGTTATCCGTAAAATACACTGCAGCAGCATTACTTATAAAATAACTATATTCAGATTCGTATTCTGCATGTTAATTCTGTTGACGTATATTTAAAGTGTAATGCAGTTCTATCAAACTGAAGGACATTTAATGCGCGGGTTTGCTCTAGTTTCATTGCACGTACTCATTGTTAAAAATTACCCTGTAGCAGTATACAATTAGGAAGTGTGTGAGTATTCCAAACTCGTACCTTGCCTGCTGATACTAAGTTCTATGTTTAACATGTAATGCAGTGCCATTAAACGACAGGCTTCAAATGCTGAGAAATTGCTAGTTTCATATCTTTTATACATTGTTTGTAAAATTTTCTGCACAAATGTAAAATTACAGTTGCATATTCAAATCATACATTACATTCTCGTACTATGTTCTTTGTTGAATGTTTGTTGTAAATAGCAAGTAGTAAATTGTATCGCGTACTTTTTTAAAGTTCTGATTATGTGATCAATATAACATGAATTCGTGTGCGTTTCTTAATGTATTTTCTTAACTTTTCACTGTAATATTTATCCTTTTTCAAATATAATGAACTTTTAAATTAATATGATTAAATCTCAAAATTATTGCAATCTCTTCGAAACTTTTCACCCGAAAGGGCAGCTAAAATTAAGACAAAAACAGCAGAGGATATAAATGGCCGACAGATATAGATCTATCCAAAAAGCAATTAATGACGTGCTTCTAACTTCTAAAAATAAAACAAAAAACGTCTGTAATGTAGCCCTAGACTGGTTCAGTTTCGGGAGTCTTGGTGTCGACGTGAACTTAATTATTGGATCAATTTGACAAACACGCACGCCTGCCTAAAAGCAACTGCTCACGCGTATCACACACACACACACACACACATCGTTGATGACCCCGTCACGCATACATTTTCACACGAACCCTGGAGGCCATGCCCTCATCCGTCTCTACAGTGTGCTGAAAAATAACATTTCAGGACCTGACATTTTCATCGTTTTAAAACTGCATTGTCTCAACTTTCAGATATTTGCCTTTTCTAAAATATTCAAGTAATAGCAATATTTATAAGTAATATGTATAGTATGTTAGTACTCCCTAATGTCTTTTAGATAATATGGAGTGTAATGTTGGATTTCATTTTGGGGGTTATTCTTTCAACCTATGTTGCTTACCAATCAAATATTTCTGTGATGTTTCTTTGTTCTTATTATATATCGTTTGCCGTGGAATAAGGCGTGACGGTACAAGTCCGGTAGTTACACATTCAGAATCCCAACGCAACTCTTCGTCGGTGTGTTGGTACGCACAAGGATAGTGGCGACGACGTTTATGATAAAAATAATTAGACTGTATTTGTTCCTTAATTGAGAACCAATTATTTTCAATTATTAGTAATTGAGAATCCATTATTTTCGTAAATAACAAAGCAAATGAACTGAGAATCGTATTTAGAAAAAACATTAGACGTTTGGTAAACAGCAACAACCGTATCGAATGCGGGAGAAAAACGAATTTAATACGCTGTTTCCCCTTATTCCGTTGTTTCACTGTAAACAAAACACGGCTCGCCGACCTGGATACGCGAGGTAGGTAAGGCTGAAGGGCCGTAGCTGCCTAAGAGTCGCGGGTTCGAATCCGGGCACGGATGTTTTAGAGTGTTGTTGTTGTCCTTACGTGTTCTTCCTACAGTTAAAGCAATCACGGTGGTCGCTATATGGCCAAATTGTTAAAAAGCAACCTTCAAAAATTGACATGGTTCGATCAACTAAATCAGCAACCTACACTACCTTACAGCAGATAAATCACACCGAACACACGATATAGGATGCCTAAATGCTGATATTCAACTGCAAGTCCCAGGTGCTCAAAACGGCTCTTGTCCCGTTGTTCGATTTGGCCTCTTCATTTTTCAAGCGCGCGTCTCAGGGTCAGATTTTGGACTGCCCCATTGACATGCCAGTGTCATCGCGCGTGATGAAGACGGCGGCGCCGGTCCGGCAGCCGGCCACCGCCATAAATCGCCCAGCGACGTCGCGCAGCCATTAGCATGTCTTTCGTCTGCTTGTTGTGCGCCCGATCGCGTCTGCGCCGGCCTGTCGCCCGGGCTTTCGTCACGTGCTGTGGCCCTAGGCCTCGCCGCCGCCGAGACTGGTTCGCCAGGCGCCGCCCGAGCCGGACGGGTTGCGCTCACGAAACCTTTGGCGCGAACGGACGACTCGCAGATTTGGCGGATCGATCGTGTGTTTGAGTGGCACACGCATTCGGCGTGGAATTGTTACGTAGAGGTGACATGTAATGGATTCGAAAATACCACTACTCGTTGACAGTTATATTTTATGTAACAATTGATATAAATTGATAGGAGATATATACTCAAGTGAAAATTTGTCATTAAAATCATCATTTTATTCACGTAACATGGTACCGCTGTTTTGGCCAACAAGAAAATAAATCAATTCAAAGAAGGAAATTAATTTTGTATGCTAAGAAAGGTGCAACCACGTTACATCCATCAAATAACTCGTAACACTCGTGTGATTTTAAATTAAATTTTAACTTTGATATTCATTTTAATTAGTTCAACTCAACAACGTTTCACCCACGGAAACAGTGCAAACTTGAAAAATATCTTGGTTCGAATCGTCGTTTCCCCAACTAAAAACTGTAAAGAGCACAGGTAATGTGTTTGTCTTTTTCATAAAACAAGTTCAACGATACCCGTCTTTATAGAACCAATTGAAAACGAATCTTCTACGGCCAAGAAGGAGCACAACGCGCCTCGGAGCGACCACCGGCCCGCCCGGCCGCCACCGGTTCGCGCGCGCCCGCAGCCATAAAAGACCCGGTCTCCGCGAACGGGTCCCTCCGACCGCTCGATCGCCCCAGCGCGCTGCGCGTGATGGATTTCGCACATAAACAGGCCCCAGTTTCTGCGTGTATCTACAACCTACGACGGATTTCACACAGTGGCCGAATGACGCCTTCTGATTGGTTATTGGTGGGAGGTATGTCGGAATGGTACAATTTCATCCGTACAATTGATCAATAGAACCATTTGGTACGTACGACCCACCTGACCGGAATTGGAAAAATATTGCAATAAAAATATTATTATTATTATTATTATTATTATTATTATTATTAATGATAATAATAATAATATTATGGTTATTATTATTACCATTAGTATTATCATCAATAATTTTATTTATATACTCTTTCACTTTCAGTACTCCGCTTTTTGGTTTCTCCCCACTTTGGGTATCGCAGGGTAACGGGTAGCGCAGTTGTTCTTATGTCCACAAGATGGGGTGAAGATGTCGCAAGCGTCATGCTTCAACCGGATACCATTTTACCCAATATTTCCTGTTCATAAAGCCAGTGAATATTAGTACTCATTTGGGAAAGAAGGCTGAGAGAACCTTACGACCGCCCTGAATAGGTCATCACCAGATAGAAATCTCCAGCTCTGCGGGGATTCGAACCTGCTTCCCTCAGATTAGCAAGCGTATGTATCATGAATAATAATAATAATAATAATAATAAAGAATTTAATATCTAATCCATTTGTTGAAAAAGTCAAGTACTGCGACCAGGATTAATATTGGTGTAGGATAGCCGATGCAGAGAGAAATTGAGACGCAAGTGTTAACGTTGTGACCAGCCAGTCAGACTCTGAGGGTCACACAGTGTCTGAGGGAATGCCAGATCCTGAGGCACAGACAGTCACTGACCGACGGACACCAATAGAGCCGGGGAAGCGCAGAGGGCAGGCCCAAAGAACGTTTGCGAGTCGGAGAGGCCGTGTAAGCAATCGGCGACATTTCGTTCCTCACTACTATTTTTCTCTGTTTGGAGCGAGGGAGTGAAGGGCGTGTAGGGGGTGTGGCGTGGTTGGCCACCGGGCGCCGGGGTGCGTGGGCGCGGCGGGGCGTGGCGGGGCGGGGCGGGGAGGGGCGGCGGCGTGGGTGTCTCCGTGACGAACCACGGTGGCTCCGTGCAGTAGGTCGCCTCCTGACTCACGCGTATTAATACGCGCTCGCCGCCACAGGCCGCTGTGAGAGGTCTGCAGGTGACGCCAGCGACGATGAAAGCGAACGCGCTGGTGGGAGGGGGCGGGGAAGAGCGGGGGGTGGAGTTTGTGAGGACCAAACCCACTACGGACACTTACACTTCGATTTATTAAAAAGTGTCCTTTGACAGTTCACCAGCTGTTACGATGCCATTCAATAGTCACTATAGTGACGTCACCATGCTGACGTTCAACCGTCCGATTGAATAACATCGTGACAGCTGATTTACGTCAAAAGATCCTATATTTAAATCGAAGTAAAGGGTCCGATCTGAATAGGATTCGTTTGTCGAATCTGCGATGGGGCGGTCACCGTCTTTTGCGACCGAATATCTTGAACACTCGCTAGATTGCAGGCCCGGATGCCAAATGTCCATGATGATCCGACGAAGACGACCAAACTTCGTCACGAGAACATCGTCAAAAGTATTCACTATTATTGTGCAGAACCGAGTTGTCAACATAAAAGTAGATAAACGTATATTGTCAGTTTATTAAGGAGCTATGTGAAAGACTTCCAATTCACGGTACCTCAACAGGAACACGAAATGGAGAAGGAAAGAATGTACTTGAATGAGTCAATGAATGAATGAATGAATGAATCAGTTAACTAGTGAAATGTATGGTACATACATATTTGTATAGGGCGCGACTAAAACCAGCAGCCCGTAGTTCCGCATTCTTGGCGATGTTTGTACTTACAATGCCACCTGCGCGGAAAAAATGAACAAATTAAGGTAGCAATTTCCTGGAAACCTAACGTGTATTATTGTGATGTGTCGCCAGGGACACACGCAGGGGAGCAGGCAATGATGGTTGCAATGAAGAAGGAAACGCCGTACGCCGATGTTGACCGATAATTGGACCGGTTACGCATTTATTCGTACCAACTACATGCATTACTTTTGCGACATTGAACGTGTGCTCAAATCTCACTGATACTCGGCAATCAGTCGAGTTTAAAAGCATATTGCGCTCCAAATTGCAATGAAATGAGTCGTAGACAATTTCGCGACCACTTTGTGACTACTTTGTGGTCTGGTTGAAACAACATTACATTAATGGCATGGCGCAAACTCAAAAGAAAGCGCATTTGGGTTGAACAAATACGAAACGTTCGTGTATGTTTGGTTGACATCAGAACGACCTCGTTGCAAGGAACTGGTGACCTTTTATCCTAGAACTTCTGACTGCCTGTCAATTCAGTCAACTGTAGAAATATTTAGGACAAGAGAAACTTTTCTGTAGGTATGCGATTTCAAGGACAATTCACGTTTTGAATGTACAGTAATCCTCTCGTTAAATATAAAGCGATAAGTTTCGTAGAGTACCACCAAGTCAGCGATGAAAAATCTGCGTGATTTTTGCACCTTAATCTTACTAATTTCGTTTTATCACCTATATAATACACAAATGCGTTATTTAAATTCGGATCATAGTTATATTGATAATTAACTAATTGTACATAATTGCTATCAAAAATTATTTGCAGTTTTTTTTTTTTGTATTCGTGAAGTACCTTTTATAAATACCACTCGTGTCTGGTAGTCCCCAAAAAATGACTTATTTTATGTGTTTGTGATTAGTAGTGCGAGTTATAAGTATGGATTTCAAGAACGCATCTTCACAGAATTCTAAGCATGAAAACTATATGTTCGATAGAATCTTTCCTTTTTTTCATTCGTAAATTGTACATTTTTTCGCAAATAATCGGTGTTCGCTTTTGAGAAGTGGGTCGTTCATACGAAAGAATGCTCGTTTGTGCGCAGACCTTGCCCCGAGATATCGGCGTGAAAGACGTCTTTCATCGAACTTTCAGAAGCCTGCACACCGAGTGAACGAGCGAGCCGGCGTTCGTGACTGCACGCTGCCGCAAACCAGCCTCACTCAGGCGCGCGAGGAAGGGCGGAGAGGGGAGTGGGCGGGTTCGGTGAGTGCGCAGGACGCAACTTTTTTTTTTCACTAAAAACTCACATTTCACTAAAGAGTGCGGTTAAACGGAATACGTGAGGAATGCGCGAATTTTATAGAGTACAAATGCGAAGTAGGAGAGGAGAGAAGCAAGATAGGCCGCATCTGTATTTTGGTGAAAAATCAGCTCGAAATGTTTTGTTGGATGATATCAAGGATGATTTGTGAGAATTGCGAAGGAGGAATGCGGAGAATGTGTATGTGTTTGTGGCGGGGAGTGTCACTGGGGAGAGGTAAGGGGTATGTGAATGGGGGTGTGACGGGAAGAGTGGAAGGGTAAGACGAGGGGAGGATGGGGTGACGGGAATGTGGGATATCGGAGGTGGCGTGGGGTGGCATGGCGGCGGGTGGGACAGGCAGCTGTTAACAGAGGCTTCGAGCCAGGGGCTCCTAATATGCGGGCCAAGAAGACCGCGAACCTGAGAGCGGCCGGCGACATGGCAGCGGCGGCGGAGGCGGTAGCGAGGGCGGGGCCGGGGCGCAACGCCTTGCGCGACGTCTAAAACGCCCGCTCCTGCCGCCCCCCCCCCGCCACCCACCCACGCACCCGGGCTTTTCAGACGGCGTTGCGAGGAGCAAGATAGGAGAGTGAGAATGAGTTGAAGGCCTTATTTCCAAAGTGACGTATCTCCATCAAATACAATTTCCTAGGAAGAGAATGAAAACACACTCGCCCGTATATAGTCCAAGAATAGGATTCAGCGATTTTCGGACAGCGTTGAACAACATTACGAGAAATGCAATATTTAGCAACATGATGACGAAGATATTAAGTGTTTAGAAGTTTAAGCGTGTTGAGAATATATTCTTACGTAAAAGTAGAAAACTAACGGAAAAGAAATACGTCACTCAGGAGTTAAACTCTTCAATTTTGGGCATGACGTTTCGGGAAATAATATATGTAAATAATGTAACTCCAGTTTCGTAATCACCGCGATCATCAGGTCTCTTCGAAACGACAATATCATAAACGTGAAGAAAATAAAATAATACGCAGTTTTGTAACCAATATCATATGCCTACAAATGACAACGTAAAATGAATGAAATAAGTTCAGGACGCATCAGTTTCAGCATGTGACAAAGTGGCAAAGTGGCGATTTCTGCGCAACTGCACCGGTAATGAGAAAGTAGTTAATTAGAGAATGTAGAAATTAAGAAATACAAAGTGCGCGTACATTAGGAATCGCATTCCAAGAAATTAATGCTCGCATTCTTAGAGTCTTTATCGCAGTTAGGGGTTACGTATAGAGTACACATGTGATGTGAAGACATACAAAAGCATGTGATAATATTAACATGCGTTTTATGACAGAGAAATTAAAAGTGCAACATACCATGAACTCGAAATGGTCAGCTCATAGTCATCGAATATGAGACAGCTCGCTCTTATTCACTTTTACAATGCTTTCAATTAAACTCGCAATAGACGAACATTTAATTACAGAATAATAAAACTACGTATATATGAAATTTCATTAAACAGTCGTTCTCTTTTCTTGTATTCAAGCTACATAAATAAATTGTCTTCATAAGAACATTATTTATTTGGAGGAATTAGAAAATAATAGGCAGTACCACAGCCCCCTTTCAAGTTAGACAACGTGCGTAAAATAAATGCAAATTATTTCTACTTGTTGCTCACCAATCAATATGATTTGACAAAAAAATAGTGAGAAAATAATCGCTCATGTGGCTCAACCCGCTGATCTACTCTACAGATCTTAAGCCCCCCTTGCCTCATGTTTCCGGAACATTTTCAACGGCCAGGCCGCCCTCATCTGCACCAACTCGCAGAAGGACTGGTTGTAGAAAATGTATGTACCTTAGACGTAGAAGACTCAGATCTGAAACATCTGGAACAAGCACATCTAAAAATGTAATTCTGTTTCTTTAGAGTCGGGATTTCTCTCGATTTGCCAGTCTCCCATAGGGCTCTCATCTACACTCGCCTGAGGGACCTACCGTGGCCTTCGCGCTATTCCATCTCTCCTTCGGTCGATCTACTCCCTGGAAACATGAGGCAAGGGGGGCTTAAGATCTGTAGAGTAGATCAGCGGGTTGAGCCACATGAGCGATTCTTTTCTCACTACTTTTTTGGTCAAATCATATTGATTGGTGAGCAACGAGTAGAAATAATTTGCATTTATTTTACGCACGTTGTCTAACTTGAAAGGGGGCTGTGGTACTGCCTATTATTTTCTAATTCCTCCAAATAAATAATGTTCGTATGAAGACAATTTATTTATGTAGCTTGAATACAAGAAAAGAGAACGACTGTTCAATGAAATTTCATATATACGTAGTTTTATTATTCTGTAATTAAATGTTCGTCTATTGCGAGTTTAATTGAAAGCATTGTAAAAGTGAATAAGAGCGAGCTGTCTCATATTCGGTGACTATGGGCTGACCATTTCGAGTTCATGGTATGTTGCACTTTTAATTTCTCTGTCATAAAACGCATGTTAATATTATCACATGGTTTTGTATGTCTTCACATCACATGTGTACTCTATGGAAAGTCTACATTATTCCAGTTTCGTATTCTACCGCATTTCGTTGTAGTGCACCAAGTGTTGATCTCGGCATAGTTGTATAGATCTTCATCTCCGAAGTGCGTCATTAATAATAGTAAAAATGTAAACTAGCACTAAGCTGAAAGCTCATTTTCGCAGTTGAGCTGTTTAAGCAGGTGCTGTCATCGGTCTGGGTTGACCACTCCCCTCGAGTGACACAACTGCTCGCGTAGCTCATCTCACGCTTGTAACTGCTACCGTAGTATTTACGAAACTTAATATTTTTGTTCTTACCTCTTTTGTACTCGCCAAAAGCATTTCAAAAGTCGACGGTATACGTAATGGGTTATCGACCATCTGCTGGTAAAATCTCATAAAAATCGCCCAACGGGTGCTTGCGTAACGTCTAGTTATATACATAACGTTGAGAAATAGTTAAAAACTGTGCGCGACGTCCTATGGGGAGAAGTTCAATCCGTGCACGATTTCTTCAGCTCCTGGATCTCCAAATCATATACGTATGAAACATGAATACAGGTAGGTAGCAAGGATCGTTTTTGACACAACATGATAAGAAAATATTCGCTGCCGTGTAGTGAGTACTATTTGTAATGGCCAATCAACTACAGATTTTGAATTTTACTCTTTATCAGACCCTTCGTGACTGAATGGACTTTTTTTAGGGCTTTCATTCCGCCTACACCCGGCTATCCCTTTACGTCACGCATATTCGACCACACACTAGACACCAACACACATGCGGGCTCCTCCGATCTTGGGTCAGCAGAACTCGAGGCCCTGCGCGATACCACATACATGAGACACCACATACATGAGACACCACATACACAACCACGCCCAAGGCGGCACTGGAACCGGCGACCCTTCGGACCGTTGAGTCGGTACACACTCTTAGCCACCTCGAATCGACGTATTGCCGCGAGAAAATGAAGACCGATTATTCCTCGCAACGCTGAAGAAGACGAGCACACATTTTGTAGGAATTGTAGGTGTGCGTGCAGCAGCAAAACAAGGGGCCCTCTCGGTCTCGCTGGAGGCGGCGGCGGTGGCCGCGGCGGAAGTGGGGCCGGGCCGCGCCGGGCGACCCCGGCACGCGCCTGCAGGCGTCGCGACGCCCGCTCCGACTTCCGCCCGCGTCAACTTCCGCGCTGGCGGCGGCGGCGGCGGCGGCGAAGTACCTCAGAGCGCCGCGTCGAGGCCGCACGGCAAGGTAGCGCGGAGGTCGCCCGCCTGCGCACCGCCGCCGCCGCCGCCGCCGCCGGCTGGCTACTTCCTCCACACGCGGCACAGCCAGGCAATACCTAAAAGAGAATCCTTGCTCGCTTGGAGAGGCATTTTTTGATTTTAGCTTACAACTTTTTTATTTTCTCTATTTTATTTTCTCTATTTTATTTTCTCTATTTTATTTTATCTATTTTATTTTTTATTTATTTATGAAAAATCTGCTTTTGTGTCTGGAAGCAAGGGCTCATTTTAGCATTTGCACTGTAGATCAATGTAAACGCTCAAAAACTCCGTTAAAATGGGTGCCATATCCAATAAACAATAAAGCAGTGTTGTATCTTACTTTCATATCAGTCTTCAAACGGCAAATTTGCTGATGACGTAATAGTATATAAAATCAATATAATATTTTAAATATGATGTTACATTAATATTATTTGATGTTCCGTGCAGTCCGTTTCTTTAAACTAGTGGCCTACATTAGCAAAAATGCTGGTGAACAAAACACAATATTTTCAGAAACGTGGCACACACACTGCTCAAAAACAACAAATAAAATACTCTTGTATAACAGTAAAATTAAATATTTTAAGCATTACGAATACTTCAACAACGTAGCACAGTATTTATAAAATATAACAGTTCTTTACATACCGAGAATATAAAAGAAACCTGCTGTTGCATGCCTTACACGTGAATAGCAAATATTTAATGGCCGGCGGTCTCTTCGTTGGAAATTTATTTTGCGTGACGTTAGCTATTTCGCATTGAGTATAAGAATTCAGTCGGTACGACCAGTAAGAGAATAAGACACAGACAAATATTTTCGTTTTTCAGTCATTATCGAATAATTGGTTTTCGATTTTTACCGAGTCCCTGCGCGTGTAAAGAAATCTTTAAAAGAAAGCTTTCACATGGAGACTGCATTCTTTCCTTTCAACTTCTGCGCACGTTAGGAAGGAGTAATAGATTAGTTTATGAAATAATCTTAAAATAACGTACTGCAATAATCGATTAAGAGTTTTTATGTCGCGTCCATTTGACACGCGTTACGTATACGTTCTTTCTTAGAACTCTTCCCCAACGTCGCATATTTTCAAAAATAATTGATTTCTATGCTCAAGATACGTTCTGGTTCCACTCCGACATGTTTGAACGTATGTGTGCGTAAGGAACGCTATTTTTCACCAAAAGGTTTTATTGGAAATTGTAATTTTTAGGTGAATAATAGGTTTTGTTGTGACTGATATATAGTTGATAATTATGCAGATAGTTTGTAGCATGAGGACCAAGAGGAATTTCTTCCAAATTTAACTGAACATATCCATTTTATTTTCCTTCTAAAAACACGGTGACTGATGGTCTTTCCATATGAAAAATATTTGAGGACACGTATACGGTTCAGAGAAGAGGGAAGGTATGTTTACTGAACGGAATAATTCCATCTAGAAACTAAACCAGTTCTTCACACTTGTTTTCTGCGACATTCTATATTCACGTAACATTGGAATATTCTACACTTACAGTTTTCAGAAACTTCCTATATTATGTACTGGTTCATAAGAACAATAGAAACGTTTGAAGATTAATTATTCGGATTGTCGTTGAGATTGCAAGGGAATCTTTCGTAAAATGAAAGTTATTTATAAACTATTCGTGATCATAAAAGACAGATCTGTCCTTTAAATATTTTCTTCATCTAATTAAGAAATAAAACAATAATGAAGAATAAAATGATGACTTTTTAAATTGTAGGCTTAAGCTATTTATACAGAATAGCAAATTCCGATGTAATTTACTACGTCATTTTCAGTAACATTTTTAATAAAATACTATTCTGTAATATTCTCTCCTCATTCTCAACATCAAAATCACCGAATTTCTAGAATTGCATAATGTCAAAGAAAATTACCAACAACACAAATGTTGACTGATGAATGTCATTGATTTTTTTTATCGAAAGGTACATGTTATGCTGTGCCTATTTTATGACACACTTTCTAAAGATCTTTTTACCAAACATATTGCAGTATGTTGATACAAAAATTGCACTGACGCATACTTTACGCGATAACGAGATACATAATTTACATAGATTTTACACCCAAAACCGTTTCAAGGTAGTCAACACCGGCTCAGAGAACCCACAAAGTAACGCTTGAATAATCAAGGATCATATTTCCGCGTCTGTGTATGCCCATTTGAGTCACACACTTTGCATGCATCTCACAACTAATTTGAGCATTCTTTCGTATTCAGAAACAGTTTATATACTTTACGAGCTCCAAAGTTTTTCTCAACCAAAATACATCGTTAATGAGGTAATAAAACAGATTCCAACGAACATGTGTGGCTTTGCAGCGCGTCTCTTGAAAAGGAACCGAACATTCATTAGAACATCTTATCGAAAAGTCTTCGATTTATTTCAGCGACCAAACGAAGGTCCTTGAATGGAGATCAGCGGAATAGCTGGGGAGGGAGCACGGGGAAGAAGACAGCACAGTTTTAGGGGCCGAAAACGTTCAAATAAGAACAAACACACTAGGTCCGTGGTCGGGCTCAGGCCTTAAATGGGTCTCCTCGCAGTTCTGCCAATGTCTTTGCAGATCATGAGAGAAATACCAATAATGTCCATTAGTATTTTATGCCCTCACCGCAGGTTACAATTTATACTTCAGTTAGTTATTCAAATGAAAAGCTATCTAAGAGAAAAAATTAATTTGCTTTTCTTACCATGTACAGTAAAATCCATGCCCTCCCCTACGGCCACGTCCAATATGGCCGCCCGTCCGATCTTAAAGATGGCAGAATGGTCTTAATATTGAAGTGGTCTTAATATTGGAGGTTTTCCAAATAATATTGTTTAAAATGTGTTTATCTTATCAAACAATATTAATTACTAAATTCATTGATGTTTGTTCTATTCATTTTTCTGTCTTCTCCTGTGTGATTACCCCTGAAGAAGGGATGTTACATTCCGAGACACGGGCGAACATATGTAATGTATAGGGATATATGCAAATCAGTGGAGAACCAACAAACTACAGCAGCATGCACTTCCTCGTAGGATTTGTAAATTTTTCAATTTCTAAAATTCAGAGGTCATTGAAAATAAGGCAAGCGCCGCATTTTATACGTACTTTTTTCTATTAGGACAAACAAATTATCCCAAACTGTTGAGCCATTTTTCAGAAAATGTAAATGCTATGACTTCATGTAATGAATCCCCAGAAAAAAAAGAAAAAAAAATATCAGGACATCGAGTTGGATGAGATCGATAGATAAGTATCAATTTTGGAGAAAATCGTCTAAACGGATTAGACACTAGAATTGACCACAAACGGACGGACTGGCAGAAGGGCAAACAGACGGTTTGCTGTGAACTAATTTTTAATATCTAAAGCTTAAAATGTGTGTTCTTATTAAAGAAAGTGACAGAGACAATAATTTACTTGCATAGAAAACTTGCACATATTCGTCCACTTTTTTCGAAATGAGGGCCCAAAAATTTGAGATTTTTTGACGGAAAATGACCACTTTCCCCGGGAGCATCACAATATGTTTACTTTACTACGTTAGTACTTAGTAAAGAGTGAGGTTAAGTATCTCTAAGTGAGCCATTCATTTATCTAATTGAACTGGAGATAATGTAAGTGAAATCCTTGCGTTTTTTAAAGTTTGTTATTCTATATCATTTTTCATAGTTCGGTGTCATATTACATATGTCATAAATGTGATTGCTTACATTTTTATCTTTTTATAATAAACTTAACTACACTACACTACACACTACACGAGTCCCTAATGTGAACAATTAGTCGAGAAAATGTTCAAGAATACTTCAAAAGGAAATCTGTTGTCAAATTCTTGTTGGAAAGCCAATTAATGTGGCCAGCTTTTAATCGACTACGTGGTTTACTTTATTAAATAACAAGTCTAAGAATGAAGCGCACTGTGTTTGATGATAGGTGATATATTTCGCTGCATGAAGTTGGGGCGATTGAGATGCCCCACGAGAGCGTTGCATCGGCCGAGGGCGGTCTCCGCCGAAAGCGTTTCTTCCCTCGACGATTCTCGCACGCGGCCTCGCGCTCGCAAAAGGTGCGCACCCGACGCGCCGGGCGTGCAGACTCCGCGTGCCTGGCGGCGACCGACGCTCCGCGCCGAGGAGGCGGCCGGCCGCGCGCACGCGCAGTCGACCACTCGGTTTAGTCTACACACCTGTGCGCTGTCGGTTTAGTCTACACACGAAAGCACGGAATTTTACTGAAATTTTCCCCCACGTGTGATCACATGTTAGTATTGAGACCAGTTTAAAACGAGTGAACGGCTGATGTGCTTTGGAATCATGCTTTGGAATCACTTATGGAATGGTGTGTTGTTATTTATATAGGCATATTTTTTTGAAATAGTTATGACTAGCGAATGCAAATTGGTCGGTAAACAGCGCTGGGCGTTAACGTTGTGTTGTGCAGGGCGTGTGGGAGACGGAACACTGGTAACTCGTAATACAGTAGCACTATGCTCGTCTGCTGACACGCATTGGGGTAGGAGCTCAAGGAAACATGCGCAGGTTGTACTTCTGCCCTATACTTCACATACAGTGTTTACTGTACTATGACGAAAATAAATCGAATGAACCCTTCGACCAGTCGGTTTAGTCTACACACCTGTGCTGGGGAATGCACGCAATTTTACTGAAATTGTTCCCCCACGTGTGATTACATGTTAGTATTTAGACCAACAGTTTTAAACGAGTGAACGGCTGATTTCATGAAATCATGAAAAAAACTATAAAGAACATTCACGTTACTTAAAAGATTTTAAAAAATGTCGCTTATTGCACCCGTATATTTAAATAGCAAATGTGATTTAGAATGCAAGTTCTACTTCAATTCATCGTCATCATCATCATCATCATCGAGCATTTTAACGTTACATAAATGTTTTTTTTATCTGGGGGGTCTTTGGGTATCTTTGGGTACTTGAACTTTTAGTTATAACAGGCTTTAGTTAAAGACTATAACAGCTGAAGATCCCTACCCTCCTGTTAATTCCATAGTCTTTTCATGCTCTAGGGACCTAACCCGTTCCCTCCATTTCGTCACTCCGTGGTGTCTTGTAAGCCCATGCATAAGGCCATTGGCAGCCAAAGGCCCATTATGGACCTTCCTCCCCTGGCACTCAGCCAGTCACCACGCTGCACTCGGACAGAGGAAGTGGACTAGAAAAAAAAGAGTATTAAATGGGCTACGAGTTGGGATAGATCCCAGCATGCAATAACAGTAAAACAAACACCCAAGCACACAATCGGATGCGAACCTGCAGTTCCAGAGGTTTGCGCTGCCCCCGTAACCACTACGCAGTTAGTTTGGCATTCTTTCGTAGTTGGCATTCCATTCTCCAAATAATTTCTTACTACTTATAATATGATAGTTTATTTTAGGCTAATGAACAAAGGTCTGCTGTTTAAACCACGCCATTTTATATGAAAATAAAATATTTTTTGCCACACATTTGGATTGCGACCCGCAGCTTGACAGTTGGTGCGCGGCGGAAATCTCCCCTCACGAAAACCCCGTTCATCCCACTCGCATTTCAGCATTCCACACATTCGTAAAAATGTATTCAGGCGTAAAGGAAAACGTGGCACAGGTGCCATTATGGCTTCCTCAACCTTTGAGTTAGTGCAGTCTTAGACTTGTTTAGCTATTTTTATCTATCTATAGCGGTAGATCAGCTCAAATAAAATATACTCATATGTATGTGTAGATTTGATTTGAACTGATCCAAGCACAGTAAAATCAAATAATAAATTGATGAAGAAAACACGCGGCACGACAAGAAGGGCAGCACTCTCTGTATCTCTTAGCAGTGCAGCTTTCGTAGATTCGACCATAACTACGGGCATTATTGTGATACGTAAGCACATGGGATACACCCCAGTAATCAGGTACTAAACGAATACTGTGCAGCTTATGCGCAAATCGGGACATCGATAGGCGCATGAACGTTTTGAACGAAAAATTAACGAAAGAAAAAAATATAGTAATAAAGAAAACGAAGTACTGTGTTTAAAGTGATTGTCTTTTGTTTGATACCGGAAAGAAATCTTCATCAACTTCCGCCCTCCAAGACCTGGAATAAAATTTATATTTTGTTAGTACATGAACGAAATGGACACATTGTCATGAACGTATACATATGCGCTTGACGCCCACATTAATCCCCTTGTAGCTCATTGTTAGGCTTGCTCGGGTTTTTATTTATTACAAAGCAGAGCGACTGCGTCCAACCCGCTCACTCTGCCCGCCACCTGACACACACGTCCTACTAGTCCTGCCAATCGTCTCCCCTCCTCAACACACCCCTCCCTCCCCATCCCCTCCACAGTTCCCCTCCCGCTCTTCCATGCGACGCGCTCATTTACGCTCTGAAAAAGTGATGCGTTAGCGAGTTGCATTTTTAGAAACATTTTGTGATAAAACCGTATTTCGGGAGATTTGTTGGGATTAAGACAGCAATCATTTCGGTGCTCTAAAGTTTTTATCCAAGAAGCACATACATATACAAATATTTTCATAAAATTTCCATCCTCGTTCATCTCACTCATTTTTGTTTTCCACACCTACAATTCGGCAATGAAGCACCTTCTGCCTCCTCAGATTCAAACTCTCGAGGCTTCCCTGTAATAGGTTTAAATGTAACGCTCCCCATACGAGTACTCTGGTTAGATCGACGTCACAGGGTGCCGCTGATTTCTTTTCGAGGGAGATTTTTGGCAACCGCCGTGCGAGATTGCGTGACCGGAGTTCTGGGCCGTTTCGCCCATTTTCACCGCCACGTGATCCGGATCCCATAAAACGCTGGTTGCATCGCCTCGAGAGACCGCTTGAGCATTTGCTGTCATGGGCGTGTCCCGCAACACGCTAGTGTTTTTGATGAGCGGTGGAATGAAGGCAGGGCATTTTCGGTGCGAACGACGTACTGCTATTTGTGCTACATTGTGTAATTTCCGATAAACCTCCTTGATTTTAAAAGATTAAAATAAGTAAAAGTTGTGTTCCGCGTTATAGCAGTGATCGTCAGTCATGCCTGATAGAGCTTCCTATTAATGTGATGAAGGGATGCCTTTGAGAATACCTTTTATGGTAAGAATTTTCATGCAATATCACGGTTTTATGGAAGCATGAATTAAAGCATCTATATTTTGTTAATTTGACGTAACAAGATATATTACCTATTCACATAAATAGTTATTGCAGCATTTTATAGCTATCTTTTTTTTTTCTTTTTTTTTCGAAATTAGGTAGTTGACATAGGCTAAATGGGGTTCAGTCGTGATTGTCGGGGTAGATGCACGTTACTTTTCTATTGGGGAAATCAGAATTTTAATGCTGATTTCATTTTTACACCAGGTTTTAAGACTGCAGGATGGAGTGAAATGACGAAGATGGTGATGAAATAGACACACATACACATAATAATAATAATAATAATAATAATAATAATAATAATAATAATATTATTTTTTTCGTTGATCGGCCGACTAGCACCACGCAAGCAAGCATCCTGCATATACCGTGGCTCAGTTTTTATTTATTATCGCGGTAGCAGGTGCTTGCAACAATTCTTTGGGGGGACCAGCATTTAAGCTGGATCCGATTTTTATCCCCCATGGTTGTTAGCCCGGGGGTATGGAAGATGAAAGATGATAGGAATGGATTAGGAGGCGATAGGTGATCGTGGACTTTTGGAACCATCCCAGCATTCGCCTTTATGACCGAGGGAAACCACGAAAACCCCGGTCAGGATGGCCGGCCCAGGAAACGAATTATTATTATTATCATTATTATTATCATTATCATTATTATCATTATTATTATAATTATTATCATTGATATTGTTTATGAAGGATTGAGAGCACTGTCTTTCGAGGATGCCGGTCTTCCCCCGCCAGTAGCCCCTTCCCGCTGCGCGCCTGCCGCGCTGCTTCGGCCGGCGAACCTTGACGCGTGGACGGCGCCGGGGGCTGACAGGCGGCGGGGGACGGGGGGCGGGGGGCGGGACCTGGCTGGCCGACCGTGTCGTGCCGCCCGCAACCTTTGCTGCTTGTTTTTAATTTTCTCCGCCCATTAAGTTTCGCCCCCGATTTGGACGGCGTGAACGGCGGCGGTGCCGGCGATTTGGCGGCCGGGGGCGGCGGGGGCGGTGAGGGGGCGGCGGGGGCGGCGGGGGCGGCGGGGGCGGCAAACTGTCGAAAGGGGCGGGCCAATCTTGGTGTTGCCAGATTATCGGAATCGCCGGTGGAACGCAGCTGAGGCGTCGAACCGGAACCCAAGAGATAGCCGAAAGAGGATTGATTTGATGGGGGGGGGGGGCATGGAAATTGAATTTTAAAAAAGGGTACCTACTACGATGACGTACGCACTTGGGACACTGCTACTTAAACTTCATCCTCTTGACCATGATTGCTGTGGACGGGAGGTCCTTGGGTTAGAGCCCAGACGATGAGTACTTTTGACACTACGTAAGTAGCTGGGACCGATTCGTCCGCTGACCTCTTGTTTTCCGCGGTGTATCCGATCAGCTGCCGGTCGCTAACATTCTCTTCCATGCAGGTTGAATTCGACCTTGCTATGGTATGTTTGTGTTGAAAATTCGCCCCCGTCCGCATTCGAATCCTAGGATTTCCCAGTCAACGACGTATCTGAGTGTACGATGTTACCGTTGGCCTACCTCGCAGCCGGTCCAAATGCCAAAGTGTTATCCTGAACGTTGATATTTTAATTTCAAGCAACATGTTCGCGTGGTCGCCTTAGCAGGGTTCAGTCATAAGTGCACTCGTGCATCGGTTGACACTTTAATGTATTTGTCGTGTGCGACTTCATCCAGCATACATATCCACTTTCCTGGAGTGCTTAACATTCTGCAATGAGTCATAGGTATACGACTTAGTTGGAATCGCGGTATCTCTCAAGTCGCCGTGCTAATCAAAATGCAAGCCGCCTCCAACTGCTTCGGATCGCTAAACGCATACACACCTAATGACGTCACTTCCCGTGCCACGGTTTCATTGCTCGTTGCGCCAGCTCGCAACAAAGATACATCTGCTGGACATGAAAGGTTGTCATTACTCATACGTCATTAAAGACAGTTTCTAATGACAATTAAAGAATACACACAAGCGTGTCTCATGGTTTAACCTTCATTTACCGTATGATTTACGACGGTGTGTTACACGCTAGAGCTCGCGAAAGCTGGCATTAATGCGTGTACGCAGATTGCAACCATGTCCACAATAACGTGTGTGCGTAGAGTTTATTATCTTCGGCTTAACTCCGGAAAGAAAATAAAGCTCCTCGTAATATTGCGTTCTCGCTTGAAAACCTGTATTTCCACAGAAAGCGGAGGATATGTGGTGCTCTTGCAGGTTGTGTTTTCTGAGGAGAAAGTCATCTGTTATGGAGACTCATCTTGTCTAGGGCTACGTCGGATTGCTAATGGCACCAAATTTTGGAAAAGAGGTTTGGTTCGAGTTCTGCAAAAACATGGTCGTATTTGTGATTGTATCTTCACCCCTCATCATCACCATCATCTTATCATCTCATAATTCACACTTCAAGGCGTAACAATCTTGTCGCACCGAGGCATACAGCTGAAAAGTTGATCCTGGAAACATTACGCACGTTAATATTGTAGCGTGGTCAGTAATGCCGTATACGCCAATAATAATAATAATAATAATAATAATAATAATAATGATAATAATAATGATAATGATAATGATAATAATAATGATAATGATAATAATGATAATAATGATGATAATAATGATGATAATAATAATGATAATAATAATGATAATAATAATGATAATAATAATAATAATAATAATAATAATAATAATAATAATAATAATAATAATAATAATAATAATAATAATAATAATAATAATAATAATAATAATAATAATAAATTCCTTGTTGCCAAGCAGAGCGAATCTGGATGGGAGCGTTGAATTACAGGCTAAACTTTAAAAAATGAAATTATGTAGTAGTTGGTCGCGTGGAACACAAAAGAAATTAAACAACAGCCTCTCCGTTAAGACTCGAATCTCGGACTTCCTGGTCCACGAAGCTTGAGTTGTGGACTCGCTAGTGAATCTACGAACGCACACGACTCCGTTTGGCCACTGAAGGACTAAATCTCTCGCTCCTGCTGGAAAAACTCTACGCGTGATTAAATGCCAGTCAGGTCTCATCTAACGGAGCCTCGTAGCTACTTGTACTACTTCCTCGTGCCAAGTTATCGCCGAGCTGATGTCCACAAGATTCATTAGGTTTTGAGTTGCATTGAAATCGTTGTATCATTTTAATTTGTGGCGCCATACCACCTCATTTGGAAGTCGCGAGATAACTGGAAAAATTGTTGTAGAATACGTATTGGATTGCACCACATAGGGCTGATTAACGATATAAGGACAGATAATTTTACGAACCTCGGAAAAATATGTTTGAGACATACGCTGGAGAATTCGTATCCTGGTGTGTTATGCGCGTGTGTATGTGTGGTACGTGGAATAGTTTTGTATATTTATTGCCAAAATATATTATTGAATTAATGAATAACCGCGACATAATATAAACTATCGCATGCAACTGTTAACTTCAATCAATTTTATTAATGTACCTTGAACTAAAATGTTCATGACTACTACCTTTTAAATCACTTCGTTTGATGTTACCGCAAATTCTAAGTGCTAGAAAACTCATTGGTTCCTTACTTTTCGTCTGAAGGCAAATACTAATCAATAAAACAACTTCTAATTAAAGCTAATGCGATCGTAATGTCTTTTTTCCTTTCAATTTTAGGAATCTTCAGCATTTGAAACAATTGAGCGTTCGTATATAATTTCTTCCCAGACGATTTCCATGCGCAGATCTCGAAGGAGGTAGCAGGTACTTATTGTTTCACAGACCAACGTAAATTTGCAATACTTATTAAACCTTCGTTATGAGAAGTTTGTGTAAATTTAATATCAGTTTTCTTAGGGTAAAACCTTTCGGTTGACCATCCATACGTTATGTAAATATTAAAAAGTGTCTCCATCATCGCTCTTGTATTTTGCCTCTTGAAGTTAATTTTTCCACAGCGATCTTCACTTCATCTTCATTCATTTTTCATTACTTACATTGCAGCAACCCGAATCGAATTAAATTATTTCATCTCTTAACATTTTCAAATTTTCCTGCACATTGTTACACTAGATTATCGTTTCCCGACGTGGTATATATTTAACAACAGGCGTTCGAGTTTTCAGCTTTATTAAGTATCTCTGAAACAACATTTTCTCTTTTGTTTATCCACACAGAAAGTGAACTTATTAATTATAGAAGTATTTATTTTTTACTCTTAAAATTTTTGTACAAGTATTCCTTCGTAAGCTGAACATTCTAAGTCGCGCCCTTCAGCAATTCAGTTCAAAGTATTAAATCCAAAACACATATATGTTTTAATAAAAAGGATAGGAAAATCGTTCTTAACAATTTCAAATCCAAAACCAAAACCATTGTTTATTAATCGAGAGCGAAGTCGGAACGTTATTTCACACCTCGTATTAAACGCATGATTTATTCAAACGAATTCTCCGGAAAGACGCCGAGCAAAAAAGCGCGGCGGCCATAACACACTGTCAGCTGCGCCGCTTCGCGATCCGTTGCTCGCCGGCCCGCGCGGGGAAATTGGATGACATTCGAATGCAAATGCAGAAGCCCCAACGGCCCCACCTCATAGCTCACCCTCACACCTCCGCCTCCCCCTTCTCCTCCGCCCCCGCCTCCGCCCCCTCCTCCTTTTCCTCCTCCGCCTCCGCCTCCACCTCATGCTCCTTCACCTCCGCCTCCGCCTCCGCCTACTCCTCCGCCCCCGCCTCCGCCTCAGCCTCCTCTTCCGCCTTCGCCTCCTCCTTCTCCTTTTCATCCTCCGCCTCCGCCTATTTCTCCGCCCCAACCTCGGCCTCCACCTCATGCTCCTCCGCCAGCGCTAGCGCCTCCGCTTCCACCTCCGCCTCTGCTAGCTCCTTCGCCTCCGCCTTCGCCTCTGTCTCTGCCTTTGCCTCTGCCTCCGCGCTCTGCCTCCTGCTCTGCCTCCTCCTCTGCCTGCGCCTCTGCCTCCGGCTCTGCCTCCGCCTCTGCCTCCGCCTCCGCCAGCGCCTACTCCGCCCCCGCCTCCACCACCGCTTGCTCCTTCGCCTCCGCTTCCGCCTCTGTCTCTGCCTCTGCCTCTCCCTCCGCCTCTGTCTTAAGCCCACTATACACGGTCATTTTTGCATCATTTCTCGTCGGTACAGACAAGTTACGGACCAGACTGGATGCAATTTGTACGGAAAAATGAAGCATGCTTCATTTTTCCATACAAATTGCATCCAGTTTGACTATGGCGCTCCTGGTGTTACTCTATGGAACTTTCTTCGATTCCGTGCCCTGGAGAGTTGCTCGAACATTAGAGCGTTTTGTGCTGTTTTGGTTGTGATTTCGTGAGGTTGAGTGTTCAGCGACGCCATTTGTGCGAATTTGTGAGTTCCAGCGGATTTTTACTTCCTCTTAATTTCGACGAAGTTTCAGTCTCTTTTCTGCACCCAGGATTTCACCCAAGTACAGCGTTTCTTTCTTTTACGTTCTGCTTTTACTATAGCTGAAGCCACAATAATGTGAGCTGCCGCCGTAGCGATCATTGCTTTCCTTTCCATTTCAAAATCAAAAACCACAATACTTCACACGACTATCTACCACCTTCACTGCGAATACGTAACCATCTGATCATTCTTCCCGCGTATTGCAATTGTTTACGTACGTGCGATGTTCAACTGTTTAACTTCCAGCGCTTTTTGCGGCGTGTGGAGGAAGTATTTTCATCACGATTACATACAGAGCAGAAATGATCGTGTAAAACATCGGAATCACGTTCATCCAGTTTCGGTACCGAAACAAACGCACATCCTTTTTCCATCCACTTTCTGTACAGAAAAATGATGAAAAAATGATGCAAACATGACCGTGTATAGCGGGCTCCTCTTCCAGCTCCGCTTCCACGTCCTCACCCGCGTCCATCTCTCCAAGCCTCCACCGCCACGCGGGCAGGCGCTTGGCGCCCAGCAGTGGCCCCTCGGCACGAGGTCTGCGCGGACCCCCTCGCTGTAGCGGCGGCCGAGATGACTCTGCGGCGACGCCTAGTCGGCTGCAACGTCTCGGATCGACAGGTCGTGCAGTTTTGGTCTCGGCGGTGGCCAATCGTCGACACGAACTATATTGCTACGTGCTGGTTGGGATAGGCCCCTCCACGCTGCAACACTCAAGCAAATATGCATGCCCAAGACGGGATCCGAACTCCCATACAAAGCAATTCACGGTTTCATTCTTAACCACGAAGTTACGGAACCCGGCGGGTTGGTTTTTATTTATTATTATTTGTTTGTTTGTTTATTATCCGACAAGGAACAGTATAAACTTGTATATGACGATTAGGGGAAGAGGCATATCTGCACGTATCCTGACCCCTCTCGCTCTATCTCGAAATCAATAAGCTCTCATCTAGCGAAGTGAGAGATCGATAAAACGGGCGTGTAAAGGTACACTCCGTGTTGAGTTGCAAAGCAAGGAAGTATCTCAGCATTTGCTCAATGGATGAAGCGAAACTTGACGAGGAACCTGATCGAGATGGGTTAACGATCGCTTTACGAAATCGGTTGACGAAGGTTATCTCTTCAAAGACTCTGTTCGACACCCATATGGCAGTAAAACAGAATCCTATCCTGGGAGTACAAATCGTACAAACTGCAACGTGTTTGTTCACTCAGGTATACAGTATCCGAACACAAAAATCTTCCGCGAAAATGTTGATTCTCGTCAGGTCTCGTTACTGGCGTCATTCGTTTAACTACATGGCGATGGTGTTAAGATAATTCCATATTAGAATATTACTTAATGCTAAATATTAATATTCAAAGCGACTTTTGTATGTTTACATTATCAAAACCAAAAACTTGAATGTGAAATATTTATAGAAATGACAGGTACATTTTTTAAAATGGTTATGTACTCGTCGTAAAGAATAATGAATAACACACTCGTGATAGAACATTATAACTATACGTTTATGGTTTTTGATACTTTGTTACTTCATTCATTATTCTGTTCGTAAAAACCTTGTCTCATTAATAACGATAAATATCAAATGTACACGTTTATTATACCTTGAACTGCAACTGTACAAATATGCTGAAACAGTTTATAAGTTCTGATTTTCATTAAGAAATATAATCCACATTTAATATACTTTTAACTGCAATTCCACAAGCCTGCTGAGTCGTTTTATAAGCTGTGATTGTGGTTAAGGAAACTAAAAAGTTCGTCAGGAGTAGGACTTCCGTTTGTCGGTCTGCTCGCTGTGTTGGGCCCACTGAGCGCCAGGTAATGGATTTCCCGCGTCCTATTAGCGGCGGCGCGAGCGGCGGCGTGGCGGCAGGAGGGTCCGCGAGCTCCTAACAAGGGCCACGTGTGCTGCCCCCGCCCTCCGCTGGACGTGCGTGACGCCCGCCGCGCACGCGGCTTCGTGCCTCACCCCACAGCGCCGCACCCCCTCCCCCCCCCCCACGCCGCCCCGCAGCCGGCACCGCACACAGCATTCTTCGTTTACCGCAACCCGCGCCGCATCCGTAGGGTGTGGGATGGTCCGCCGCCCACTGTAGGCTGCTTCGCGGGGAATCTGTATTACGGATTTCCGATGCGCGCGGAAAGCTATGCAGCCTCCGACCGTGTGTGAGGTGTCGATGGTGTCGTTAGATGCCCAGGAACTCGGGAATAAAAAATGCACATGTTTTTTCCAATCCTCCGTCCTATACGAGACATATTCGTCTTGCCTGTGCCTCCGTCTCGTCGCCCTACTTGCCTTGTTCTTCCTCCGCCTTCGCCACCTTGACGTGCGGTTGTCAAGCCATCCTCTTCGCTTCTTCCTCAACCTCTGCGTCCTCTTCTTGCAGTGCTTCTGAGCGGGAGGTCCTAGGGTTCGAGTCCCGACCGTGGCAGAGTTTTTGGCACTAACTACAGAGCTCAATCAAATTCGGCCGCTGTCTGGAAGAGAATAGCCGGCTATTCTGATCGATAGTTTTCTGTGGTGTCTTCCGTCAACACTAGCCGAATGTCGGAACAGAATCCTAACAAACGGGCCACGGACCGCGCGCGATCATTTCTTCCTCTTTCTTGCCCTATCCCCACCCCTTACTTCCAGACACAATTGCATGCAATCCAGTACCACACGTGCCGGGCCAGCAGTCGGGACCTTAGAGCTCGTCCCGGCAGGGTCGGTGCCGTGCTGGTGGGAGATATCTGGTTGACGAAAACCGCAAGCCAACGGATATGTCGGTGCCGGATCTCTCCATCCAGCGACGGTACATCACCGCCCCCTACCGCGATGGAAACATACACTACACTCACCTGACTAATGACCTTATCAGCTGACGTAACAGATATCATTAATCAATCAATTAATCATTCACCTTCACCTCCACTTCCTCCTCCTTATCCAAGTCCGGCACTGTTTGTTTCTTTAAAACAGCGGATTCCTTGGAAATGGCATCTTTGTGTGGCAGCCACCCCTCGGCTGTCGCCCGGGGGCGGGTCGCGCGGGGCGGCGGGGGCGAAGGCCTGCAATGACGTCAAAGCGATCGCCCACGGAAGAATGCCCATTCACCCGCCGCGTCGGGCCGCGCCGTCCCGCGCCGTGCGAGATAAGGCTGCGGCGGTTGCGTGTGGCTCTGCAGCGCTGATTACTGCTTTTACGGCGCGGGCCGGCGTCTTAACGACGTTCCTCTGTTTTACTCCGGCGTGGCGTGCGAATCATTCCGGCCGGCCTGCCGGGCGGCCTTCGCGCGCCCCCGACCCCCTCCCCCCCTCCGCCGCCCACGTCCGCCGCCGCGCCCTGGGGACGCCCTTCAGCCGCCTCTAATACATCCCAACTCCACACCGGCTGCGATCGCTCGCAGGAAACATTGTTGTCTCTGAAGTAGCGTTGACCGGGAGGCCGTGCAGTTTGAATCTCGACAGGGGCGGATATGCGACGACTGACTTCTGTAGGAGAATTCTAGCGGCCGGCTGCATTGATCGGTCGTTGCCGAGGTTTTGTGTCATTACCAGGCGGATGGCGGAGCAGTGCCCTGACAAACGGGCCACGACTTGATGTGCGAGCTTTCTTTACACATTGTTGTTCCCTTCATTCTCCCGACGCACTTACACACACACACACACACACTTATATGCCCTACATTTCCACTTAACATGTCCAGATAGCAGTCGGTATCTAGAACTTGATCCGCCTGGAGCGGTGCCCCGCTGGTTGAGATATATGAGGGGGACCCATCAAACTCAGTTGTAAGTCGGTGCCGGATCTCACTTTCCAGCCAAGAAAGAATAATAATAATAATAATAATAATAATAATAATAATAATAATAATAATAATAATAATAATAATAATAATGTCTTTATTAATGGCGAGGCTCAGGCCATAGGGCCTGCTCTTCCGCCTAACCACTGAATTTACATACATTTAGAGTAGTAACATTTTAAGAGGGGAGGACAAGCTGTACATTTACGTCTGGGAGAACAAATCTAGGGACCATCCCGGCATACGCCTTAAGCGATTGAGTAAACCCAGAAAAACCTCAATCAGGATGGCGGCTTAGGGCCGAACATTAATAGAAGTGAGTATGTTATACTGAGTAGTGAGTAGTGAGAATACGCCACCTCTCGGGATTTAACATGCCCTACACTTACGGCACTAGTGACCGGAGTAGTTGGAAGTGATATTCACTCAGCCAGCAACGTTCGACCCTCTCGCAAACCACGCAGGGCGGGAATTTCTACGGGTGGGCCAAGATCGCCTAACGCGTTGTATCTATCCCGGGCGAGTTGCTAAATCACGCCGTTTACTGCGTTAAAATACACGCGGCACTCGCGGAAAAGCGAAACCGCGTGCGGAGAGCTGGAGCGGAATCGCGTGTATTTCGGGAGACGCTCTTATTTAGTCATTCAAATATCCCGTTTGGCCACTCGATAAAAGTGAATGTTACAATATATTAATACATTAGGGGGAGGAATCTACTCCTTTCGGCCTTGTGTTTATGGATGAAGCAGCGGGGGAACTGGCGCGGCGTGTGTTTCGGCGAGAGGGCGAATAAAAAATAACGTATGGAATGGTGTGTTGTTATTTATATAGGCATATTTTTTTTGAAATAGTTATGACTAGCGTATGCAAATTGGTCGGGAAACAGCGCTGGGCGTTAACGTTGTATAGTGCAGGGTGTGTGGGAGACGGAGCACTGGTAACTCGTAATACAGTAGCGCTATACCCGTCTGCTGTAAATCAGCTATAAATCAAATGAAGCCTTTGACCAGTCTGTTTAATACCTGTGCTGGGGAAAGCACGCAATTTTACTGAAATTGTTTCCCCACGTGTGATTACATGTTAGTATTTAGACCAACAGTTTTAAACCAGTGAACGGCTGATGTGCTTTGAAATCACGAAAAAAGAAATATAAAGAACATTCACGTTACATAAAAGATTTTTTTTTTAAATGGGGAAATATCGCTTATTGCACCCGTATATTTAATAGCAAATGTGAATTAGAACTTCAATTCATCATCATCATCGAGCGTTTTAAGGTTACTTAAATGTTTTTTGTCTTTGTTATAACAGGCTTTAGATTTAGGCTATAACTTGCAGCTGAACCCTCCTGTTATTTCCATAGTCTTTTCATGCTCAAGGGACCTTACCCCTTACCTCCATTTCGTTACTCCGTTGTGCCTGTGACCTGTTCCAGTAGGTCTTAAAACTGTAAAGAGCTCGAGAAACACGGGGTGCCCACGTGGCAGCCAAAGGCCCATTATGGATCTTCCTCCCCTGGCACTCAGCCAGTCACCTCGGACAGAGGAAGACGACTAGGGAAAAAATTGAGTATTAAATGGGCTACGTGTTGGGGTAGGTCCTAGCATGCAATAACAGTGAAACAAACACCCATGATCACAGTGGGATTCGAACCTGCAGATCCAGAGGTTTGCGCTGCCGTTGTAACCACTACGTAGTTAGGTTGGCACTCATTGGTAGTTAGCATTCCATTCTCCAAATAATTTATAAGTACTTATATTATGATCTTTTAATTTAGACTACTCAACAATTGTCTGCTGTCAACCATTTTATGTGCAAATAAAATATTTTTTGGCACACATTTGGATTGCGGCCCACAGCTTGTCAGTTGAATTTGGTTGTTCTTTTAGCCTTTTGTAACAACGCTGGTTTAGAGAGTGGAAAAACATAACTTTTTTTGAACAGGATAATGTATAAATTATTTGGGGATATGAGTTATTGTTTTGTCAGCTGCAACGTTTCACCATAAAGGCAACTGCAAGTTTGCTGCTCATCATATTCTAGTTCACAGTTTCGGAATGAGAAAATACATTCTCTTCGTATAATAAAATCAACAAAGGTTTGCAAGACATTGAAAATTTAGGAGTACAAAATATTCAGAAACGCTTCTCGGAATATTAATTAACGTCCTACATGATATACGAGCTCTAAAAGAGTTGTACTAGCAAATGTGAGAAAGCTGTTTTTAAGGCATGACACTTATATCCTGCAGTAGCTGAACAAAATGTAATGTATTCAGTATGCTGCGGCATGCGTCTCCAAATTCATTTCGCAGGAACAAAAAAAGAGAACTCGGCACATTAAAAGAGGCAGTATGACTTAACGAGTTTTGTAATTAAAACTCAAGTCTAGATGTATACCCGGGGAACTTACCCTGACAACGTTTAGTGAAAGTTAACTCAGCTCAAAATAAAATGCGAAAAATAAAACAGAATGGAATTAGAAATTCAGGAAGAATTCATTTTGTAAGGACTAACACGCTAACACGTTTTTAACATGTAGAAACGTTCTTTGTTAAGCCAAGTGTTCAATATTCGTTACATTTACCTATAAAAAGTTGTTTACTCAATACAAGTAGTTATCGTAATAAAAAAGTATTACGCTCATAAAAATTCCTGCGTGACCATGGGTTTTCGCAGAAGCTTTACAAGTTGATTTTGACTGGTCTCGTACCCAGAAGCAAAATGACGAAACAATTGCGCCTTCAAACACAATGCATTATATCTTATTCATTACATGAAACGAAAACACAAGGTGTTAACTGATGGATACGTAGCGTGTTTGCATGCGTTCCACAGCCTTGAGCCATGTCTGTGTTACCTCGTGCAGCTGCATAGAGTGCTTTTTTATCGTACGGATCAGGTACATGCGATTATGCGGGAAACTAAAAGCCGAACGCCTTGCTTGGTGTGGTTAGTTACTGAGAACAGCTTTTTCGTTCCAATGATCTAGAGACTTAAAATTTCGGAGGTTTTGAGTATTTGAGTCGTTACTACAGCAAACAGGCACTTTATTCTCTGTCGTATGTATTTAACCGAAGCTGGTTGGTATGTTCTGTCATGAATTACTAACCAGTTTCCTTTCTCATAGTAAACTTAAAATAATCTGAAATTATGCACTGCAAGAAAGAGTAACATTTGCTATTTTAATATAATAACGCGCAATTTGGTAATGGCACGATTCTATTAAATCAAATGTGACAAAATTGAATACAATATTACACACACACACACACACACTAAAGCGATTAATTAATTAATAAATACGTTGCCTGTATTTTATTAATAACATGCATGCTTTGAATTATGAAAGGCGGCTGCAGGGAAGTCTTCCTCCTGCGGGAAGGCGTCCGCGATGGCGGACCGCGCCTTGGCGGACCGAAGTGCCATCGTTGCGTCTTAATAGGCCCACGGCGCTTCCCCAGAGAGGCAATTTCCCCATTGTATCGGACACGCGGCCGCCCAGCAATTTATTGCGCACTGTTCAGGTGTCCTAGGTGCAGTGTAAATTGGCCCCTGTATTTATTGCCCGCTCCGGGACGAACAGTCCTGGAACACGTGTAGATCCGCCGGCGAGATTGGCCGCGACCGGGGATATTTATACGCCTTTCGTTAAGGCGTCTTGTGTCACGAAGACAAGGGAGAAAGAGGCGACAGGAGGGGAGGAGAGAGCTGGAAGTAATTGAGGGAGATCTAGAAAATAAAGAAATCAAGTGTGCATTTCCGGTACTTAGGAATACGTATTGTATTTGTGGACTTGGCAAATATTTACATGTATCAGGACGTTTTTATGACTTCGTTACGAGGCTGTTTCGCTCGTCGATTCTTCTTCGCAACGCGATGTTGCACTCTGTAACAATTGACGTTCACCCTAATGAAACTATTAAATGCGAGTGAGATCATCTTTGTATAATTCGTTCTCTCGGCTTTCGCTTGATCGTTAGTGCTAATCTCAAGTCTAAATTTACAGCATCTCTTAAATTTTGGAGAGTTTATTTACCACAAGAATAGTGTTACATCATTTAATTCAAATAAAATATCGTACTATTATTGAAATCCGTACATCATAATAGCGTATATCTGATCGCGTTATCATTGGAATGAGAACGCGAAAAATGAAAGAAATTTTAAAAGGGATTTAAAACAAGTATTTTCAAAACAATACCAAGGTACTGTAAAAGCTGTGTACAAGTTTGTTTCTGTTTATTATTTTTAATTTATCTGGAAATACGTTTTTTCCCTTCTGAGAACGTGAAGAACGGCCATGTGGCGCTTATGCAGATGAAGCTCGAGTGTTTGTTGACGTGACGTGTCGTTGTAGTTTTCAAACACCTCATTCATTCCCACAGCATCCACTGATTTGTTGGCCCATCGCGCCGAACAGAAACCTGAAACACAGGAAATCAATCTCGGCGTAAGGAGCAAATTCCGGCCAGCCGCTTCCGCGAAAAGACGTCTTTTGTAGCGGCTTTGATTCGGCCCGAGGGACGCTCTGGGAACCGGTTTGCGTTGTTGGGTCAATGAGACTGTGCGTGCCACAGCGCCCCCGCCCCGCCCCCGCTTGCCCCTCGGTGCCCCGCCCCCACCCCCGCCCCGCCCCCGCCCTGCCCCCGCACCTCAGAGTCCCACAGACCCAGCGACCCACCGAGTGCGCTCGGGATTAAGACCCCACACTCGCCAGCTGGAAGGCGGTTCGGGGAAAGGCAGTGTTCTTGTCGCAGTGCGAAGAGATGCGTCGTACGTCTTGGAATTCCGTTGTCACGCGGCACTTGGGGAACTGCGGAGGTGTTGTATCCCTTAACCACCAACACATTCGTCTCTGCGGAAAGGATGGAACACGTAATAAAAGAGTGACGTTGTAAACAATTACTGATAAAGAATGAATGAAGAAACCATCTCTTGTAGTTAATTTAGACAGAGGAGTGTATCCTCTGGGACGAAAATGAGGGAATTGCCCTCCTCCTAAAATTCTGCAGTAACTGTTAATTTGAACTTGTCACAAAACGTTCAAGCAGAAATATTTTCGGATAATCATTAAAACGAATAAAATCGTATCGCAGCGTAAGCTAAGTGTAGCGTAAGCAATTTTACAAAATATGTAATATAACACATTCGAGCAAAACCTTTTTTTTTATTTCCCCTCCAAAAATTTGTCTCTGGATCCACCTCTGATTTAAACAAGTATAGGATCATCATTTATTAAAGTTTCAAACTATATAATTATCATATCTCCGGTATACTCTTTGAGTCAGCCCTGAGAAACACCTAAAACAATGTATTACCTGTCGTATAAATATCCAAGTACCTCACTCAATGAGCTAAACAGCAACAATGCTGTTTTGTCTTTTTACGTGTATTTAATGCTTGAGGATTTGCTCTGTGTCTTCACTTAGGAAAGTTCCAAGTCTCAGGTAACTTCAATGTGTTCCTTATTTTGTCAGAATGCATTCGTTATTTCGGCACTCCCTCGATCCTCCATCAGTCCGCCTCGTCCTCCTAGTCGACTTCCTTTGTCTCAATCCTCCTCCCCATCATGTCTAGCCTTTCGTAACTTCATTTTCCCACATTTGTTCCATAACCTTAATACGTCATGCCGATAGCCAACAGATTAATACCCCATCTTCATGCCAAATCCTCAGCACTTTATCGCATGTGCTGTATTCGCCGTCGTCTATGGTGCGTTCTGTCTAAAGCGTCCCGTACTTTCTCCTAAATATCTTTGCTCTCTTTAGTGTTCTAACCTCTCTTCTGCACCCTCCGTACTTCTTCCTGTACTTCATCACCTGTTCTCAACAAACCAAACAGTTGTGCCCCATGTCTATGTCGTGCATTCGAGCGCATCCTGTATTCATTTCTCTCCAACATTCGTCGTTTGGCCTCAATAAGTCATGCTTTGTTCTCCAAACTCTGCCCTGCAAGGCAGGAGGTCTATGGAGGCCATATCCCTATTAACATAATATTCATAAGGTTTTGTTTTTCGGGAGGAGGTGGTGTTTCGCGGGCGTTGGAACGTGATATTTGGCGCCAACCCACACGCCGGCTTGAGGATTGTACTATTCCGTTTTTTCCCCGGCGGGACACCGCCCCAGAAGAGACACCTTCTAAATTGCCAACTCTCTCCCGACATGTACTAGATGTGTGCGTCTACAAGGAGAGGAGGGCAGAAGGATGCGGAAGGGAAGATGGTACCGTTTGTTAAGATTCTGCAGCATCATTCGCCTTTTATTGATGGGATAGGGATATTAGAATAGTGTTCCGACATTCGCACACTGTTCAGAATAAAGCCCGAAACCTATCGATCAGATCAGTCGACTGCTAGAATTCTCCTCCTCGCGGCCGTAGAATTCGACCCATCGACGTAGTATCAAAATCCAGCCGCCGTCAAGACTAGAATCCTATCAGCGATGTTGCAGAGGCATCGGTGTTACAACAGGTCCATTGCTGGCGGAACTGTCTTTGTCCTCTGCCCACAAGCGCGGGCGCGTTCGCTGGCGCTCGCCCTCGCATGCGCCGTGTCCCGTCCTCCGTCCTCGGCGCCCCGCCCCCGTCCTCGGCTCAGCGCCGGAGTTGCCCAACGCCCGCATTCCCCGGGGCTTATCCGCCGCCCATTGACGGCGTCTGGCGAAGGTATTGTTGAGGGCGCAGCGCTTGCGCAGTGCGCAGACGCAAAGCCACGCCGAAGGCCCTCAGCACACTGTTCGCGTCACCGCTCTCTCTCCCTCACTCTCTCTCTCTCTCTGTCTCTATGTCTCTCTCTGTCTCTCTCTATGTCTCTCTCTGTCTCTCTATGTCTCTATCTATGTCTCTCTCTATGTCTCTCTCTGTCTCTCTATGTCTCTCTCTGTCTCTCTATGTCTCTATCTATGTCTCTCTCTATGTCTCTCTCTGTCTCTCTATGTCTCTCTCTCTAAGTCTCTCTCTAAGTCTCTCTCTAAGTCTCTCTCTATGTCTCTCTCTATGTCTCTCTCTATGTCTCTCTCTCTATGTCTCTCTCTATGTCTCTCTCTGTGTCTGTCTCTCTCTATGTCTCTCTCTCTATGTCTCTATGTCTCTCTCTATGTCTCTCTCTGTCTCTCTCTGTCTCTCTCTGTCTCTGTCTCTCTCTCTCTATGTCTCTCTCTCTATGTCTCTCTCTATGACTCTCTCTCTATGACTCTCTCTCTATGTCTCTCTCTCTGTCTCTCTCTCTATGTCTCTCTCTATGTCTCTCTCTCTATGTCTCTCTCTATGTCTCTATGTTTCTCTCTGTCTCTCTCTATGTCTCTCTATGTCTCTCTCTCTGTCTCTCTCTCTATGTCTCTCTCTCTATGTCTCTCTCTCTATGCCTCTCTCTCTATGCCTCTCTCTCTCTATGCCTCTCTCTCTCTATGCCTCTCTCTCTATGCCTCTCTCTCTCTATGCCTCTCTCTCTCTCTATGTTTCTCTCTATGTCTCTCTCTATGTCTCTCTCTCTGTCTCTGTCTCTGCACAGGCGCCAAAGCAAGTCAGCCACGGGGAAACGGCCGTTGACATACCTACCACGGACCTAAAGCGACTGCATCCCGCCGTCAACCTTTCCTAAGCCCAAAAAGGCATACCCGGATTCTATCCCGTTTAGTTTTCCTCCTTACTCTGAGGATTCATTTCTACGTTTCGCGTGGTCTGCTTACAAGCATATTGATCGAGTATATTTTATCCACTTCTGTCCGTTTCCAAGAACCATTTGCAATTCCTTTTACAGCGCTGCCAACGTTGAAAAACACCGCTTAAAATTTGTGGTGACGAAAGTGTTTGAGGTTTTCTCTGGGCTGGTGCGAGAACATCTACGCTACTTATAAACGCAAACGTTCATAAACGTATTACTCCTTCCGAATCACCGGATGCACAAAACGGACAGTGCTCTAAAAGGACATGCAGATGTTTCCTGGAAACAGAGAAAATAAATAAATTATAACCGACCAACGTGATTCTAAGCACTCCACGGGAAACGTAGAAATCAATCCTCAGACTCAGGAGGAAAACAGAACGAGGGTTGAGTCGGGCTATGCCTTTGGGGGGGGGGGATTCGTAAGCTGCTTAGGAACGGTTGACGCCCTTCCCCTGCCCGTTCGGCCAGTCTTTGCCCTCCGCTCAAGGCCTTCGCCCCGGCCGCGGCGCCGACTGCCGGGGATTAAAAGCCGTGAGCACGCTCGCCGACGAGCATGTGGGGAAAGTGGCACGTAGCAGCCGCGGTTAGATCAGCGGGACACTGCAATTTTCAGCCATTGGGCGCTGGAGTCACGCAATGAACCGGCGCCGTACCCGTACTGTCCGACGATATTGAAAGTTTCATGTAGAACGGCTTAAAAGAGCAGTAGCGGGGCAGGGTAGCCTAATATATTCCCGTGCAGTTGCGTTTGAAGTTTCTCTTCGTTTCTTACGAGGAAATTATGATCTCTAAGATGTACGGACGTAGTGTACTGCTAGTTCAGTGGCTTTTTAAAATTGTATTTAATGGTACGTGATTCATATGTATAATCTTGTGAATACTGTGCTGTTCCCAATTTTGGGTTACAAAATAAATTCTTATTTCAGAGGGGAAAAAATGAACAAACTAAAATCTTTATCTGCCGATATTTTTATTCCAGTAGCCCAATACGTTGTTAGTCCAGGGCTCGTTTGTTGATCAGTCTCGTTTTAGGTTTCTATTTGATTTATTGTCATAGAGTATATATTTTCCGTAGCTTTTGAAAATGAAATCATGCATTAAAAATAGAAATTTGATCTTGACAGACTCCTTGTAGATTTACCTACTCACCTCACTTCGTAAGTGTTGTAATTGTGCGCCAGAATTTGGCGATTTTTGGACGGGGAAACTCTTAATACCGGGCCTTGCAAACACAAAAGTGGATAAATCTTGTATTGTACTGCGTTTTTAACAAATGATTTCTGTTTGCGGACAAAATACACTAACTCTTGTGCAAAATAATTATGCAAATATTATTTTTCAATTTCAACGGAAGCGAATAGTCGTCAAAATGAACTAATTTTGGGTCATTGGGTAGAACATTATGTACAGATAGAAATATTTACATTTAGGCTGCCAGCTTTACACGGCTTTCTTTATGTGGATGACAAATAATTTTAGTGTTGTGTCAGTGTAGTTTTCTTTCCGTATACTATTTCCCTTGTAAGCTCAAGAACAAGGATTTAAAAAATTGAAATTGTATTTTCTGTCCTTAATTAAGGAAGAATATTTTTCTCTGGCGTAACGTCTCAAAGCGAGGTAATCTACCAGCTCGTTTTTCCTCCTCATTTCTATTTTGATGGGAGAAGTAAAGAGATCCTTATACGACTAACGGCCTTTGCTAATTTGCGTTTCTCCTGTGGTGTTTTACGAGATTCTTGGAAGTTGTTTCCTCAAAGAAATCAAGTGGTTGAGGATGGTGGAAATATTTCTAATGTGTGTAGAAGAATTTCTGGTAATCATATTCAGGAATACTAAAATGTGCAAACTAGTATTTTAACTATTACCCTAAGCAATGAAAATTACATAAAAATAAGACAGAATTACATAAACACAGACCTAATTTTAACTGTTGAACGAATTTTAGTTTATTGCAACTTTTCATAAATTCATCATTCTATCAAAGTTTCTTTACATTCTACAACCACACCCAGTCGGTACGCGTAAGGCATGGTATTACAGCCTTATATTCTTATACATTCATTAAAACCCATATTTCTCTTTAGATGCAACCTCTTTCTTTAATTTCCAATATCTTTACGATGCTAATTTACATGGTCACTGATTGATTGGTACTCGTTGCTAGGGCAGAGCAAGTGTGGACATTTGAAACTGTCTAAAAAATCGGTAAAAAATGTTTTTACGAAGTTACTATATAAACCGCAAGAATGCACTATTCGAGGTAAGTGGCATCTAGCATTTTCTATTACAAACCCGAAGGGGAGATATAAGTTGTTAATTTTTCATAGTAATGCAAATATTCCTAAAACTTCTTGCCCAATGCTAGTAAAAATCTTGTCACGTCCTAGTGAACGTTTTGTTCTTTGATCCAAAAATATTGTCTAATAGATTAAGATTTGTTTGTTTCTTAGACTGTCCGCGAATTTGGAGATCGATCCATTGGTCCTACAACATTCACTTAAAATTGTTTATATTTTTTTGTTGTTTTTAGCTCGCAGCGCTGCCTGTTAAGTGTGACTTCCAAACCTGCCCTCAGGAAGTCTCATAACACGTCTCCGTAGTATTTATAGGTTTCTTGAGGCAGAACACGGCTTAGTGAACATGAGATGTGGTTCGGCTTAGATTGATGGAAGGATTGCGGGACAGGGTTATTTTACATGTTGCCTTTGTCGGACATTTAGTCAGGGTTCTTTTAGAGGTGCGCCATGGCCACTGTGGATTTACCTGCCTTCGGAAATGCACTTTCTCCAATCGGAATCGAATCGGAGATGTGCGGGTGGAGATGCAACTAAGCTGACCCTCACATTCACCCTCCGAGGACCTTTAACAAGAATTTTGATTCTAGTAAAATTTTTGTCAGCCTAAGAAAAATCTTAATCCACTCTAGCACCAAATCCAACAACGGGCATGCCACGTCGGCTTGATTACTTTATTGAGCAGTGGAACGGGTCTGACACCGATGATTAATGAGCTTCCAGTTTCACAGACACATTCGCCCCTCCGCCGTGTCCTCGCGGCCATACGAACCGTCGTCCGAGATCGCACTTGTCGACACCCCGCCTTTCTGTAAAATCGCGTGGGCAGAGACCATCGAAGGCGTCGTGGATTCCGCGGTCGTCTTCGCGGTGCCGGGCGGGGTCGGGGTGGGGAGGGGTGGCGACGCGGTGACTCAGCGCGCGTGCGCGGCGCCGCGAACGATTCACGCGTTTTAGCGCCACAGAGGATTCGTTCCTCGGCTGCGCGCAGCGAATCTCGCAACACACTCCAGCTGCGAAGCCGCCGCCGCCGCCACCACCACGTCGAGTCACTGCGCGCCAAAGAGCGACGCCGCTGCCCCGCCGTCTTACCTCCCACGACCCGCCACGATCCAACCCGTCCCGATCCCACACGACACGACACGACGCGACGCGACGCGACCCGACCCGACCCGACCCGACCCGACCCGACCCGACCCGACCCAACCCGACCCGACCCGACATGGCCCGACCCGACTCGACTCTACTCGATCCGACCTCACCCGGCACGGCTCGGCACGACACGTCACTACCCGACACGACTCGACCCTTCATTACTCACAATGCCCGCCAAGAACCTCCTCGCTCTATTTTACCCTCTGCATTTCGTCCTCGTTGGGTATTTATCCCTGCACAATCTACCAAGATTCTCTGACGCCCCACTCCACCATTTTCCCACATATTCCGGTTTATTGAAAAACAGTATATTTGTGTAGAATTTGCTTTTATTCAGACTTTGAAAACCACAATCACCTTTTATTGAAACATCCCAGCTTTAGGGCTAGGTGCGTCAGAATTATCTATGTTGTTTGTGCAAGAGCAAAAATATTCGGTCTTCGAGATTTCTCAATAGGATGACTTATTATGACGTGTCTAGGTTCATAATTGAATGTAGCGGGGAGTATTGAGGAGTACAAGGAGATGAGATAATCTGGAATACGTTACTTTATTTTATTGCAGTTGCCGGTGTACAATTACTGTTAAATCCGCAATCGAATAACAATTATGACAAAACAGCAAACTGCTATAAATTTATTAAATTCGGAGTTTTAATTTATTTTAGAAATTTAATTTATACCATTAATATCAATAAGTATCGGGAAAAGTTGATATAATCGGACGTGCTCGTGAAACATTGCGTTTGTTGTTTATCATTACCCCTCTATTTTATACTTATCTCTGTGACCGTGGAAAACGTGTACATTCATTGATATCGCGTTCAGTAAAACAATTTTTTGATAAACTACATAATATTCGACTTTTTCCGTACCCAAGGTAGTCTCGGTCCCAGTTATCTGAAAGTTTTTGGGCGAGATTCGTAAATGACAAAGCCCAAAAACATTAAAAAATTTCCGGTGATGCATATGTTTTAGAATTTCTCAAGATAA